>RJVU01049641.1:1180291-1227713 GCA_003731715.1 Anabarilius grahami
GGTGTAATTGTCATTTAAAAAAAATATATGTATTATTAAATTATTATTATATATATTATTAAATTAAAAGATATCTTATATTGTAATAATACATACTATTGTCCTGTAAAAATTAAAAGTGGTATTTAATAACCATGATAATAATATAATATGTTAAAGTATTAATAGAATCGTTATTGATAAAGTACCCATAAAAAGTTAAGTTTTAAAGTATTAATGATTTTGAAATAATTTTCTTCTGCTCACCAAGGCTACATTTATTTGATCAAAAATACACTAAAAACAGCAATATTGTGAAACATTATTTAAAAAAAAAAAATTTTTTTATATAAAAAAGAATTGTAATATATTCCTGTGATCAAAGCTGAATTTTCAGCATCGTTACTCCAGTCTTCAGTGTCACATGATCCTTCAGAAATCATTCTAATATGCTGATTTGATACTCAAGAAACATTTATGATAATTATTATTTATTATTTTTGTGGAAACGATGATACATTTTATTTTTCAGGATTCTTTGACGAATAGAAAGTTCAAATGAACAGCATTTATTTGCAGCTATCAAACATTTAAATTTAGTACATTTATTAAAGCATTTACTAAAATCTTTTGTAACATTTTAAATGTTTTCAACTCTTCACTAACTATCGCCTTAATGCGTGATGAATAAAAGTATTAATTTCTCTCTCTTTTTTAAATCTTACCACAAATGTTTGAATAGTATCATTGTTTCCACTAGGGGTGTGCCATATCACACCGTCCACGATAATACCAGTATAAATGTTTACATGATAAAAAAAAAAAAAAGTGTCATATCGCAAAATCAATGATATATTGACGCGATTACGTATGCCGCATTTTTTTCTATATCATCATAAATATCATTATCGCAAATTTTCTACTTTCACCCCTAGTTTCCACAATAATGTTAAGCAGGTAAACTGTTTTTAACATTGAGAATAATAAATAGTAAATGTTTCTTGAGCAGCAGTTCAGCATATGTGAATGATTTCTGAAGGATCATGTGACAACCAGCATCATTATCATGTTGTTAACCGTTAAATAGAGTATGGATACTCACAGTCCGTTAGCGAAGTCGTTCATTAGTGTCGTCAGACTGGTGAAGGTCAGGATGGGGATCAGAGCGAACGGCAACTGTTGGAAACGCGGCAAAATATCAGAAGAGCTGCACACGTTCAGCAGCGGGGCTACAGCGTGTCACACACGTACCTGCATGCTCTGCAGCACGTTCAGGAAGTCGTTCATGCCCGTGAGATGCCGCACATCCTGAAAGACGGCCACCAGAAGAGTGGGGAATATGGCAATGGAGCGCGTCAGCAACACGCGAGCGAAGCGAGACCAGCGCAGGTTCAGGAAACCCTGTGAGAAAAAACAGCTTGTTCAGATGCACATTCCCTCATAAACAAATACAGAGGAATGAAAGCTGTAGATGAACGTACCTCCATCACAAACTGACCAGAGTAGGTTCCAGTCATGGTTGAACTCTGTCCAGCCGCGAGGATCCCAATCGCCCAAATATACAGCGCCGCGGGGCCAAAAAAACAGCCCAAAACAACACCCTTCAGTCACAGGAAGACAAAAGAAACATTCATAAACACACAAAGCTCATATGAACCACATCAATATTGGACTGAATATTTTAATTAAAGTGGTTAAAGCAAAACACTACAGGTTTTTTCATGCACTGGTAAATTTCCAAAACATGTCTTCTTTCAGACTATTGGAAAGAAAACATCCAAAATACACATTTAAGCGTTTATTTTATTGCACTTGATCTATTTGCGTCTGCAGATCTTTTAAGGCGGAGAGTTTGAGTCAGAAATCTCCACTTCAACAGCTTTTATTCATATCTATATTCTGAAGGTTTGTTCATATGTCATTCACTGATTTTTATAAAAACCGTATCTTGAAAGCTAACCAACAGCAGTAACATTTACAAGTGACAGCATATCTAAACACTTTGACACAAATACAAACGGAAATAAACGTCCTTTAAAAACCACGCTTGCAGAGGTTCTGCTTGACCCTCTTCATCATTACTGCTATCTGGGTCTGATTCGGGCTCAATTTGATAATATAGACGCCATTATTTACATTTCCACTGAAGCACATGTGACAAGTTAGAACTAAATGGTAAGGGGCGTGGAGTTTCTGGACGCTTCAGCGAATCACAATACACTGGGCCAGCTAACCAATCTGAGCCCATTGCGTATTTCGGAGGCAGTGGTATCATAGAAGCAGGAAGTCAATCCGGCCGTTCAAATGATAATGGAAACAGCAGTGTAGAATAAAGGTAAAATATATGAAAAATACAGCATTTTTTTTTTTTAAACGAAGCATGCATCCCATAAACACAATCAAGCCTAGAAAAAAAACACTGAACCACCCCTTTAAAACATACTTTTATTCTGTGACATTTATTTCAGTTTGAAAGTTGTATGTTTTGTTTTTTTCTCTTTGTTGTTGCACTTCAGGTCAATTTGTTATTTTAAATGTGCTCTAGAAATAAACTTGACTTTGACTTTAGTTTAATCAAGCTTATTAAAAACAAATATCCCCTCCGGACGTCACTTTTGGACACCACTGTATTCATTGTGAAATTATTCCAAAGAACTCAACGTAAAACGAATGTTTCTGTCATACCCCTTTGTAGATGTCCACTTCCAGTGTGCCGTTGTTGGCTGGGAAGAGATCACTGTGAGGACTTCCGCTCTCATTACACTTCTGACCCTGAAGGGAACAAGTCAATGAAGAGCTTAGCTGAACCGCAATTATGCATCTATATAAGATCTCACTCACTCAAACAAACCAACATAAACATCTCTAACAGGAAGCAGATATGAAAGCGCTCACCACTTCCATGTTTGTCTTGCCATAAAAGGCCTCGGCGAAGACGGACACCACAAAAACATTGATGAGGAAGGAGACGAAGAGCGCGATGGTGGACTCGATGAAGTAGTACTTGTTGGCCTCCTTCACCTCTCTCTTGTTGCCTCGATCGATGTCTCGTGACTGAAGCAAAGAAAAGAAAAAAACACCAATCAGACAAAAATGTCAGATTAAACAGACGGATTCAGCGCAGGTGTGACAACAATTACACAAATGTTTTCAGATTTATTTATACTTATTTTACCAAACTTATAAAGTATTAAATGTATAAGTATGAAATGGCATTGTGTTTTCTGCATAATTGGATTGTCTTTAAAATAAAATCCCTTTTAGAATAAACTTCAGTTCCTGCTATAAAGCGTCTCTCCAGTGTGATCATGTTTTTACTCGCGTCTGACCTCGACGGACTGAACAGAGGAAATGAACCAGAGAAGATTTACACCTCAAAGAATCCACCTACTACATCATCACTACAGACCAATGGGAGTTCAGAGGAGTTTACCAGCCAGAGCGAACTTTTCTGGAAAGTTTTGAACTCCCGAAATGAACTTTGATTTGGCCTTCGATTTCACTTGGAAGGATACTGGGGCCTTTAAAGGATTAATTCATTTCAGAATTAAAATTTCCTGATATTTACTCACCCCCATGTCATCCAAGATGTTCATGTCTTTCTTTCTTCAGTCGAAAAGAAATGAAGGTTTTTGAGAAAAACATTCCAGGATTTTTCTCCATATAGTGGACTTCACTGGGGTTCAACGGGTTGAAGGTCCAAATGTCAGTTTCAGTGCAGCTTCAAAGAGCTCTACATGATCCCAGACGAGGAATAAGAGTCTTATCTAGAGAAACCATCGGCCACTTTCTAAAAAAAATTATTTATATACTTTCTAACCACAAATGCTCATCTTGCACTGCTCTGCGCCACGCATTACGTAATCATGTTGGAAAGGTGACGTAGGTGGAAGTACCGCGGTAGGGCGAAAACTCAATCTCATTTTCTCCTCCAACTTCAAAATCTTTTTGAATTTTACCTTTTTTTGTAAAGGGCGTTTGACTTCGTTTTTGAACGTTCGCTTTGTAAACACTGGATCGGCACCTCTGCCTACGTCACGCGTGACCTTTCTAACATGATTACGTAATGCGTGGCACATCACAGAGCAGTGCAAGTCGAGCATTTGTGGGTTTTTTTAGAAAATGACCAATGGTTTCTCTAGATAAGACTCTTATTCCTCGTCTGGGATCATGTAGAGCTCTTTGAAGCTGCACTGAAACTGACATTTGGACCTTCAACCCGTTGAACCCCAGTGAAGTCCACTATATGGAGAAAAATCCTGGAATGTTTTCAACCCAACATGTGTGATCTAATCAGGCAGTTCACTTACCTTAACGAGAGCAGAATGCAGATAGATGTTATGAGGCATTATAACGGCTCCCACGATCCCGACGGCCTGCTCCAGCTGCGTGGGTCCACAGCCTTGGCAGTACGGCAGAAACATGCCCTTCAGAACCTCCCCCTGGTCCGGAGCCACACGCACATACTGCAAACAACCACAGACTGTCAAACACTGCTGTTCTTAAAGAGCCGATCTACAGAAAACATTCTGCTGCTTTACTGCACCTCGTAACCAAAGCTGAGAGCCATGACGGTGATGAGGAACCCGAAGAACGCCTCCAGCTTCCTCAGACCTGATGAAAACAAACCAGACATTCTCATCAGAGCCAAGACACGGGTCGCTCTTCTCATTCTCACACTGCTGCTTTAGTGCTGACGTACCGTACTTGTCCAAAAACAGGAACACAAAAGTGTCGATGATGGTTATCAGGACTCCAGCCCACAGAGGAATCCTGCAGAAGAACAAGCAAGCTTCCTCAAGATCAGCTCTTAGAAATAAACTCCATTTCTACACATGCTGGATGAACTCAAATAGCAGACATTAAAACCTCATTAAAAACTGACTGTTGTTAAGAGCTCATTATTATACATCAGATTTACAACTTCAGCTGTTTTCAGAGGAAAAACTAGGTTTGAGTTCTTAAAGGGTTTGTTCACCCAAAAGTGAAAATTATCCTATCAACCTTCAAACCATCCTAGGTGTATATGACTTCAACTAACTTTCAGATGAACACAATCAGTTGCATTAAAAAAATATCCTGCCTCTTCCAAGCTTTATAATTGGAGTGAATGGTAACCGAGATTTTGAAGCCCAAAAAAGCACATACATCCATCATAAAAGTAATCCATACGACTCCAGGGGGTTTAATTAAGGCCTTCTAAAGTGAAGCGATATCTAACTTTAAAACTTTATAAACTATAATAACTAGCTTCCGGCAGATGGCCGATGTACGCATCGATTTACGCCAAAAGAGTAACCTCTGACCCGACGTAGGATGTAGGAGTAGTGTAAGCTTGGATGCCTCTCACGGTTAAAGAAAAAAAAATGGCTGGGCAACAAACTCAAGCTCCTCCGACATTTCTTTTTAAAAATTCTCGTTTTAGACTACTAATTCGTGACCAGTGTTTTCTTTTGATCTATCCTCTGAGCTTCTGCGTTTGTCAATACGTCATGTGTCAGAGATTACTCTTTTGGTGCAAGTCGATTTGCATAGGCCATTTACCAGAAGCTAGTTTTAGAAGATTTAAATATGGATATTTTTCTTATAAAAACGCATTGCTTCACTTTAGAAGGCATTTATTATTATTATTTCTATATCACTACCATTATAAAGCTTGGAAGAGCCAGAATATTTTTAATATAACTCTGATTGTGTTTGTCTGGAAGAAGAACGTCATACACACCTAGGATGGCTTGAGGGTGAGTAAATCATGGGATAATTTTCATTTTTGGGTGAACTATCCCTTTAAAAGGTGCTATAGAGAATGTTTTGTTTTATACATTTTTGCAATATTACTTGAAACTGTCTTTACTAATTAATAAAAGACTATTTATTAGGTGCACTGAAAGGAATAATATCAATATACATCATCTGTGCACGAGGTAGTGCCTTAAAAAACATCAGCCAATCGTTTGTGTGATCATCGCATAAACGATTGGCCCTCTGGCTTGTCAATCACTGCCATGATTGGCCAAGAGGGCAAATCCGCGCACGTCTCTCACAAGGAACGTAATGGCAGTGATTGACAAGCCAGAGGGCCAATCGTTTATGCGATGATAGCACCTATATCTATAGCACCTTTAAGTCAGCTTGTTCAAAAATATATCAAAACGTCCACATTGATGACGCAACCGAATTTACATTTACATTTATGCATTTGGCAGACGCTTTTATCCAAAGCGACTTACATTGCATTATACTATACATTTGTATCTGAGTATGTGCAATCCCTGGGATCGAACCCATGACCTTGGCATTGCTAGTGCCATGCTCTAACCACTGAGCTACAGGAAAGCTGAATTGATTCTCTCTTTATAAAAGTGATGGATATGAAACTAACCGTTGGTTAACGGACAATGTGCAGAATAATATCAGCAATATATTTCACATTTCTGCCACAGATAAGCCATAATATCTAGAAAACACTGTGCTTCCACTCAAAACAGTTAAAGATATCATCTCTGCATGTGGATCTTTGCATATTTCATGCAAAGAATACCATTGAATCTGGTGCCACATACATTTGCATTAAAAATGCATTGAATAAATGTTCGCCGCAGCCCTACAGACTGATCCGTCGAACAGCGTTTGATCATGATGATGTACCTGCCGACCGACAGCAGATTGAGGGCGATGGCGCAGCCGATGACCTCCTGCATGTCAGAGCCGATGATGGCCAGCTCCACCATGAGCCACAGGATGATCCGCGGCACCTGCACACCACAGGAACAGGAAACACTTCACCACAGGAACGACTTCTCACATCGCTTCAGTTAAAAACCTGAGATCAACCGATACCGATTTTATATAACCGATACCTATTATTTGCATGTTCATGTGCCCGATAACCGATATATAGAACCGATATTTTTTTATTGGTTTATTTATTTCACTCCATCCTTGCATACAAAACACTTCTAAATCAATAAATAGAGTTTGAAAGGGTGCAAAAAATACGGTCACTAAAGTAGAGATCGACCGATAATCGGTTTTACCGATATTTTTCCCGATATTTAAGCATTTTATCGGTTTTGTAATAACTGACCTCCCTTAAATTAAAAAAAACAAATACATCATCGCAATTACCGAGTCCATCTAATCAGGCATGTTATCAGAATTATTAATAATGTTTTTTTCGGTCTAGATTATGAAATACCTGCTGACAGAGTGCTGTTTTTATCTGTGCGTTTACACGGAACTTCTCTCGTGGAGATCATAATTATTTTCCACAGAGCTGTAATTATTTACATTTACATTTATGCATTTGGCAGACGCTTTTATCCAAAGCGACTTACATTGCATTATACTATACATTATTTAGATGTTTATTAGGGAAATAAGATTATATAATAGATGTTAATATAATTTGATGAGTTTTAAACGAGTGGATTGTGTTTAAAACTACATACGGTGGCCATGCTGGATCATTAACCCAGTGAGTGAACGACACTATAAACACGACTTCACAAGACTAAAGATTGGAATATTTTTTTTATATATATCTGTTTTATTTATCTCATGTAAAGTTTACATTTACATTTATGCATTTGGCAGATGCTTTTATCCAAAGCGACTTACATTGCATTATACTATACATTTGTATCGGAGTATGTGCAATCCCTGGGATCGAACCCATGACCTTGGCATTGCTAGTGCCACGCTCTAACCACTGAGCTACAGGAAAGCTAAAGTTACGTCTTTATTTGGAGAGGACTTGATGGATTACTTGACTCATTTGTAAATTAATGGCTGTTATGTTACATAAAGTTTATTAATTAAGGGAGGTCAGTTATTTTACCGTTGAACACCAATGCTGATTCACCTCCCCTCAGACGCAGCGCTTTGTGGCCTTGTGTGCAATTCTCAAAACGCCCACAAGATGGCGCCATTTATCTGTGAATCTGATACATGATTATGGGAAAATGCTTAAATATCGGAAAATATATCCTTAAAACTATCGGTTGAGGTTCTCGATAAGGTTATGCACTATGCACGCTGAACACTCAATGAAGGTCAAGGGAGATATTCTCTTTAAAGTCAGCATGAAATCAAAATGGTTAATTCTTATTTTTATACGGGAATATTGCAGTGTTTTTTATAAATGATTTATTGGTGCACTTCATTATTGTGTTAAATTAATGTTTCTCTTAATCTTGAATCAGAATATCTTCTCCCTCTTGCAGAGACATCTCCTCTCTTCTCTGATGATGGGCGGGGCAACCTGTCACTCACATGAGATCCACCAATACATTTACATTTATGCATTTGGCAGACGCTTTTATCCAAAGCGACTTACATTGCATTATACTATACATTTGTATCGGAGTATGTGCAATCCCTGGGATCGAACCCATGACCTTGGCATTGCTAGTGCCATGGTCTAACCACTGAGCTACAGGAAAGCTGTAAACCAACAGCAAACCACTACCATCCAATCAATTCCCCACAGACAAAATCAAGCCCCGCCCTACATTTGTTCTTGTTCCAGAAGTCGTTTCACTCGGATATACGACACAATAGGGAAGGAAAAACGAGCACAACTTCCCTTTCATTTCAAACGTTTGTTTATACTTACACATTTCTACATTTTAATCTGGACTAAAACATACTATATATGATATCTGAATATGTTCTGATTCTTTATTTTTGTTCTTTTACACTTTAATTGGTTTAAAATAATTGCTTACTTTATAAACTTTTTTATTTGTCATCACATTTGTTTATTTTGTGTTGTTTTGCAAGTTCTTTTTGTTATATATAAACAACTTTAATATTAAACTTGATATTAAGAGGACAACGCTTACGTTTCTGTATACCGTGATAAAAGTTTAGCAATTATTGTGGTATGAAAGTCACATGCCTGAAGAGCAGATTTATGAAAGCAATCATTTGAAGCATATGTATGTTGGTCTTGCCGATGAACGTACCGTGGGGTAATGCCGGTTGCAGACCTCGGCCAGGTGCATCCCAGTGACGACACCGAGGCGAGCGGCCAGACGCTGGAGCAGGAGCCCGATGATGGTGGAGGCCAGCAGCACCCAGAGCAGCTGAGGGACGGACACACACACACACGTCACACACCTCACGATGACCACATCTTGTACTTGCACTGACGCCTGCTCTCAAACCGTCCAGGCCACATATAGCCACGGTCAATCACAGCACACGGACGTTTGGTTGCAGATGCGACAGATGTGATTTTTTTGCAAGGACTCATTTTCTCTCAGTTGACTGTGACCTACACATGTCTGAAATCATCCAGCAGTTACAGCGGTCACATTTATTTGTCCTCTCAATGTCTAAAAATATGTATTTTTTGTGTTGACATGTACATGCTCTTTTTGCTGTTGTAGATGAAATGTATTAAAGGATTAGTTCAGTTCAGAATTAAAATTTCCTGATAATTTACTCACCTCCATGTCATCCAAGATGTTCATGTCTTTCTTTCTTTAATCAAAAAGAAATGAAGGTTTTTGAGGAAAACATTCCAGGATTTTTCTCTGGGGTTCAACGGGTTGAAGGTCCAAATGTCAGTTTCAGTGCAGCTTCAAAGAGCTCTACATGATCCCAGACGAGGAATAAGAGTCTTATCTAGAGAAACCATCGCTCATTTTCTAAAAAAAATAAAATGTATGTACTTTTTAACCACAAATCCTCGTTTTGCACTGCTCTACAATGCGCCACGCATTACGTAATCATGTTGGAAAGATCACGCGTGACGTAGGTGGAAGTACAGAGCAAGTGTTTACAAAGCAAACGTCAAAGACTAAGTCAAACGGCCTTTACAAAAAAAGGTAAAACAACGACGTCGGACGATTTTGAAGTTGGAGAAAATGAGATCTGCCTATGTCACACGTAACCTTTCCAACATGATTACGTCATGCGTGGAGCATCACAGAGCAGTGCAAGACAAGCATTTGTGGTTAAAAAGTACATAAATTTGTTTTTGTTTTTTTTAAATGGCCGATGGTTTCTTTAGATAAGACTCTTATTCCTCGTCTGGGATCATGTAGAGCTCTTTGAAGCTGCACTGAAACTGACATTTGGACCTTCAACCCGAAAGAAAAATCCTGGAATGTTTTCCTTAAAAACCTTCATTTATTAAGATTAGACATAAACATCTTAAGAAAGATATAAACATGTTGGTCGAGTAAATTATCAGGAAATTTTAAGTCCGAAGTCAACTACTCTTTTAATTTGTGTGCGTCACATTAGCGATATTTAGCGGGCAGAAAATGTCCATGTCCAATAGTGTAGCAATGTATGAATCACAGCTCACACAGATTCACTTTCAAACCAAGCAGCTTTCTGTTGGTCGATGTGCTGAATTTGGTCACATTATATATTAGATGTCTTTAACTACTATGTACTCACAAAAAAAAAAATGTTAGGTACAATGTGCTTATTGTGTTGATGTTGTATTGTGAATCACTTGTGCTGTTATTGAGGTGGAGGATACGGGGTATTTATAGATGATTATAGATTACAGCTGTAATTACATGCAGGTATTTTATAAATATAAGTACAATATGAAAACATGCATGAACACAATAAGTGCACTGTATCAAATGATTAATTTAAATGTTAGTACATAGTAGTTAAAGACATTTAATATAATGTGGGACCAAAAGGGCTTATTCAGAACCGGTTACATTTAGTAATACAATACTGTAATGGAATGATTCGTGACGTTTGGTTCCTTTAACAGTTCTTTCACAGATGTGAAAGATCACATAATGTCCAGAAATACTCTGAAAGTGTTTCCTGCACTATTGAGAATCTACAGCGTGAAACACACAGCGAACGGTGTAGTCCGACTCCCTGCCAAATGACTCTTATGAACAGATTCTTTTTAGAGAATCAAATCCTTTATAAATTAGATTGAGCAGTTACTGAATTAATCTGACTCACACCGAACTTTAAGTTATATATGTTTTGTCATGTGCTGCAGTTAACACCAAGATCAAGGGTTCGATTCTCAGGGAACTGATGAAAAGCAGAGCTGCAGTGTAATTCTCTTAGGATAAAAGTCTCAAATTAAATCATGTAAATGATGAAACAGGAGCTGTTCCTGTGTTATTTTACTTTAGACTGCAGTTCTTCATATGACAATGTGTAGTTAGAGATACACATTAATTATTTTTTTTATAAATGTATAAAGTAATAACATTTTTTGAGAGTTGGCACTTCATTTATGCCACCTCTACAATGTGTAAACACCTTGTGAAATAAGTACTAGAAGTTTCTGACATTTGGCAGACACTTATTCCAGGTGACTTCTTGTTTTCCCTCTGAATCGAACCCTCTGTTTGATCTACTGTCTGATTTACAGAAAATGAGGATATCATTTGGAATCAGAATCATTCTGTTCTTCATGATTTTCATGACTTCTGTCACCAGCAACTTAACATAAAAACTGTGCAAACAAAGCCATCAACATCAGAAATGACCATAGTGTTATTCAGATGTAATAAGAGGCTGTACATGAAATCTGGACTCACCTTAAAACCTGCTTTAGCCCCAGACTGAAGGTCCGACTCGATGTTCCCAGGGTCCAGATACGCAATGCTCATCAGAAAACCCGGTCCAGTGAAGGCCCAAAGTTTACGAAAGCTAAACATCTAGAGAGAGGAAGAGCAACGAGGGTCAACACAGCGATCCGTTAGCATTCACATTCATCTCAATCTGGACTCCAGAACGTTCTTGAGCTGTACATGTCATGTGACACTATTTTTATGTGAATTTCGGGATGTTGCATACAAAAAAAAAAAACACTGGATGAAAAAGGCAAGATGCACATAAATCCTAAAAATGTTTTATGCGCTCAATTGACGCAGATCATTTTTTCATCCGATAAGACATGAGCATATAAACTACAATGGAAACATATTTACTGAAAAAAATCCCTCAAAACTCTTGTGTGACTTTGCCTCAGCAGAGCCTGTGATTGGATAACTGGACTAACCAGCGGACCAATCGCATCGCAGCATCTCAAATGTTGGTTTGGTGGTTCTGAAACTCAAAGTCTGTCATCAGAATGATTTGGTTTAATTCCCTCCAGAAGCGTCTCACACGATTGTGTTCCCAAACACCAGCATCCGTAAGCAAGATCACGTGTTTCGTCTGACGCTCTGAGACAAACTCATTTATGATGGAGGAAAAAAGAGCCTGATTGCAGGAACTTCCAATTTTTTGCTGATATTTTGCACCAATTTCCAAGGAAGTGACGATTTGGTTCTCTTGAACACATGGGATGGTTTAACACAATTAAACATGTTAAATTCGCAGCTTTGGATGGAAACACAGGGAAAGATGTGGGGTTTGACTCCTCTCGCTCCCTGTACTTTGCTTTCACTTCTCTACTATCCTGATACAGGCAATCCGTCCCTAAACAAGGTCACATTTAATCGAGTACATGCTGTGTCATGTCCGTATCCCTCTGAAGAACACATGACGAGTGTCCCATTTGTCTTTATTTTTCCACTTGTTTCTTCAGAGTCTGTTCCTCTTTGAGCTTGAAGAAATCATGATTCATGATGTTTTTAGATGAATTCATGAGGAAGAATGTTACAATTATAAACAAAGCACTGTGTTCTTTCCCATCACCCTTCACACACACACGTGACTGATAACAGATCCCTCACAATCACGAAACTATACTGCCATAATCACACTAGGGCTGACAATATCAGTTGATCCATCTGAAATGATTCTCATTTTGATGAACCAACGACTAGTTACAGCACCAAATGAACATGCATGAACATCAGAAGGTATGTTGAAAGATACAGAAGAACTAGCTGAAATAATTAATGTCTCATAATTGATCAATCAGTGCTTCAGCCACGGAAAGACATCAAGCTGGAGAACAATGTCACATTTGCTTCAGAAAACCATTAAATGACTATAAACTTGACAGTTAGCTAGAAAAATAACTCTAGAGAGGAGCATGTTGATAAATATATACACTGTATTACATTTTTTTTAATCAATATTTAATGTATGTTTGAATAAATCCATCAATAAGTTATTACACCATCTGTTTAATGTTTAAATGGAGTACAAACATGATTATATCCTTAAGTTAATATAAAAACTGCCTTATGTGCAATTTTAATGTTTTTGTCACAGTTCCCTTCCGTTCTGGACTCCATATCCCATAATCTTCCCTGTTCCACACCTGCACTCACTTCCTCGTCAACTCCCCAGCATCACAGATTACTTGCACCTGGACTTTATCATCAGCACTCCCTTTATAAGGATTCACTTCCCTGCACTCCTTGTCCGTTCTATTGTTTGCTTACCCTGGTTTGGTTGTTCTGTTTGTATGTTTAATAATATGATTTTTTTTTTAATTCATTAATAATAGACATTCAACATTACAGTATAACTAAAAGCTAACAATTTCAGCATTTATTAGGCTTTAAAAAAATAACAGCTTTTAATTTAAGTGAACTTAAAACAATCTTCACATCAACTCATTATAATAATGTCATATTTACCTGTGGCCTGCAGGAAATATACAGAAATTGAATAAACTTATCAAACACTTTACAGTCTTCACTGCATAAATTACATATAGATTAATCATTATTAAAGGTGCAGTATGTAGGATTTCTGTCCGCTAGAGGCCTATTCAAAACAAAGGCGTAGTTTGATGATGCCAAGTTTGAGCGCAGAATCTTGGGACATGTGGTCTTCACCTCAACGGACGGTGCAAAAGAATCGGGATAGGACTCGGGAACAAATCATGTTCATGGATGCGATCATTAACGTTACTGTAGTGTGAAGCAGAGCAGGAGCGAGTGTTGTGGAGCTACATTTACATTTATGCATTTGGCAGACGCTTTTATCCAAAGCGACTTACATTGCATTATACTATACATTTGTATCGGAGTATGTGCAATCCCTGGGATCGAACCCATGACCTTGGCATTGCTAGTGCCATGCTCTAACCACTGAGCTACAGGGAAGCTGGAACGAGGAGCTGGAGCGATTGCGCAACACACGCCTCACGAGCAGCGGGACTTTTATTATGCCACAGTAGCCGGCGCCGCTTCCGCTTTTCCGGTCATGAGTATGAGGTAACACAGCTCTGTTTATCATATTAGATACATTTGAGTGTGTTGAAAATGATGTAATGACGTTACTCGGTGTGTTCGCTCAGTGGCTGCTGTGAGACACTGTCTATAAATATATCAAAACAGTTGTTCCCTTGTCTATTAAAACATATAATTTATTAAAGCGTCTTTGGTGTTTCCATGGTTTCTACAAAATAAAACCGGAAACCGAGGGTAACGCGGGTATGACGCAGGTGAAAGGTGACTCCTCACACAACCCGGAGCCTTGGTTAAAATTGCAATTTTCTCACGATTTACAAATAGTTGGAAACCTTTGACAGACATCACAGCAACTGGTTTATTAGGCTGCTGTCACTTTAAGAGCTGCCGCTGCCGAACATGACGCGCATCTCGTTTTCTCAGAACTCTTTAAGTTCATTTAAGACGTCATTTCACTCATTTAAGACTGTTTTTATGAGGATACTCGACAAAATGGGCATTTCTGCATATTTCTGTGTGTTATTGTTTGTTCAAGCATGGAAGAGAACTCGATACTGGCGCACATCTTTCTGTGTCACATGACACGACATTCACAGACAGCGCGTTCTCGTTTGTTTTGTGGTGCTTGAACGGTTTAAAAGCATTTGCATGAATAAGAGCACAATCATATAATGTAACGCTAGACAAATTATGACGGAAAAAATGGATGCTGCATTATTTGCGCTAAATATTTTTAACGTGTTAAACTGGAAAAAAATAACCGTATGCGTTAACACGCTAATTTTGACACCACTAATGCATTCGTTTTAAATAATAAGGTCTTCTCGGGTCCATTGCTCCGGGTGTGTGTGTGCACTGCTGTGTGTGTGCACTTGGATGGGTTAAATGCAGAGCACAAATTCCGAGTATGGGTCACCATACTTGGGCCACACTTCACTTCACTTCACTTCACTTCACTTCACTTCACTTCACTTCACTTCACTTCACTTCACTTCACTTCACTTCACTNATTTGCATGAATAAGAGCACAATCATATAATGTAACGCTAGACAAATTATGACGGAAAAAATGGATGCTGCATTATTTGCGCTAAATATTTTTAACGTGTTAAACTGGAAAAAAAATAACCGTATGCGTTAACACGCTAATTTTGACACCACTAATGCATTTGTTTTAAATAATAAGGTCTTCTCGGGTCCATTCAGTTAAAGCACATTTATTTAAAATGACCCGAGACCGCTAATATCAGACCCGACCCGTGTCCGAGGAAAGTTTTGAACCCGAACCCCTCAGGGTTTTGGATGGAATCGGACCCGTGAAGACCTCTACTCCACAGCGCTCTGCGTGAGCTACCTTTGTTGTGTCATCATCCGGGATGGGAACCTTCTCCTCGAAGTACGTGGAGACGGGCTGGTCCTGCGGAGACACCGGACTGTAGAGGTCAGGCTCCCGCTGGCTCTCTGAAACAAACACACATCACACGCTTCACTGCCTGCCACACTTACAACACAGATTAGATAAAGACATTGTTAGAGCGTCAAGGCGAGATGTGGCCTTGAGACGTGGCAGAAACACTCACGCTTCAGTCACATGAGGTTTTGTACACATAAACACAAATTAAGACTAAAACATCCTGCACAGCTGATTATACTCAAGCATTTATGAGCCAGAGATATCAGATCTCCTGTAATAAAACAATATCTCATTTCCATCCATGACTGTCAAACACACACAAAAAAAAATGCCAAGAAAGCAAACACTTATTTTAGTGTTGGGTGTAATGCATTACGAGTAATGTGCATTATGTAATCAGATTAAAGTAAAGCAAAACTAACATTACTTTCCATAAAAAACTTAACTAGTTACTTTTTTAGGAAGTCACACAATATTGTGCTTTTAAAAGCAACTTTCCCCAACACTGTTTAGGTTTGTGTGGAAACAGCAGAGCCAAACGGAGTCAGTCAGTTCATGTGAGAAAATGACACACCATAAATCTGGACAGGACATCACAAGCACGACGTTCACATTAAAACACGAGGAAATGACAGCAGGTAACTTCCTCTCAGGGCTGCAGGGTTATGACAGCCATTCATAAAACTCACTTTTACACACACAAGGGCTTTTAAACATTTAATTCCTGTCAGCAAAATGACATGATCTACTAGTCAGAGTTCAAGAAGCCCAGCTTAACGAGTCACACGCGCTTCTTAGACGTGTACGGATGCTTAACGTCCATCAAATCAATGGCTGCCTTTCATTATTTGAGAAACAGTCCAGCAATATTGTCAGTGTTCAAATGAGTGTTAAACCATCTAATTAATTGGTCAGCTATTGAGTACTGAAACTCTGCTCATTTTGGACGAGACCAGCAGAAACTGACAGCCAATCAGAAGCGCTCACAGGAGACAAATGCGTGTACAGATGGGTCACGTGTCAGGCGGCAGGATGTGACGCGTGTCTTACCTTCCAGCACGTCCCCATCCCGTTCTGTCTTCATGAGCTCCACGAGTGTCTCTGTTACACTGAAGGACAGAAAACACAGACACGTCACTGATGAACAAGAGTTACTGGAAAACAATTATACTCTGCAGAAATTAACTATGATAATAATAATAATAATAATAATAATAATAATAATGAGGCAGTAAGTGTTGCATATGCAATATATCGCTGAGCTCCAGAGGTTTAAGGAGGACTAAGAAATTGTGTTCACCAAAAATGAAAATTCTGTCATCATTCCACACCCGTAAGACTTTCGTTCATCTTCAGAACACAAATGAAGATATTTTTGATGAAATCTGAGCGATTTTTGTCCCTCCATTGGCAGCTATGCATCTACCACTCTGACGCTTCAAAAAGTTCATAAAAAGATTGTAAAACTAATTCATATGAATTGAGCGGTTTAGTCTAAATTTTCTGAAGAGACTCCATCGCCTTACATGATGAACAGATTTAATTTAGGCTTCACACATTAACATTCATCAGCTCACACATCAGTTGTGATAAATGGAAGCTCAAGCATGTTTGTTTGACGTGTGAGAACCAGTGATGTTCATTCTCGTGTTACGCAGCACGTTTGAGCTTCAGCGAGAACCAATGAGGTTCATTCTCGCGTTACGCAGCACGTTTGAGCTTCAGCGAGAACCAATGAGGTTCATTCTCGTGTTACGCAGCACGTTTGATCTTCAGCGAGAACCAATGAGGTTCATTCTCGTGTTACGCAGCACGTTTGAGCTTCAGCAAGAACCAGTGATGTTCATTCTCGCGTTACGCAGCACGTTTGAGCTTCAGCGAGAACCAATGAGGTTCGTTCTCGTGTTACGCAGCACGTTTGAGCTTCAGCGAGAACCAATGAGGTTCATTCTCGTGTGTCAAACAAGTTCTGTTGAGCTTCTGTTTATGTTCTCTGATGAATGTTTATATGTGAATAGAAACCTAAATTCACCCCCTCATTGTACAAAGGGATCGAGTCTCTTCAGAAAATTTGGACTAAACCGCTCAATTCATATGGATTAGTTTAACAATCTCTTTATGAAGTGGTAGTTGCGTAGTGGTCAATGGAGGGACAGAAATCACTCAGATTTCATTAAAAATATCTTAATTTGTGTTCCGAAGAAGAACGAAGGTCTTATGGGTGTGAAACAACATGAGGGTGAGTAATGACAGAATTTTCATTTTTTGGTGAACTAACCCTTTAAGTTAAACTACAGATACTGTTAACCGTTTTACTCGATTAAAATTCTTAAGTACCAAAAAAAATAAAATAAATTGAGTGAAACTATCCACATTTAATTGTACTGAAGTAATTAAAAGCAAAAAGTAAATTCTTTTAGCTTTTTTCATTAAGATTTGATTTTAAGATTTTCTCATTTACTGAGGAAAGATGATGTACTTACATAAAATTGTAAAGTATTCGGTTGAACTCAAATCTAGCACAGAATCACAAAAATAACACTTTAGTAGTGAAGTACTATTACTCACATACTTTACAACCTCACAACCTCTGTGTTAAGCCCACTAACATCAAACTTCTGAAATAAAAAACAATTTTTTCGCATTTGTTATTCTGTATGATGTTGGTGGGTTTTAAGGGAACACCTGCACAGAATAAAAGACACACAAACACAGCGGAGATCCCATAAGCTCAAAATCACACAGGAGAAGCTTTTCCCACCAGGAGCACCAATTATGACAAACCCAGGCAAGGTTATGAACAAGTAACATTAATTCAAAGTTATCTGGTCTTTAACAAAGATTTTCCTTTAATGTTTTAGTTGGACGTTCATCTAACTTTTTTAAAATGTTGCTACTCGTACTTCAGAGAACATTCAGAATGCTTTTATAAGTTAATGGGAACATTAGCAAAACGTTCATAGGGAATGTGGCTGTTCAGAGGAAACCGCACACAATCAGACCACACACGATTCTGCTAATGATGAGCGGATACAAAACTTCAAAGAAAGATGAAATTACACTACTATATGCAGCCGCATGAATGGCTTTATTATATGAGCTCTGTGTGAGTGTAAAAGCAAACAGTCTACTTACAGACAAACCCAAGAGAAGATCACTGATCCACTGCGAGATGAAGACCAGCACTGCACGCCACAGTGAGCGATTTCATTCAACGTCTCTGTAGTGAAGGATTGTGGGAAACGGAGGAAGCGCTCGTGACCTCGGCTGCTTTAATCTGTGAAAAGCAGCAAGAAAGGTCTGTGATAAACCCAACGGCACAGACACGCCCAGCGTCGCACACTCACATTCACACGAGTGCAGACACAGACAATGACTTCTGAGAGAGTTTGAGAAGAACTCAAGCTCAGGAAAAGTTTTTAAAGCACATCATTATGTTCGGTCACACTATATTTTACAGTAGACGTCTTTATACTTGTACAAATCTGTAACACTTTACAACAAGGTAATTTAATGCAAGTTCAGTGAAAAGTCCCATCATATTCGATCACAGCTGATCACTGTTTCCTGTTCAAACTCTAGTTGGTCCAAATCAGTATAGAGGGTGGACTGAGTGGTAAAAGAACCTGCTGCATGACTGGATTTAACAGGGGAAACTGCAAAAACGCGAGTAAAATAAACGATTACACTAAAGGTTGGGCTCGAAAGTGTTTCTTACAACTTGTCAAATAAACCTAATCCATGGATGTTGACATGCAGCCAGGAGTCGTGTTTCCTGACATTTATATGTGCCTGATTGCGACGCCGGGGAAATACATAAAGCAAATCTGCCTGTGAATATTTTATATAACTACAATATAGGTTTAAATCCGCGTAATCACTTATTTCATTGTTATATATATCGTCATATCGTCCAGCCCTAAAACTTGTATAGTTTTTGTCAGTGTTTATTTCAAAACACCCAATTATGCAGAATATAAGATGGTAAATATTTAATTGATGAGTTGTCAACAATATATAAACAATACAATATATACTGTATGATTTTACCTCAAAATCCAACTTTTTGACACAAAATGATAACTGCAAATCCATGTTTCTCTGCTGGAGTGCAGCTGTTTCTGTGAATTGCAGTGATCCATTTGCTTCTTTTATCTGTAGCTTTCGGCAGCCTTTAAATATATACCTCAGGTTTTGTGTCAAAGCTATTTGTACAGCCAATCACAAAGCTCTTTTCCGTTTTGGATGTGTTTTGTGTGTCTTTCGCGGCATTCACGCTAAAAACCAATGCTGCCATTCTTTGTGCCACTCAGCGGGCGTAACCGCAGTCATAACCGTTGACGGTGACGTCACGTGCATACCCTCTATACCCAACTGGTTCATGTACACCGATCAGGCATGACATTATGAGCACTGACAGGTGAAGTGAATAACACTGATCATCTCTTCATCACGGCACCTGTTAGTGGGTGGATATATTAGGCAGCAAGTGAACATTTTGTCCTCAAAGTTGATGTTAGAAGCAGGAAAAATGGGCAAGTGTAAGAAATTGAGCGAGTTTGACAAGCGCCAAATTGTGATAGCTAGACGACTGGGTCAGAGAATCTCAGAATGGCCTGGTCTGATGAATCAAGTTTTCTTTTACATCACATGGATGGCCGGGTGCATGTGCGTCGCTTACCTGGGGAACACATGGCACCAGGATGCACTATGGGAAGAAGGCAAGCCGGAGGAGGCAGTGTGATGCTTTGGGCAATGTTCTGCTGGGAAACCTTGGGTCCTGCCATCCATGTGGATGTTACTTTGACACGTACCACCTACCTAAGCATTGTTGCAGACCATGTTCACCCTTTCATGGAAACAGTATTCCCTGGTGGCTGTGGTCTCTTTCAGCAGGATAATGCTCCTGCCACAAAGCAGGAATGGTTCAGGAATGGTTTGAGGAGCACAACAACGAGTTTGAGGTGTTGACTTGGCCTCCAAATTCCCCAGATCTCAATCCAATCGAGCATCTGTGGGATGTGCTGAACAAACAAGTCTTACAGGACTTAAAGGATCTGCTGCTAACATCTTGGAGCAGATGCCACAGCACACCTTCAGGGGTCTACAGGAGTCCATGCTGAGGGTCAGGGCTGTTTTGGCAGCAAAAGAGGGACCAACACAATATTAGGAAGGTGCTCATAATGTAATGCCTGATCAGTGTATGTTTGTTCATGTCATGCTAAAACACTACAGTAACATGGGGGAAAAATTCTAAAATTGTTTTCCTTGGATCACAAGAGGAATCACAGAAAACATCACTGGCGTGACTGGACTTGTCTTTAGTGGGTTCATTAGGCTGATCTGAGCGCAGCGGTGACGTGATTTGAGATTTGGATCTCTCTGGTCACCACCGTCAAACCAGCAACCTGTGGACGCCTGTTTCCACCACAGAATAAACTAATAAAAACTGTAATTATCTCACAATTCTGTGAGATACAATCTCAGAATTGTGAGAGAGTATTATCTTTTTTATTCTGTGCCAGAAACAAGCGTCCATATCGACCTGTGAACATATAAAGCGATGAAAACAGACCGGATGATGAGTCAAACAGCGATAGTTCTTCACATTACGCAATAATAACAGTGGAGAAGTGAATGACGCACTTCAGGGAAACTGACAGAATGTTGCAACTCGAGTCTCTCGCTCATTAAACAAGTACAATGTGTCACAACTCTCTCAGTGCTAGGAGATATAATGTGCTGTTATAAATCAACAACACACCAATGTGGACAAACTCACAAGACAAGATGCCATGATAAAATCACGCTAAACTCGTTCAGCCGGACCGTGTTCTCTCAGATTCATGTATAACAACACTGTGTAAACTCTCCAGTTACTCTTTATTTTAAGGTAACGTTGACAGTGTGCTACTTACAAAGTAATATTAATTAACAACATGTACTTACTAGGGTTCAGGTTTGGTTTAGGGTTAATTGCTTGTAATTATACACCATTACAATCAGGTTTCCTACACATTTTTTTAATTTCAAAATTCCTTTTCCAGACTCAAATTTCTAAACCTCTGCAAATTTTTCAGATCATTTTTAACATAAATGGTTCATACAGCTTTATATTTGGTATATAGTACAGTCATCTGTAAATATTTACATTTTCTTAGGAGACATGCGCACAGGGATATTTTGCTTGCTTATGCATTACAATTTCTAGTTTTATTTACATATACTATAACATTTATTATTTGTGCATCACTGCCATCTTACTATGAAGAAAACGAGAGCATTGATGCACATGAATAGATATCCATTTGCTCTAAATTATGCTTTAAAGGCCTAGTGTCCAATTTATCGCATCCTCTGTGACGGTGTCAAGAGAAATCAAGTCCCCCCCAAAGGAATCGGGTCTCCTTTAGGACCCAGGCAGTAATGCCTGATCAAAAGTTGTTATCATGTCTTGACTAATTATAACCCATTTCACTATGGTATGATTTTTATTACATTAAGTGCACAAACAACATGCTTGAAATATAAAATGAATGATGGCAATATGGCTGTGCATTGTCCCATTTGCCAAGTTCAAGGGTCTATAAAAAAATCTGGTACTGTAAAAAAAAAGTGCTCAAAATTTGGCTTTTGTTAGGGTAGTACGTCATATTTCAAGACCTTAGGTCTGCTTTAATGCATACTCTGTGGAGGCCGAGAAACCACATTGCGAAATGGGCTGACGGTGCAATATGTGGCTCAGTGTGCATCGTCCTATATGCTAAGGTTAAGGGTTTCTCATGCACACAAAAAGTCTGTATATTTTATTTTTGCAAATGTCCTTTTAGAGGCTCTGTAATATGGTGCTAAGAATATCAAGAGAAGAAACAAAAAACCCATGATGCACCGATCGACTGGCTAGTTAGGAGCCGGAGTCAGCCGATTTGCTCAGCCTAAACCGGAGACCATTTTGTTGCCAGCGGCGCGGACAGTAACGTACCAGCCAAGCTCACACTCACAGCCACATGTTAACATGTCATTGGCATGTAAACACAGACACTTGTGTTGTCAAAAAAAAACAAAAAAACAATATTTCGATACTTAAATATCTGAAACGTTTTTTCTGTCGTATTGATACACCGATACTAGCTGCGCGTTCTCGCTCTCTCTTCTCTCCGATGGTGAATTGAAACACACCCGCCTCCTGTCACTCACTCCTCTCATTCGCTCCGGTTGAATAATGCTTGTACTGCGCATAATTTTAGTCATTCCCGCAGGTTTCGCACTCACACCACTGATCTATACAAGCGCCGCTTTCATAAAGCCGCCTCTCAAACGGTCCGCGAGGTGCAAGTACCAAAATGAGTGGCTTACTGCGCTTAAACGGTCCCCATCTTGCTGAATATTCAGTTAAATGCAGTCAGTTTTGGAATGTAAACCGTTGAGAAAGTAAACGCATGTTGTGTAACAGTATATTGGATCCGTGCATTCGCTCTTAAAGGATTAGTTCACTTTTAAATAAACTTTTCCTGATAATTTACTCACTCCCATGTCATCCAAGATGTTCATGTCTTTCTTTCTTCAGTCGAAAAGAAATGAAGGTTTTTGATGAAAACATTCCAGGATTATTCTCCTTATAGTGGACTTCAATGGACTCCAGACGGTTGAAGGTCAAAATTACAGTTTCAGTGCAGCTTCAAAGAGCTCTAAACGATACCAGACGAGGAATAAGAGTCTTATCTAGCGAAACGATCGGTCATTTTCAAGATATTTTGTGTTTATAAAGCATATTTAAAAGTGGACTAATCCTTTAAAGTGACAGCAGCCTAATAAACTCGCTGATGTCTGTCATGCTAATCAAACAACAAAAGACAAAGAGAAAAATCTCTCACTGCTCTTGACTGAATAACTTTTGTAACTTTAATTGTAAGCATTATTCTATTTAAGTTTTGCAATGAAGACTAACCAGTGTTATTTTACATTTGATTACTTTAAGAAAAACTTTATTTCACATCTCTCTTTATTCTATTGCATTTATTTGTGCTGTTGTTTGCGATTTGTTTATTTGTTCTTATTTTATTAATGACTTTATGAAAATGTTGCATTGAAGAAAAATAGATTTTTATTTATATATGCTGTTTATTTGAGTTCTTAGAAAGAAAATCAGTTCTTTCTGAGAATCACTAAACATCTGCCATGAAAACAGACTTCTTGTATGATACATTTATTTTCATTAAATTCTTAATTTTCTGTTATAGAAAAACAAATAGAGGCAAAAGCCTAGAACTGCAAATATTTTCCATACTTTGCTTTCTTTTTTCCATACTTTTCCAGACCTGGAAATTACTCAAATCAAATTTCCTAACTGCGTAGGAACCCTGTAATATATAAATAGATGTAACTTAGGTGTAATTACGTCACTTTAACATAAAGTGTTGCCAATTTTCCTCTTATTATATGTGGGAGTCAAACACTATTCCCTCCATAATCTGTTCACCCTGATATTCTTGTATCATTTTAGATATATAAATTAAAATAACACCCTTTTGTTTAGATTTCATTGCCATTTCTGCAGGATAATATGTTCACACAATCAATAAAAAGCAAAAACTTCCGTAAAAGATGCGCTGTTCACTTTAAGAGAATTCATCCATTCTGCACACAATGACATTTCCCTTTTACACACTGTACCGTGAGAAAAAAGTAAAACATCTTCATGATTTCATTGATGTGACACCGAATCACTCACATTACAGTCACGTGAAGAGGAAGAGAGCGCCCACCTGATGAAGATCTCCGGTGATGTGAAGATCTTCAGTTAATTGAAAGACAGTGTGCTGAAGATTTGCTTCTACTTCAATCTCCAGGCATGAGGACGGAGAAGGTGACAGTGAGTGAATCAGGCGACAGCAGCAACACATTTCAAAATAAGAGTCCAGAGACCACGTGTAATCACGTGTCAGTTTCACGCGGCAGCTTCGTGTTGTGCTTTAGCTCTGAGGTAAAAATGAAATAAAGTGATTAATTTATTTTGAAGTCACCACGAAATCAAAATTGACAGTTCTTATTTTTTTTATGTAATATTGCAGTATTTATTATAAATTATTTATCCGTGCACATCATTTTTTTTTTATTCATGTGCTCTTGTAGTCTTTAAAGGGTTAGTTCACCCAAAAATGAAAATAATGTCATTTATTACTCACCCTCATGTCGTTCCACACCCGTAAGACCTTCGTTAATCTTCGGAACACAAATTAAGATATTTTTGTTGAAATCCGAAGTGAGGCCTGCATCGCCAGCAATGACATTTCCTCTCTCAAGATCCATTAATGTACTAAAAACATATTTAAATCAGTTCATGTGAGTACAGTGGTTCAATATTAATATTATAAAGCGACGAGAATATTTTTGGTGCGGCAAAAAAACGAAATAACGACTTATTTAGTGATGGCCGATTTCAAAACACTGCTTTAGGAAGCATCGGAGCGTTATGAATCTTTTGAGTCGAATCAGCGGTTCGGAGCGCCAACGTCACGTGATTTTAGCAGTTTGGCGGTATGATCCAAATCATGATTCGATACGCTGATTCATAACGCTCTGATGCTTCCAGAAGCAGTGTTTTGAAATCGGCCATCACTATATAAGTCATTATTTTGTTTTTTTGACGCACCAAAAATATTCTCTTCGCTTTATAATATTAATATTGAACCACTGTACTCACATGAACTGATTTAAATATGTTTTTAGTACATTAATGGATCTTGAGAGAGGAAATGTCATTGCTGGCGATGCAGGCCTCACTGAGCCATCGGATTTCATCAAAAATATCTTAATTTGTGTTCTGAAGATGAACGAAGGTCTTACTGGTGTGGAACGGCATGAGGGAGAGTAATTAATGACATTATTTTCATTTTTGGGTGAACTAACCCTTTAAAGTAGACATGAAATAAGTTACGTTCACGCCAGGTTTTAATTTTTTTTTATTAAACTTTCAAAACTACAGAATAGTAGATTTATTGACATTTTTGCAAGTATAAATTGAGGCCATGTTGTAATTACAGCTTGTAAACAGAGAGCTCCAACTTGTACCACATGACCGCTGTACCACCTGACTGCTGCAGATTCATATTGGCATTGACAGTATAAAAAAATAAATAATAATTAATAAACATAATTTTAAATCCGAGGACATGAACAGCTAGAGTCAAGTAGAACAGCACGTGTTTACATGTCGTAATTTACGTGATTGCAAATATAGACCTTAGTCAGGTTAGACGCCATATTGAATTTAACGCACATGAAATGCAGCTGTGAGGAATAGATGTAGAGTCTTTACAGTTGCACGCACTGTATAAAGGTCCTAGATCATGTAATTTTCACAACTTGTTTACTCTGTTTTTTTTTTTCATCAGCCGAACAATCGGTATGTTGTTAAACAACACTATAATCGATTGAACATGCTGTAATTCTACCCCTCATAGCTCATTCCTATTTAATAAAATGAATTAAATATAGTGCTACCCCGAATAGAAGTTGCGCTCATCTTTTCTTTCCTATTGTGATGTATCCGTGTGAAACATATATAGTGAAATAAATAATTAGTCAAGACATCACAATAACAACTTTTGATCAGGCATTACCGCCTGGGTCCTAAATTAGACCCGATTCCTGGTGGGAACACGATTTCTCATGACAAACAAGAACAAATGTAGGGCGGGGCTTGATTTTGTCTGTGTGGAATTGATTGGATGGTTGTGGTTTGCTATTGGTGGATCTCATGTGAGTGACAGGTTGCTCCGCCCTCATCATCAGAGAAGAGAAGAGATGCTGCAAGAGGAGAAGATATTCTGACTCAAGATTATGAGGCACATGAATTTAAACAAAGACTACAGAATAACACACGAAGCGTCACTCGTATTGTTTTGAATGGGAGAAAGTGCAACGCGCAATATGGCGGAATAAGTCCCGCCTTCTAAACAAGAGCCAATCGCTGATTGGTAAAGTCATCGCGTCACTGCAGCGGCCGTTAGAAGCTCCGGTTCCTATAGAAACAGTCAGACGCGCGCCTCCGATCCGAAATGAGGCACAAGAGACGCGCATTTAGGACTGCGCATTAGCTTGATCCAGCCTGAAGAATACCGTTTATAGTCATGATTTGAGCATTTAGAAACAAAATTTAAGAGACAGTTGTCAGATTTTATTGGTGATTTCAAATATGAAATTTAATCAAAAGCTTGGCAAACAGTTTTGGAGTATTTGATGTTTCCCTATTCAAAGAGATAGGAGCTGCACTTGAATGCCCGAGAGGCGTTTCTAAGATGGCCGCCGAGTGAAATGACTCGTCTTAAAGGAACACTCCACTTTTTTTGAAAATAGTAAATAAATAAACAGTTGAGTTTTACCGTTTTCGAATCCATTCAGCCGATCTCCGTGTCTGGCGGTAGCACTTTTAGCATAGCTTAGCATAGTTCATTGAATCTGATTAGACCGTTAGCATCTCGCTCAAAAATGACCAAAGAGTTTCGATATTTTTCCTATTTAAAACTTGACTCTTCTGTAGTTACATCATGTACTAAGACCGACGGAAAAAGAAAAGTTGTGATTTTCTAGGCCGATATGGCTACTATACTCTCATTCCGGCGTAATAATCAAGGAACTTTGATGCCGTACCATGAGTGCAGCAGGAGCAATGATATTA
Source organism: Anabarilius grahami (assembly GCA_003731715.1). Lineage (NCBI taxonomy): Eukaryota > Metazoa > Chordata > Actinopteri > Cypriniformes > Xenocyprididae > Anabarilius > Anabarilius grahami. Next base: position 1,207,467 of record RJVU01049641.1, read on the forward strand.
CGCAGCGCAAGGCACGCTCCCTGTGCAAGCAGGGGGTCAAAGGCTCTGCGTAATATCATTGCACCTGGTGCAATGTATAATAAAATATCAAAACTCTTTGGTCATTTTTGAGCGAGATGCTAACGGTCTAATCAGATTCAATGAACTATGCTAAGCTATGCTAAATATCGCCAGACCCGGAGATCGGCTGAATGGATTCGAAAACAGTAAAACTCAACTGTTTAACTTTAGGGGAGTTGGAAAATGAGCCTATTTTCAAAAAAAGTGGAGTGTTTCTTTAAAACAATAATGATGTGCACCGATAAATCATTTAGAATGAACACTGCAATATTCCTGTATAAAAATAAGTGTCGTCCATTTTGATTTCGTGGTGTTTTTAAAAGAGTACAATGCTCNTTTTTTTTTTTTTAAGGGAAATAGGATTATTTAGTCAATAGTTTTAGGCCCTGTCCCAAATGGCGCACTTCATGTGGACTTTCGGTCTCATGGACTTAAATTGCACGTGCTCGCCGAGTCTACGAGTCCGTAGGCCGTCCCATTCAGCATTTTAACGCTCTGAAGTGTGCTCAGCAGCGCCCCCTTTGTACCCTTGAAGCGGTCTTCCGCGAAGCCCGCATAGATGCAGGCTCCGCACACTTTAACTACCCAGGAATCCTTGCGAAATGCCAATCAGAGAACGGATGGGAGGAGATTTTCGCTCAAGAGCAATTGAGCATTTTACCAGTTTATACAAACATTATGGTCATCGACCAGTGGTTGATATCTCAAACATAATAATAGTGCATTGAATAATACGACTGCATTATGATTCATTAAATAAATAGAACCGAATGTCAGGGCTTTACTGAGTCATATGTAAACCTAGTATTTATATTTAAACCTGTAAATTCATCTGAAACTCACGCACATGTTTTTTTATGTGTTAAAATTGTAATCTTAGTTAAAATGGAACATTATGTATTATTACAACTGTATACATTATTTAAATTAGCATGTATATATTGTCTAATGCCCAGGTGGCATAGGCTGTGTAGTTGACATGGAGATAATATTTTGCAACAACAACAACAACAATAGGCAGCATATTCCCCGAACCTGCAGCTCCTGTCAAAAAACAACCAGACCGTTATTTCCGGTGTGAGGATCGAGTCTGTCCCAAAAATACCTCTCAATGCGCCCTCGTGGACTCGTGCCAAGGGCCCTACAGGTCTGCACTACATGACGTCACCAAAGTGTGGACTCTGAGGAAGTCCACAAGTCCGGAGTGTGCCATTTGGGACAGGGCCTTAGTTTTTCACACTCACAGTAGGGGGCTGAAATGCACCATTGGCTCTCTCCAGCAGATGGCAGCACGCGACAGCTTCAACACTGCGCCTCAGAAGAAGAAGAATGTCACATGTGAATTTAGAGAGTGAAGTAAACCCAAGTTTATTTTGAATTAAAGTTTTCACACGGAGCACAATGAGCGTGTCGATGCCTCAGAAGCGCTATTACCGACAGAGAGCGCACTCCAACCCCATGGCCGACCACACGTTCCAGTAGTAAGACTAACACTCTTTAATGTTGTTTATGGTGTGTTGTGTTTTCTGTGCATTCAGCATGTGTGTGTTTGTGTTGATAGTCCGGTTTGCCCGGAGGAGATGGACTGGTCTCCGCTTTACCCGCAGTATTTTACGCACCTGGAGAAGCGCGACGCGCAGGTGGAGTTCGCGGACATCGGCTGCGGCTATGGTGGACTTCTGGGTAATATCGACTTATCTAATGTGTCTGAGAAAATATATATTTATATTAAATATAGGCCCATTTTATTTTAGAGAGAGTGTGTGTGTGGTTCATGACCAAACGTCCCCAAAAAGAGAGTAAAACCTGATGTTTTTGGACAAAATGTCGGTCCCCATGATGAAAACAGCTTATAAATCATAATAAATAATGTGTAAAAATAAAAGTAAAGCTGTAAGGGTTGGTTTAGGGGTCGGGCACTGAATTTAAAGTTTGTACAGTATAAATATCATTACACTGGAGGTCTCAATTTTGGAATAATTAAAATGTTTATGAAAAAAGTCACTTCTGCTCACCAAGGCTGCATTTATTTAATCAGAAATACTGGAAAAACAGTGAAATATTATTGCGATTTAAAATAGCTGTATGTATTGTAAAAGGTAATTCATTCCTGTGACCAAAAAGCTGAATTTTCATCATCATAACATCAATTTGTGTTCATATTTAGCTTTGGGAAATTTACCATTGAACAATAATGTTTACTTCATTACGCATTATATATGCTTTGTAATTAATAATGTTGTTCAAAATGATATGATTAAAGGGTTATTTCACCCAAAAATAAAAATAATGTAATTTATTACTCACCCTCATGCCGTTCCACACCCGTAAGACCTTTGTTAATCTTCAGAACACAAATTAAGATATTTTTGATGAAATCCGATGGCTCAGTGAGGCCTGCATAGCCAGCAATGACATTTCCTCTCTCAAGATCCATTAATGTACTAAAAACATGTTTAAATCAGTTCATGTGAGTACAGTGGTTCAATATTAATATTATAAAGCGATGAGAATATTTTTGGTGCGGCAAAAAAAAAGCAAAATAACGACTTGTATAGTGATGGCCGATTTCAAAACACTGCTTCAGGAAGCTTCGGAGCGTTATGAATCATGATTCGGATCATGCGTCAAACTGCCAACGGCTGAAATCACGTGACTTTGAACCGCTGATTCGACACAAAAGATTCATTATGCTCCGAAGCTTCCTGAAGCAGTGTTTTGAAATCGGCCATCACTATATAAGTCGTTATTTTTTTTATTTTTTTTGGCGCACCACAAATATTCTCGTCACTTTATAATATTAATATTGAACCACTGTACTCACATGAACTGATTTAAATATGTTTTTAGTACATTAATGGATCTTGAGAGAGGAAATGTCATTGCTCAGGCCTCACTGAGCCATCGGATTTCATCAAAAATATCTTAATTTGTGTTCCGAAGATGTCTTACGGGTGTGGAACGACATGAGGGAGAGTAATGAATGACAGAATTTTTTATTTTTGGGTGAACTAACCCTTTAATAATAATAATAATAACCAACAAACATTATTTTATTTCATCATTATTATTTGAGTATTTCAAAGCTTTTATTTCCCGTAGGATCTTCCCCACCCAAAGGTATTTGTATTTGTAAAGACGTGGAGAGAGAGAGAATACACAATATGAAGGTTTCCATATAAATCTTAGGATCATAATGTATTTAATATACAAATTAGTTTTTCTGCTATTCTCAGTTTGTGAGAGTACATAAGCTTAAATAGTTTAGAAAGTCTCTATGCATTATTAACGGTTATAAATGTGTCATTTTATTTATTTATTTTTGTGCGTTAGGGTTATCTAATATTTAGAAGTCTATCAAAAACGAGGCATAATAAGGGCACTATTAAGTCATGCATAATAATTATTATTTCTTACTACTAAGCATAGTCCTGGAATATAAACAATATTTGCTCTGTACCGTACCTGTATTTACATATCTGGTGTTATTTCTCGGTTGTATTGCATTTGTATTTTATAAAACACATGATAATTTTAGTCTTTGGTTGGGTGAAAGTGTGTGGAAATCACTAAATCTCATTGGCTGATGCAGTTGCATCATAGCACTGAAAGAGGGCGACATTTACCAGCAAAGTATTTCCTCTCATACACACTCTTATTCATAGAGCTCCAGTCAGTATGATTTTCACTGCATCACTTTATTAATGAGACATATGCCGGATATTTTATTTGAATGGAAACCTTGCCTGATACTCAACGGTCTTAAAATGTTACCTCTACTACCGTCGTTTTTAATAGTAAACAAAAGTGGATATTTGTGAAAATGTAAGCCTTAAATTTGCTTTGAATTGAAATATAACGTTGCAATCATCAGTTCTCACGATTAATCTAGAAACCATAATCAGAATCGCAGTTGAAACTGTATAAAGCGCTGTAGAAATAAAGCTGACTCGACCCCAAAATTAGACACAAAAATGAGCATTGCTTTGTTCAGAAATATTGTCATTTTAAAAGCTGTATTTAACATTCAACACATTTCCTCAGTTTTAGTCAACATTATTTTGCACTGACTTTCTCAGATGTGCTTTCTCTGCTGTTAGGACAAGCCTTTACGCTCAATAACTAGAATTTCTAACGTTTACAGAGAGTGATATAACCGAGCACCGTTCAAACATGCACAGCTGACTGAGATATGAAGCGTTTCATAAAGCATCTCATGCTCGTGATGACGGCTCGTTCTGTGAACGTCATTAAAGTGTTTGACTGTAAAGTGACGTCACTGATGTAATTTGTCCTAGCACTATTACTTTTGTAAACAATAATTTGAAAGAGAAGAATCGTGTGCTGTGGTGGGAGAAGATTTGCTGGTGGAAAGAAAACATCCAAAATTCACGTTTATGTGTATCTTTTATAGCACTTTATCCATTTGTGTCTGTAGATTTCAATTACAGTGAATATTTTGAAAGGCCTTTTTCTCAAAATGAGTCAGAAATCTCCACTTCAGCAGAGCTTACATACACTAAACAGGTTTACAGTTTTATTCGTATCTATATTCTGAAGGTTTTTACGTTTTGATATATAATTTGTCTGATTTTATACAACATCTTATTCATAAAAAATTGTGAAAAGAATTTTTTTTCTGGCTGTTGAGTGATATAGGCCTAAAAAGAATATCCAAAATACCCTCTGTAAAAATCGTTGACTGTAATATGTCAAAAACCTGACTTCATCCAATATTCAGATTATTTTATTCTAGAAATGTATGCAAATTAGTGCATATTTAATTAGATAACGCCTCATTTGCATATTTAAACAACATTTCAGAAAATTTGTAATATCTTGATAACTATCAGTAAACATTTTTTTACTCTATTAACCTGGGGTGTCTCGCCTTAATAAAAAAAATTCTAATATTTTCATTACTTTTCAATTAAAGCTGTATTTCCTGTTAAAATAGAGACAATAGGCCCTATTTTTACGATCTAAGCGCATGGTCTAAAGCGCACGGCGCAAGCGCACTTAGGGCGTGTCCGAATCCACTTTTTCTAGTTTAAGGATAGGAAAAATGGTCGGTGTCTAAAAGGGTTGTCCCTATTCTCTTAATTATTAATGGGTGTGTTTTGGGCATAACGTGCAATAAACCAATCAGAGTCTCATCTCCCATTCCCTTTAAAAGCCAGTTGCGCTCATGCCATGTCGTATTCGCTATTTACAAGGCAGAATTTGAAAGCGGGAAAAGCCGGATTCCACCCAAGCGTTTTTATTTTTATGCACACAATAATAATCTTTTACATTGTAATCCTTTTATTTTTAATATTTGGCATGTTTGTGTGTTGCTGCGCATCCCTGTGTGTGTAATAAGCAGAGTGTACGTGCGTTGTGCATCCGTATATAGGCACATATTACTAACGCGCTCTTTAAATAGCAATTGCGCCATTGACTTTAGACCAGGTTTCAGTTGGCGCAGTCGTTTTCAGTTGCCTCAAAATAGCAACACGCCAACAGTGCACCTGAACACACCTCGTTTTCAGACCAGCACTCCCATGGGCGAACAGACGGGAGCGAGTGAATTTGCTATTTAAACAACGTGGCGCAGGACGTGAAAATGATAACTGCGCTGGGCTGAAACTAGCAAAAAACACTTGTCGGACCTGGCCGAGGTGTATGATAGGGCCCGATACCTTTTAAAATCCAAAATTTGAAGGCAGATTAGTGCCATCTGGTGGGAGGAGAAAAAAAAGATTTCTGTAATGTCGTGGTGTAACCACTAGATGCCTGTATAGCTCTTATAAATTCTTTAGTTTTTAGACACAAATACTTATTTTTATTAAGATCTGGATTTGGATATATATTTAGACATTCTCAAAGAATGTTTTATTTGTTATGTTGATTTGAAGTGTCAGTTTTTGCATTAATTTTACTACAGTCAAACCTGAACACAGAGAAAGACATTTTGTTACACATAACATCAAATTTCAACAAAAATGGACAGGAATGATTATCAAAGTTTAATCAACCTGATTTCAACCTCTTATTTGAGTCTTCTGGCTCAATTTTGCCATATTGTTAAAGCCACATTTCATTTGTGTGTGTGTGTGTGTGTATAATAGTGTGTTGTGTGTGTCTGTTTTGTACTCTTGTGTAACCTCTTCCTTGCTGTCCTTCTTTTTTTTTTTTAACTGCATTGTCTGGCTGAATTATTTATATTATTTAATGCATTTGCAAAATCTTCCTTTTGTGTTAGTCACAGCAGTTCATATATGTTTAGTCTGCATTGTGGATAATTTGAAGATTGTACGCACAAAGATTCTCTGTATTTTTTTCATTCATTTCCGATGGTCCACAAATTTTTTTTGTGGTCACAGCTACTGCAACAAAAGTAGTGATTTTTTTTAAATTAATTTTTGGCACATATTTCTTTAATCAAAGACTCTTTCTGTGTGCAAATGAAAAAGAGGCAGTGAAACCCACTTACTGAGAGCACCATTAAATCATAGAAATGTATTGAAATGTACACTTGAATCTTATTCTTGCACTAAGCTACAGCTTTCCTGTAGCTCAGTGGTTAGAGCATGGCACTAGCAATGCCAAGGTCATGAGTTCGATCCCAGGGATTGCACATACTCAGATACAAATGTATAGTATAATGCAATGTAAGTCGCTTTGGATAAAAGCGTCTGCCAAATGCATAAATGTAAATGTAAATGTAAGAATGAAGCATTTCCACGGATCTGTAATTGTCTCACCTGCATCTAGGGTTTCAGATTTCTGTAATAATGACTCTTAATTCTGAAGTCTTTAGAAGAACACAGTCATCATCTGCTGTCTTCTGTTGAACGTGAACTTATAAGACATTATCCCTTCAATTTAATCATTCTGCTCCTTTTGTTTATTGTCTTAATAATGTATAACGGCCTCACTTGGACTGTTCTTTGAATGCTTGACTTGTATTATCACATCAGAGAGAGCTGAATGTTATTGTGGGCTCTGGTTCATCTCATGTTTTTTTTTTTTTTTCTTTGCCGCAGTCNTAAGATCTGGATTTGGATATATATTTAGACATTCTCAAAGAATGTTTTATTTGTTATGTTGATTTGAAGTGTCAGTTTTTGCATTAATTTTACTACAGTCAAACCTGAACACAGAGAAAGACATTTTGTTACACATAACATCAAATTTCAACAAAAATGGACAGGAATGATTATCAAAGTTTAATCAACCTGATTTCAACCTCTTATTTGAGTCTTCTGGCTCAATTTTGCCATATTGTTAAAGCCACATTTCATTTGTGTGTGTGTGTGTGTGTATAATAGTGTGTTGTGTGTGTCTGTTTTGTACTCTTGTGTAACCTCTTCCTTGCTGTCCTTCTTTTTTTTTTTTAACTGCATTGTCTGGCTGAATTATTTATATTATTTAATGCATTTGCAAAATCTTCCTTTTGTGTTAGTCACAGCAGTTCATATATGTTTAGTCTGCATTGTGGATAATTTGAAGATTGTACGCACAAAGATTCTGTATTTTTTTCATTCATTTCCGATGGTCCACAAATTTTTTTTGTGGTCACAGCTACTGCAACAAAAGTAGTGATTTTTTTTAAATTAATTTTTGGCACATATTTCTTTAATCAAAGACTCTTTCTGTGTGCAAATGAAAAAGAGGCAGTGAAACCCACTTACTGAGAGCACCATTAAATCATAGAAATGTATTGAAATGTACACTTGAATCTTATTCTTGCACTAAGCTACAGCTTTCCTGTAGCTCAGTGGTTAGAGCATGGCACTAGCAATGCCAAGGTCATGAGTTCGATCCCAGGGATTGCACATACTCAGATACAAATGTATAGTATAATGCAATGTAAGTCGCTTTGGATAAAAGCGTCTGCCAAATGCATAAATGTAAATGTAAATGTAAGAATGAAGCATTTCCACGGATCTGTAATTGTCTCACCTGCATCTAGGGTTTCAGATTTCTGTAATAATGACTCTTAATTCTGAAGTCTTTAGAAGAACACAGTCATCATCTGCTGTCTTCTGTTGAACGTGAACTTATAAGACATTATCCCTTCAATTTAATCATTCTGCTCCTTTTGTTTATTGTCTTAATAATGTATAACGGCCTCACTTGGACTGTTCTTTGAGTGCTTGACTTGTATTATCACATCAGAGAGAGCTGAATGTTATTGTGGGCTCTGGTTCATCTCATGTTTCACAAAGACATTAAGACATTTTTTTTCTGTAAAGACATTGAAACACATCTATAAAGCTGCTTTGCATTGTGAAAAATGCTATAAACGTTTAACTTGACATGGAAAGAAGACTTTGCAAGTTGGACTGTGATGATTATTAAGTTGATTTTAAATTTTGTTTTTGAATGTTTCTCTCGCAGTTCAGTTATCAGATCTCTTCCCAAACCAGCTGATTTTGGGCTTGGAGATTCGGGTGAAAGTGTCCGACTATGTGCAGGACCGCATTCGCTCCCTTCGGGCGGCTGAGCCGGGTCGGTACCAGAACATCGCCTGCCTCCGCAGCAACGCCATGAAGTACCTGCCCAATTTCTTCACAAAGGGACAGGTATGGGATGCTGAATATTGTTTTCAGTGCTTATTAGCCACTGTGTGACATTTGTAATGGACATACTGCACAGTTTTTAACTACCCAGGCCAGATACACATCCATAGTGCTCCCTCGTTTCGAGTTCCATTCAGAAATCAAATGTCCATCACTCTGTTTGTTCTTACATTTGAAAATGCAAACAGGGCCAGATTGTGTGTTGGACAGTGACATCTGCTGGTGCTCTAGAGTATCGTCACTATCCTGCTGCAGATGCTCAGAACAGCAGCAGTGTCCCTCATGGATAAAAGAAAAAGAAATTCAAAGAGTGAACTATGCAGACGCTCAGAAAGAGGTTGAAAAGCTTCCTATTTTTCAGTTTGAGAAATCCTTTGCTGCAGTGCTTATAAGTGGCCGAGTGCCAGACAGATCTGACCTGGTTAACAAGAGGAAAAACTACAATTAATCAGTAACCTCATCTTGAATCAAAAAGAAAACACAAAGCACCCAAACTTCTTGTCAAACACAAACTGAAACAATTGAAGTGTAATAATGGAGATTTCCGTGGCCTCAAAAGGAAAGAAGACAAAGCACAGCACAAGAGCTCAACAACAAAAGTTTAGTCTGGAGAATAGATCACAGAAAGCTGACTCCATTAAAGACATAAACTTGGCGGAACCCATAGCTTCCCGCTGTCGGAGCTCCTCTCCTAAAAGTAGGAGTAGAGGCCAAGTACCGATTTTACCAACATGATTAATACCAGTGTTATTCAGTGGAACTGTTGTGAAGCTAAGGCAAATTTTGCAAAACTTCAACGACTAGTTATGATTCTCAACCCTTTTGCTTTTTGCCTTCAAGAAACTCATTTAACACCAAACAGCTCTCTGTCTCTGAAAAAGTTTAAGTTTTAATGCATATGGTCCAAACACACATGACTTTCTGGTGGCTCAACCATATTAGTTCGACATGATATTATTCATAGTCAGATCCCAATAGACACTAATCTACAAGCAGTGGCAGTACGATTAACCCTTCATAAGGCCATCACTGTGTTCTATTTATATACCTCCTGACGTACCAGTGACACTTCAAGATTTAACCTGTTAACTCTCACCCCCACGTTTTTTATAGACATGAAAATGCACTATCCAAACTTAAATGGTTGTAATTCAAGAATACTTTGGAATATAGACATAAGGCTGGTCTTGTTTTAAAGAGGATATATTTTACAAAACAAGTTTTACTCTAAAAACTGCAAGGAAATCAAAGCCAAAAATCTGAACAAGTTGTGTTCCAAATTTCAGGTGGATATCTCAAAAAATTAGCTTTCAGTAAGATTGTTTGGGCGCAGTACCACACTTTTTCACTAGATGACAACCAAGCTCCATTACTGACCATATAAGGGCTCCTCCATTTCCATATATGATTTGAGTGATCTGAACCATATATTTCCATTATTTTCATACTGTTCATACTATTTATTTAGTTTGGGAAGTTTGGCAGAATTTCATATGAATTCAGCCTCTAATAAACATAAAAACAACATGTATGCGGGTTATAGATCGCAGCCACAATCATAAATGTATTTATTTTTCTATTAAAAACATTTTCAGACCTTTTTTTCCTCACAAAATTGAATGGATGTTATCTTTTGAACTCTTGGCATGAAAACAAACATGTTTCAACCAATCTTTAATGATTTTTCATGTTCATCGCCATTTCAAAATAAAGGTCTGAACATGCCTTATGAGTATGAAACTATTCTTGGTGCAAATTGATAAACTACTGCTCCTCTGTAATTTATCAATTTGAAAATCAGTCACCAAATATGAAAACTAGAGATTGTAAGCTTTGAAATTATATATAGTTTATCAAGATTAGTTTAGGTTTAGTATAGGATATAACGGTTTTAAATATGTAATGGCTGTGGGCCCACCGGTGGGTCAGTGACAGTTAACAGGTTAAATAAGCTTTCTGACCAACTACCAACTCCCTTCATAATTATGGGAGATCTTAATGGTCACAGTCTGATATGGGGTGGAAATTATACTAATGCAAAAGGGAAAAAAATTGAAGATTTTATTAATAACAAGGATTGGTGTCTTCTTAACGATGGCTCAAATACCTACTTGCATCCAGGACATGGAATATATTCTGCAACTGATATAACAATATGTGTACCTGAACTTTTACTTGATTTCTTGTGGCAAAAATGGGATGGTTTATGTGGAAGTGATTACTGCCCCCTCATCATTACCTCCATAAGATCAGACTTTCAACTGAAAAACCCTAGATGGAAACTTTTTCAGACTCAGTGCTTTGAAAAAAATTTATATAACACTTCATGAATGTCAAGACCCTGTTAGTAGTTTTACAGATATACTTATGGAAATAGCAAATAAAAACTGTACCAAAGACATCATCAAAGCCAAGCCGTGGGATTAATCCATGGTTTAATGACAACTGTAAAAAGGCTATTAAAGATCGGAAAAAAGCAGAGAGGATCTTCAACAATGATCCAACAAAGGAAAATTTAATCAAGTTTAAAATATGTTGAGCTCAAGCACATAGAGTTATTGTATAAATGATACAAAGAGACAGAGCTGGAAAATACTTGTTTCAAATTTAACAACTAATACTCCTACAAAAAAAATCTGGGACTTAATTCGAAAGATGAAAAACAAAGGGGAAGGTCCTCAAGCCATAAAATAGCTGATGTTCTAGCAATGTCATTTGAAAAGAACTTTTCACAAGAAAACTGTCGACCCGAATTTAACAGAATACGTACTCAGCAGGAGCAGAAACCCATAAATTTTTATTCAAATAACACTGAACCATATAATCAGCCTTTTATTATACAGGAGCTCTCCATTGCTCTTAAACGACTTCATAATACTGCTGTTGGACCTGACAGAATTCATTATGAGTTTTTGAGGCATCTGCCTCATACAGTATTAATAATTCTGAGAATCTTTAGTATCATATGGAGAACAGGCTTTTGTTATTCCCATTCCCAAACCGGTTAGGGACCACTGTGATGCAAATAATTATCAGCCAATAGCTCTGACCAGTTGTGTCTGCAAAACTATGGAAAGAATGGTAAATGACCGTCTGGTGTGGACACTGGAGTCAAGGCACAAGACAGTGATTATCAGTGTGGTTTTAGACGTGGCAAAAGCACTTTTGACCATCTTATCAGACGGAAATCATTTGTTCGGGACAGTTTTATTAGAAAAGAACATGCAGTAGCTGTATTCTTTGATCTAGAGAAGGCCTATGATACCACCTGGAGATATGGTATTCTCAAAGATCCACATGAAATCGGTTTTAGAGGTAACCTACCCATTTTCATCTCAAACTTCCTTTCTAATAGAATTTTTCGCGTTCAAATAGGAACCACTTTATCACATGAACATATACAAGAACTAGGAGTTCCACAAGGAAGCATTCATTCGGTTACACTTTTCAGTGTCAAAATCAACAATTGGCTTTGATGCATTGTTAGTTTTTGTGCAGCATCAGATTTAAATTTTTTCTCCCTCATTTACTGTTCGTGGCCATTTTTGCCCCATTGACTTTCATTATAACGACATTTTTTTTTATTGCAAAGCCATGACACCATATAATCCATGCATTCTTGATTGTTGGTGGTTTTCCCTGTTGGGTAGAGGTAAAATTTGTAATTTTTACAGTTGATCACCAGGTGGCACCATTAACCCTTTAGATAGGCCTGTGCAACAAAAAATAGAAGCTTAGTTTCAAATTTTCAAAGCATTTTCCCAAAGTATGTATCAAAATAAGATTTGTCACTAAAAATCATTCCATTTGCTGAAACACAGAGAAAGTTGTGGCCAAATTAAGACTCAAAAACACCCCATAGTGGATGAAAACATCCCCAACAACACACAAGGGTTAAAGAACTCAATTTATTTTTACAACAAACTCAACTTTATTCCACATATGAGAGCCTTAAGGAAAAAATGCTCAAACTATGGATATTTTAAAGGTTTTAACTAAAACAAAATGGGGTGTAGATTCTACTGTGCTCTCTACAGAGTACTAATAAGATCTCGATTGGATTATGGAAGCAGAGTGTATGGACTGGCAAGGATATCTTATACAAAAGTACTTGATTATAATACATCATCAAGGAATATGTTTGGCCTTAGGAGCCTTCAGGACTATTCCCATACAAAGCCTCTATATAGAAGCTGGAGAATCATCCCTCCAAAACAGGCGTTTGAAACTGTCCTTACAATATGTGATCAAACTCAAGGCAAATCGAAATAATCCAGTTTATCTTTCAGTATTCCAACCAGAACGCCTTTACTTATATGAAGCTAGACCGAAATATATTAGACCTTTTGGTTTATGGATTAAACCACATCTAGAGATCTTAAATATCAACATGGATTATATAAAACAGCTCTATTATTGCCCTGTACCTCCCTGGGCTCTGGAAAAGCCAACCATTTTTTGGACTCTGAATCAGTACACAAAGACAGAAACTCATACAATTGAATACCAACAGAAATTCTTAGAGCTAAGGTCTTTGTTTCCACTACATAGAACTGCATTCACTGATGGATCAAAGACCAATAACAGTGTATCAGCAGCAGCAGTGATAGGAGATCAGCAATATGGCATTCGAATTCCGGACCAAGGCTCTATTTTCACAGCTGAGGCTCGAGCATTACTTCTGGTTCTGGAAAATATTTAGAAGGGTCAAGAACGGGACTTTTTAATTGCCTCTGACTCAAGATCATGTCTTCAAGCACTTGAATCCCTAAAGACTGATCACCCCATAATTGTTGAAATCTTTAACTAAATTCGATCTTTTAAAGAAGGAAAACTTTAATATTATTTTTTGCTGGGTTCCAAGTCACATTGGACTTACTGGTAATGAGAGAGCGGACACGGCTGCCAGGGATGCGCTTGACCTGGAAAATATTGAGAAGGGTCAAGACCGGGACTTTTTAATTGCCTCTGACTCAAGTCAAATATCAGCTTCTGATTTTAAACCAGTAATTCATTTATATATCACTAACAAGTGGCAGAAAGAATGGGATGAAAATAAAAATAATAAGCCGTATGAAATAAACCCTAGTATAAAAAGAAGTACCTTCCATAACTTCAAATCAAGACTGGGGTACACTAGGTGTAGACTGGGGCACTCAAGACTTACCCATGGGTTTTTATTAATAGGCGAAGTTCCTCCTTTATGTCTCTCATGTAAAGTGCCTTTGACTATTAAGCATATTCTGTTGAATTGTAATTGTTATGATGCTGCTAGAAAACACTTTTATTCAGAACGTGCTTGCATGGAATATTTCAAAATGGATCACCTGAATGTATTTTAGATTTTCTATCTTATGTTAACATAAGATATCTTGTGTTAAATGCTTTATATAATAATGTAAATTGTATGAATGATAGTGACCTTTTTGTTTTCCATGTAAATAGCCATGATGCTAACATGACGTAAAAACCTAATAAACAAACAAACATGCCCAAGAGATTCGATGAAAAACAATATTTGACATGTAGTTTTCTAAGAACATTCTTAATAAAATGACAGGCTTTGCTGATCAACTTGATGAAAAACACCTCAAAGTCTGTCGTTTTACGATCTAACAATCATAAACATATTTACACTATTTTTGTCTCGATTTACTTGTAGGGAAAACGGGGACCGTTTATAAGCACTGAGCAATAATAGAGAGTATGCATGCATGCATTAATATCACTTTCCCGCCGGAACAGGCAAAAAGAGCTGCTGTATGACTGGATTTAATAGGGGAAACTGCGAAAATGTGAGTAAAACAAATGATTACACTAAAGGTTGGGCTCGATAGTGTTGCTTACAACTTACTAAAGATCCAGTAATCCATGAATATTGACATGCAGCCAGGAATCATGTTTCCAGACATTTATATGTGCCTGATTTTGACGCCTGGAAAATATAAAGCAAATTTGCCTGTGAACACTTTATATAAATACAATATAGGTAGGTCTAAATCCGGGTGATCACTTATATCAGTGTTATATATATCATTAAGTCCTAAAACTTGAATAGTTTTTGTCAGTGTTTATTTAAAATAATGCAGAATATAAGATGGTAAATATTTCATTGAGTTGTCAATACAATATATAACAATACAAAGTGCTTTACTGTCAAATGTCCAATAAATAAACATGTAATATTATTAGTAACTGTACTTAATAATGCAGACAATAGTAATGTGATTTAATAACTTTAATGATTTTTTTTTTAAAAACAGCGGCACCTTCTATTGAACTTAGTGGCACCAGCGCCACTGCTCTCAAATGTTAGTCTGGAGCCCTGAGGGTAGTGTTCAACATCAGGCCGTATAAAACCCAGTCTTATACAGTTAAATGTCTTTCTGCGTCCCACTGCATCTGGCTTTTTAAAAGCAATAGCTCTTCTCTTTGAACTTACCCTTTGTTCACTCATCTCACCGCAGTCCATTCTGTGTGAATGCTGAACCGAAACACTTGTCTACCCACTGCTTTTATCACAGACACACAAACTACAGACTCACTGCATCACCAAATGATACATAATAGAGTCATCTTCTGTCAAAATCACTGTACCGATGAAGTGACTCTGGAGGTGAACCTGTACAGAAATCAGAATAAATCCCTGAACACTTTGACTACACACGCTCTCCGCTCTGCCTCAGCTTGTCTTCTATACGGTGGTCTGTTTTAACACTGATCTGGAACAAGAATAAACCTGGTATTTGTGCAATCCAGCAACACACTCTGAGGCATAGACTCGTATACTTCAAGGACCCGATACTGAAGCAAAAAATGCTTTATAATGTCTAGTGCAGAGAGGATTGTCTGGACTTGTAGATCAGGGAAGTAAAGCTAGTGCTGTATAAGTTCATGGCCCAGCGGAGAGAGAAGGGTTGTTCCCATCGCCTGCCTGCATGTAAACGAGGGACAACTGCCTATAAAGTTTGTAGTATGGGTTCAAAAGAGGCACTAAATCTTGACAGACCCCATATCACCAACTATTCTTCAAATGTTTACAACTTTTAACTTTACTTAATTAACTTTTGTCATGTGAAAACAAAGACTGCATTTGCAAGAATGTTGCACATGCACTTTAAACTGGGCTTTTCAAAGTTTTGTTTATTTCTTTAGCTCTAGAATTATTTAGCATTGAGCTCTTTCTGTCCTCCACCAGTTTGATTCTGATGATTGAAATCTCACTGTCATTCATGCATCAGTTACTCAACAGCCTGATACTCTTATTTGGGGAATTCCAGCGGCTTTTGTGATGGACTGAATGTGTTTGAGTAACTGGAATTGATGGAAAAGGACCAAAAAGCCTGTCAGTAGTAGATTTAATCAGTAACTCTTGAGCATCTCTTCTTTTCAGACAGCCCAATACTTTCTGACTCTAGGTCATTACTCCGTCTGGCATCCGTTTCAAATTGCCACACTCTTATTTGACCACATTAATCAAATTTCTTCCAACTTCTCTGTAAGCATCTACTCTGTACATGCATATTCTGTTGACTCCACTGCATGATTGTTCTGCTGTTGAATGAGATGTTCAGTGTCCTTAAAATCTATTTCTAGCCTTAAGTATTCATTTTGTACAAAATGCCAAGTTTATACGCTGAATCAGGTTTATATTATCTACACTAGGGGTGGGAGATCTGACAATTGATCATGATCAATCATGAAAACGTCCACTATATATGACAAACCCGATATGTGTCACAGTCTTTCGGTTCGGTGTGAATTTGCCTTTACAAGAAAATATTATTTCAGTCTTTCTACTTCAGAACTGTACATTTAATTTAATGTTTTACCTGTAGTTTCTTTGTAATTATTTATGAAATGTACTTTCAGTGCACAAATGAATCTTTTCTTAAAGGGCTGGTTGATTTATAATTTCACTTTTTTTAAACTTTAGTTCGTGTGTAATGTTGCCGTTAGAGCATAAAAAAACTTCTGAAAAGTTATGACGCTCAAAGTTCAATGCAAAGGGAGATATTTTCTTTTACAGAATTCTCTGTTTAAGGACTACAACAAATTGCTGGTAGGGACTACAACGAGCTTCTTCCTGGGTTAGTGACATCACAAACCCTAAAATTGACATAAACCCGCCCCCGAGAACACACAACAAAGGGGGTGAGGCCAGTGTTGTTGCCATTTTACGCCGGACTGCTTCACAATTCAATGCTGGATTTGGACAAAAGATTAACATGACGGCACATGCTAGTCGATGAGTTGAATCAACTCCACAGCAAACCATTCAGAAACGTCCAGTTTCATTCTAAAAGTTGTATCTTCTTCCTGAGTCTCTCCATCAGTGTCGACTCCGGTTTGAACAATGTAAGGCTGAACGCCGTTACTGACAATCCTCATTTTGGCTGCGTGAGATTCTCCAGCTTTGTTGTTGTTGAGCAACCGAAGCGCGAGCTGTTAAAGCTCCGCCCTCTTCTGGAAAGGGGGCCGGGAGCAGCAGCTAATTTGCATTTAAAGGGACACACACAAAAACGGCGTGTTTTTGCTCACACCCAAATAGGGGCAAATTTGACAAGCTATAATAAATGATCTGTGGGGTATTTTGAGCTGAAACTTCACAGACACATTCTGGGGACACCAGATACTTCTTGTAAAAAGGGGGCATTATAGATCCCCTTTAAAGATACCTTCCTTTTCCCCTAGTCTTTAACCTCACTTGACTTCAGTCTTGCGTCATTAAATTGCACTACATGCACAAAGTCTGGATGAGATGCACAAAGTTGTCTTTCATAGCCAGACCATCAGTAACACCACCGAAACCAAAACATGTCAGTGTTTCGGGGATGTAAATAATACCATCAGCACACCTGAATATGACAAGAGGATGAAATGAATGAGACTAAAATGATCTTTCAGCTCCGGAGGGCTTTTGGCATGAAACATAAATGCACAACCCCAAAGTAAGGGTTCTATTTTCAGTGCCTTTCTTTGGCAAAGCCTTAATTAAAACGTAGTGTGTTTTCCAGCTCGTGAAATGGGGCCTAAGAAGACAGCCAGAGGGCCCTGCTGCTCCCAGTAATTATCCCACAGTTTGTCTGTCTTTATTTATTTGCCTAATAAAAAGTAGTGTGCAGACTTATGTCAGTATTAGCAGCTGATGTGAAGGGGAATGGGTGCGCGATGGCAGTGTATTCCCCCACTGCGGGCCACGGCAGGAGTGCAAGGTGGTCCTGTGTGTAATAAAAGCTCATGAAGGGGGAATTCCAGGCGAGCGGCGCAGCAGGTTAGTCGACTGCAGAGGCGTCCGTCGCTGTCAGCAGAGATTGACTCTCACTGATGCAGTGTTCATTTCATTAACAAAAACTGTGACACCGACATCATTATAAACTCTGACTGGAACTATATCAACATGAACTATTGTTGACGAAAGAAGACAGGACTAAAATGTAGTTTTAAGAATAAAAACCATATGTCTTTTTCTATATGTCTTGGAGTATCGCAATAATATCATTTCGTGAGTTCAGTATCGTGATATGTATTAAATGGTGACATTAGGGTATTGTTACACCTCTAGTAGCTAAGCTTTCTTTACCATTTTAAATTATGAGTAGTTTGTAAGTTGCTGAATTCGAAATTGCATACTAGCATACTACTCTTACTATTTCTGCCATAGGAAAATTTGGAAAAAAAATACACTGCTCAAAAAAATTAAAGGAACACTTTGAAAACACATCAGATCTGAATGTGGAAAAATATCATGCTGGATATCTATACTGGTATGGACTGAGTAATGTGTTAGGAAGGAAAGGATGCAACATCCTTTGATGTAAATGAAAATTATCAACCTACAGAGGACTGAATTCAAAAATCAAAGTGAAAAAATGATGCAGCAGACTAGTCCATTTTGCTGAAATTTCATTGCAGCAACTCAAAATGGTGTCCTGGGGTATTTTCTTCCAGATCTGGACTAGGGCAGCACTGAGCTCCTGGACAGTCTAAAGTGCAATCTGGCGCCGTCGGATGGACCGAAACATAATGTCCCAGAGGTGTTCTATTGGATTTAGGTCAGGTGAGCGTGGGGGCCATTCAATGGTATTAATTCCTTCATCCTCCAGGAACTGCCTGCATACTCTCGCCACATGAGGCCGGGCATTGTAGTGCACCAGGAGGAACCCAGGACCCACTGCACCAGCGTAGGTTCTGACAATGGGTCCAAGGGTTTTATACCGATACCTAATGGCAGTCAGGGTATCATTGTGTAGCCTGTAGAGGTCTGTGCGTCCGTCCATGGATATGCCTCCCCAGACCATCACTGACCCACCACCAAACCGGTCATGCTGAACAATGTTAATGTTCTCCACGGCTTCTTCAGACCCTTTCACGTCTGTCACATGCTCAGGCTGAAACTGCTCTCATCTGTGAAAAGCACAGGGCGCCTGCCATTTCTGGTGTTCAATGGCAAATGTCAATCGAGCTCCACGGTGCCGGGCAGTGAGCACAGGGCCCACTAGAGGACGTCGGGTCCTCAGGCCAGCCTCATGAGGTCTGTTTCTGATTGTTTGGTCAGAGACATTCACACCAGTGGTCTGCTGGAGGTCATTTTGTAGGGCTCTGGCAGTGCTCATCCTGTTCCTCCTTACACAAAGGAGCAGACACCGGTCCTGCTGATGGGTTAAGGTCCTTCTATGGCCCTGTCCAGCTCTCCTAGAGTAACTGCCTGTCTCCTGGAATCTCCTCCGTGCTCTTGAGACTGTGCTGGGAGACACAGCAAACCTTCTGGCAATGGCATGTATTGATGTGACATCCTGGAGGAGTTGGACTGTCTGTGCAACCTCTGTAGGGTCCAGGTATCGCCTCATGCTACCTGTAGTGACACTGACCCTAGCCAAATGCAAAACTAGTGAAAAACAGTCAGAAAAGATGAGTAGGGGAAATAAATGTCAGTGGCCTCCACCTGCAAAACCATTCCTGTTTTGGGGGTCAATCAGATCAATATCCCAGGAGTTTAACTGGCTTGATGCTATTCTCTGATTAAAAAGTGTTCCTTTAATTTTTCTTGAGCAGTGTAGAAAGAGTATCTTCCCTAACAGTTATTAATACTGTACAATTCCACAATTCACAGGTAACATCGTTCTGTCATTTGTTTTTTTGCAGCTCAGTAAGATGTTCTTTCTCTTTCCGGATCCACACTTCAAGAAAACCAAACACAAATGGCGCATTATTAGCCCTACATTGCTGGCGGAATATGCGTACACGCTCCGAGTTGGGGTAAGAACACTTTTTGTCTTTAATGATCCATTTACAGCAAACGAATGCAAGATGTTCAGTGCAAGAGTTGGTAGCACATTCTGCACCAGTTTGAGTCCTTAATTAACCCGCAGCTTTGACCTGAAAGCCCCGAATACAGCCAGAGTCATGCTTTATATATTGTGCTGTAATTTTGTTTTCATTTCTTTGATGTGTAAATGTTCTTTGCGAGGCTGTGCAGTGACTCTTTTTATTTATTAGCTTTTCCTTAATGTTATTCATATCGAATGTGAGGAAACATGGCTCTGAAATAATAACCTTCTGTCAGTCTTGTCATATTATCTCTATATGGCCCCTCTTGTGTGTTCATCTGTCTTATCCT
>RJVU01049641.1:1228861-1351599 GCA_003731715.1 Anabarilius grahami
AAAGCAGAACAATGCCAGGCTTGTGTTTGTGAAGGTGGGTTATTAATACAGACTGACTGCACATTCAGCATGTGGAGCCAGAGTGCGTGTGTTGTTCCCTGCTGGAGGTGAGGAAACGTCTAGGAAGGCCAGAGAAAGAGAGAATACCCGCCTTATGGAATGTATATGGAGGTTGACCTCAGCAAAGATGGCAACTGTGAGGACAAAGGTCAAAGGTCAATACAATAAAAACAGAGGTTAGATGTGAACTCTTTCCACGTCTTCTGCGTTCCAGGCTCGTGTTAGCAAGAGTCCCTTTGTTGCTTCCCAGAATCTTCTTTTCCAATTATTCTATCTGAACTGTCTAAAGAGTAAACACCAATGACACGGCCGATAAGATCCAATGTTTGCTGTCCTGCTGTTTCGACTCGCTCTGTCAGGGGAATCTGTTACAGTTCAAAGTATTTAAGGCAAGATCACTACATTGATTTTTATGTAAAATGTGCAGGAGTCAAATCAATAGCTGAAGAGATGTGGAGGTGTGTGCGACACATGCACGTCTGAACAGATGTCTTCAGGAGTTTGCCTTCAGAAACATCAGCCAAATAACTCTTCATTCATGCACTTCTGATTTTGATTCATTTGTGGTTGCCGTTTAATAAATGTGGATTGGTGTGTGTGTGTGTGTTTGCCTTGCGCAGGGTTTAGTGTACACAAACACTGATGTGGAAGAGGTGCACGAATGGATCGTCAAACACTTCAGCGATCATCCTCTCTTCAGCAGAGTGCCGGAGGAACAACTGGTGTGTTTACATTCGTCTGTTTTCCTTTTAATTGATTACAAATTTAACCATTTGTTTGAAGTTTACTAGGCCTGAAATACTAACCATAGTAATTGTATTAAACCACAAGATTATGGCTGATGATAATGCTTTCTCATGTATTATTGCCACACTGTTTTATGATAAAAACACTCTTTAGGGCTTTTCACACTTAAACTAGTTAACCCTAGGTCATTCTTAACCTCTGGTAAACGCAATCCTGGGTTATCTTGCTTCACATTTCACATTACTCATTAACAATTAATCCTGGGTGTTCATACGCGGCTGTTTCACACTTTACATCCCTAAACCCCTGGTTATCATCCTTGTTTGCATATTTGTGGTGTCAGTGTCATTGATTGTTTGAGCACAGCATGTGACCTGTTTACATAAGAGCTCTAGCGTTGCGCTTACATCCATGTCTTAAATGGGCCGTTCTACAAAATTGATTCAGAGTTGGAAACATCTTGAAAAAAAAATCTCTTTCCACAAATTTTGTATGTATGCAAATTGTATAATATCCAACATTTCTAGTAATTGTGCAGTTAATTCTCATATTGTATTTTCAGAAAGTTTTGGAATATTTTTCCTCTCCCCAAATTTGTCACTACCGAAACACAATAATACATAATTTAATAAGAAGGGTTACATTGACCTATTAAGATGTTGTTTACATCTAGCTTGTAAATATATTTTTTGCTATTTTATTAAGTTTTCACAGGTATATCAATACCAATTAAAATTTTAACAATATTTCAAGTGTAATTTATGAGATTTGTTGTATTTTAAATCCAATCTTTCTTTGTAAAAGTCATAAAGTTTATCAAACTGATTTCAAAGTGAAGGATTTATTAGTTTGAATAAACATTGAACCAAACACTATAATAACATCTTAGTTGATCATTCAATATACTTTATTTTTGACAAAACACCCCATGTTTCGGTCGTGACTGCACATTTTCGGTAGTGACAGTAATGTGTTGGTAGTGACCACATCACATGACAGAATTTTAACTCTCATACTAAAACATTAAAATACTAATGATTTGCATAACTGTAGTAAAATTTAGTTTATTGATTGTGTTTCCTTTGTCACTACCAAAATAATGTCACTACCGAAACAGTCACTACCGAAACATGAACGTAAAAACTAAATTTTTATCGAATAACACTCAAAAAAACAATGATGTCATAACCAAAGCTTCACCACATGTTTCAGTAATGACAATTTTCGATACTTTTGAGCCGCTCAAAGATGATAATCAGCACATGGTTAGCTAGCACAGTTTTGAACCGTTGTACGCACACATAAACTAAATTTTATGGAATAACACTCAAAACTGTTTGCTTAATTGCAGAAAAAAGGTGTTTGGTAGTGACGTTCCTTAAAGTTCCACACAGATTTTCAGACTTTTTAACACATTTAACTCAGAATGATGGATCTATCTACTCTGAAAGAGAGGCTGTGAGAGGAGGAACACAGGAATATTTCCTGATCAGAAATGTAGAAGTGTGTTAAAATCAGTCTCAAACTCAAACACACACTGTTTCGGTAGTGACATGAATTATTTTACATAAAATTTCATGATTTACAAAGAAAAAATTTTCAAAAATATTTTTTGAACTTCACTTAAAAAATAAATACATTTTTAAAAACAACAAATTATTTCAATATTTTCACAAGTTGAACTTTAGGGGTTCGGGACTGACACCTCCCAACTGAAAGTAACCATTGATTTTATATTAAGCTTACTGATATTTTTTAATATTATTGTGGGATTCAATAGATAATAGAATGATCTTAGTAAACATCTAAAATTTGAATACTTAAATGCTTTTTAAATGTTTTATTGTTGTGGGACCAGTTCTGTAGATTGGCCCATATATTGCAGACTCTATTTTCACATTTATACTGAGTGAAGTTTTCAGACTATAAAGGTAAGAATGAAGCAATCTCTTCTTCACTTCAGTTGTGTTTTCTGTCACCATTTGAGATTTCTCCTATCAAACCAAAAACCTGAAAACATTCCTCTAGCGGGGGTTTAGATTGACCTTAAGTTCAGCACAGGGTGAAAAGCCCTTGTGAGTGATTTCAATAGTGAATTCTTCCAATCACATAATTGATTGAGACCATTTAGAATATGTCACGTCTGTGCTTATTGGGTTGATTAACTTGATGTTATTGCGTCACAGGCTGATGACATCATCATTAGTCATCTGGGAACATGCACAGAAGAGGGAAAGAAGGTTCAGAGAAATGGAGGCAAGAATTTTTTAGCAGTTTTCCGCAGAGTGGAAGATCCCCAGACGTGACGCTCTGACACTGTCATCACACCATCAGCTGATATTCAGTGAAATCAGCATGTAAAATATTATTCCTGAGTACGAATAAACATTGTTCTTAACATTTTCTGTATATTAAATGTTTATTATATTGTGTTTCTCGTGTCTGATGATCACTTTCGGTTTCAACCCTTTATGCACAACCTATGAACACTCATACTTTGATCATTCTGATTTTGCTGAACGCGTCTGAGAGGTTCATGTGAGGTTTCTCTAGTGTTTTCATAAAAAATGGCAGTCTGTGTTTGAATGCATTTGCATTTGGAAATGTTTTTATGCAAAGCGACTTCTATTGCATTCAATGGAAACAGTTTTTTCATCAGTTTATGCGTCCCGGGAATTGAACCCATGACCTCAGCGTTGCTAGCGCCATGAACTACAGGACTGTAGCTCATTAAAACGCTACATGACATGGCAAAAATTACAGTTTTTGGCTTGCCTTTTTGGAGATGATGTTTGCAAGCATGCTGTGACTTTATTTTGCATAACGGCAGGGTTTGTAAATGACACTGCAGGGCCAGCAGAATGTGATGTGAACGCATGTTATGCAGCTTTTAATAAGTACACTCGTGTAGCTGCCAGTCAGTCTGTCATAAAGACAGTCATGCATGTGGTATCCAGCACACACATGTACGTATGGTCACGTGTACCTGAGCAGTGGTAGAATAAATATTTGCACATGCAAGAACACAGACACACACTTATCCAGACAGCAACATCCTTGACATTTCAGACGGTAAATCATCTCTCACTCACTGCAGGCACTGAAATACTTTAGCAGAGAATGTGGCCGTGTTCAGTTCAATTCCTGTTGCCAATGAATCACGTGATCAGAGACGCCACGTTCACATGGCAGCTAAATACGGTTGTTACTCTTCCAAGTTCAGGACACACTTCGGTTATTTACAGGAGTGACAACTGCATTTTACATCTGAATAAATGCCTAAAAAGTAGTGTGTAATATTTCTTGCCTTGAGCCACCAAAACTAAGTATAACTGTCAGCCTTTCCATGTTCAGGAGTGACTCCTATATAAGAGATTAACTTCTGTCATTTGATATGTGTATGCAAACAGTAAATAAGTAAATTACTTTATTTTGAGTTTCTCTCTCAATTCTTACTTTGTTTTCTTGCAACTGTGATTTTATATCATGTACATATTACATTGATGAAGTATGTTTGGGGATCCAAACAGACCTTTTCAGGCTTGAGTTCTCAGTTCATTTGAGAATCTCGTTCGATGTTCTGGTCGACACTCTTTGTGCTTCTGATTAACACTCTTTGACACTTGAATCACACTTTAAAATGATTGAAATGCAATGCATTAGATACAAAACATCAAATGAAGTGGCAATCCCATACCACTGTGCTCAAATGAGTTTTTCTCAGAACTAACTTTTCTGAGTCATTACATTTTTTCATAACTGATCTCCAGCTGATTTTTCATGGCTGTATGAAGTCATTTCTCCTCGCATTCTCACAGAATTCACAGTAACAGAGTAACATGATCTACAAAGTCTGACAAACAGAAAGGCGAGACATTTTGAAACTTAAAATTCTAAATGTTTAAATGAATAGATAAATGATTTTGGGAGGGAAAAAAAAGTCGTATTGATGCCATCAAACCATGCATTTAAATATGCCACTCAAGCAGGTCCATCACATGTTGCTGTTGAAGGTGCTTTATTTCTCTTTTCCCCTGTTAAAGTCCCCCTGTAGTGAATCATTTTATCGCTTAAAACTCGTCTTTGATCATCAAAGTTTTCCTGTGAAAAAAATTCTTCGTCTTAAAATAGCTTGAATGTACACTGAACAAAATTATAAACACAACACTTGTTTTTGCCCACATTTTTCATGAGCTGAACTCAAAGATCTAGGACTTTTTCTATGTACACAGAAGGCCTATTTCTCTGAAATATTGTTCACAAATCTGTCTAAATCTGTGTTAGTGAGCACTTCTCCATTGCCGAGATAATCCATCCACCTCACAGATGTGGCATATTCAGATAGTGATTAGACAGCATGATTATTGCACAGGTGTGCCTTAGGCTGGCCACAATAAAAGGCCACTCTGAAATGTGCAGTTTTATCACACAGCACAATGCGACAGATGTCGCATGTTTTGAGGGAGCGTGCAATTGGCATGCTGACTGCAGGAATGTCCACCAGAGCTGCTGCCCGTGAATTGAATTTTAATTTCTCTACCATAAGCCATCTCCACAGACGTTTCAGAGCATTTGGCAGTACATCCAACCGGCCTCACAACTGCAGACCACGTGTAACCACACCAGCCCAGGACCTCCACATCCAGCATCTTCACCTCCAAGATCGTCTGAGACCAGCCACCCAGACAGCTGCTGCAACAATCGGTTTGCATAACCAAAGAATTTCAGCACAAACTGTCAGAAACCATCTCAGGGAAGCTCATCTGCATGCTCGTCGTCCTCATCGGGGTCTCGACCTGACTGCAGTTCGTCGTTGTAACCGACTTAAGTGGGCAAATGCTCACATTCGATGGCGTTTGGCACTTTGGAGAGTTGTTCTCTTCATGGATGAATCCTGGTTTTCACTGCACAGATGACAGACAGCGTGTATGGCGTTGTGTGGGTGAGCGGTTTGCTGATGTCAGTGTTGTGGATCGCCCATGGTGGCGGTGGGGTTATGGTATGGGCAGGCGTATGTTATGGACAATGAACACAGGTGCGTTTTATTGATGGCATTTTGAATGCACAGAGATACCGTGACGAGATCCTGAGGCCCATTGTTGTGCCATTCATCCACAACCATCACCGGGGCAGTCGTGGCCTAATGGATAGAGAGTCGGACTTGTAACCCAAAGGTCATGGGTTCGAGTCTCAGGTCCGGCAGGGATTGTCGGTGAGGGGAGTGAATGTCCAGCGCTCTCCCCACCCTCAATACCACGACTGAGGTGAGACCCTTGAGCAAGGCACCGTACCCCCAACTGCTCCCCGGGCGCCGCAGCAATGGCTGCCCACTGCTCCGGGTGTGTGTTCACGGTGTGTGTGTTCACTGCTGTGTGTGTGCACTTGGATGGGTTAAATGCAGAGCACAAATTCCAAGTATGGGTCACCATACTTGGCCACATGTCACTGTCACTGTCACTGTCACTGTCATGTTGCAGCATGATAATGCACGGCCCCGTGTTGCAAGGATCCGTACACAATTCCTGGAAGCTGAAAACATCCCAGTTCTTGCATGGCCAGCATACTCACCGGACATGTCACCCATTGAGCATATTTGGGATGCTCTGGATCGGCGGATACGACAGCGTGTTCCAGTTCCTGCCAATATCCAGCAACTTTGCACAGCCATTGAAGAGGAGTGGACCAACATCCCACAGGCCACAATCAACAACCTGATCAACTCTATGCGAAGGAGATGTGTTGCACTGCGTGAGTCAAATGGTGGTCACACCAGATACTGACTGCCCCCCCCCCCCCAATACAGTAAAACTGCACATTGTAGAGTGGCGTTTCATTGTGGCCAGCCTAAGGCACACCTGTGCAATAATCATGCTGTCTAATCAGCATCTTGAGATGCCACACCTGTGGGGTGGATGGATTATCTCGGCAAAGGAGAAGTGCTCACTAACACGGATTTAGACAGATTTGTGAACAATATTTGAGAGAAATAGCCTCTAAAAGAGAAAAGGCTCAGCTAACAGTGGCTCTGTAGTTTAAGAAAGAAGAAATAAAACAGTGGTCTTCAGGTGGACATTGACTGTTTTCATTCTGGTCTTTTCTTGGGTCAGCCTTTGACCTTCTCTCCACATAACTTCACCTGTCACCTGACTCCTATACATAGAGAGAAAAGCCTATGGTTTGACCTGTGTTCAAGTGCTTTTATGGTGCTTCATGGAGTAAAAGACAATGCTGATATTGATGTGAAGAGTGACATCAGAATGATCTTCATTGCATCTTTGCTCTTGTATTGTGTTACTGAATTCTCAGAGCTTTCTGGTCCTCCATTGACAGTCCACACAACTACCATTTTGACACTTCAGAAAGTTCATTAAAAGATCGTAAAACGAATCAGTATGACTTGAGCAGTTTAGTCCAAATTTTCTGAAGATACACGAGAATGAACCTCATTGGTTCTTATAAAAGCTCAAACCTTCTGCGTAACATGAGAATGAACCTCATTGGTTCTTGCTGAAGCTCAAATGTGCTCCTCAAACAAGCCTAAATTCAATCTGTTCATCATATAAAGTGATTGTGTCTCTTTAGAAAATTTTAACTGAACTGCTTGATTCATATGGATTAGTTTTACCATCTCTTTATGAACTTTTTGAAACGTCAATGTGGTAGTTTTGTAGCTGTCTATGGAGGGACAGAAAGATCGGATTTCATCAAAAATATCTTAATTTGTGTTCCAAAGATGAACGAAAGTCGTGTGGAACGACATGAGGGTGAGTGATTAATGACAGAATTTTCATGTTTGGGTGAACTAACCCTTTAAGTTTGGATCTGTGAGTGTTTTCATTCCCCCTTTTGCATTAAATTAAAATTCAAATCTGCATTATAAAGCCCTAAATGGTCACGGTAGAATCCGTCCATTAAAGTCACAAAAGGCCAGCCAACTGATGGAACCAAGAGAATCGCATTAGGATAGCCTTCCTGGCAGTGTTTGAGACTCAGACTCGGCTTATGCCAAACATTTATCTAACCTTGTAGTTACTGCATCAGTCACAACTGCCAGAATCAAACCCAATTCTCAGGATTTCTGCGCTATAAAAATGAGCATTATTCTGCTAACATTACTGCATTGATTCTCCTTATTTCCACATGGGATACTAGAAGTCTTATCAGCTCCTGCTCCAAACTACAACTGTTGACCTGACAGACAGCCATCATTACCGTCGTTTAGGACAGGACTCAATCGAATATAAATCAGACAGCTGCATCTTATATCAGCTTCACTGACCACCGCCTAAATCTAATCATTATCCTTAATTTGTTCATTGAGCACATGACCTCTTGCATTACACATGCTGTGTAACTAGATAAAATCTAGCATATGTGCATTTGTAAACCAATACAGCTGACATGACTGACATTCACTGTGATTATCTAGAGTAACTGAGACTGTTAATGTGGTCAGCAAAACTGAAGATCCTTCTATTATCTACAGAATCCCACAATAATATTTAAAATATCAGTAAGCTTTATATATATAAAATCATCATTTGGGTACTTTCAGTTGGGAGGTGTCTGTCCCGAACCCTAACCCCTAAATTTCAACTTGTGAAAATATTGAAATAATTTTTCAGTTTTTTTTTTCCATTGCTGTTTTTAAAAATATATTTATTTTACATTTCTATTTTAAAATCATGAAACTTTATGTAAAAAAAAAAAAAAGTGTCCCGCATTTTCATGTCACTACCGAAACAGTGTGTGTTTGAGTCATTGTCTGATTTTAACACACTTCTACATTTCTGATCAGGAAATATTCCTGTGTTCTTCCTCTCACAGCCTCTCTTTCAGAGTAGATAGATCCATCATTCTGAGTTAAATGTGTTCAGAAGTCTGAAAATCTGTGTGGAACTTTAAGGAATGTCACTAGCAAACACATTTTTCTGCAATTAAGCAAACAGTTTTGGGTGTTATTTCATTAAATTTAGTTTTTATGTGTCAGTTTTGAACTGTGTTAGATAACCATGTGCTGATTATCATCTTTGAGCGGCTCAAAAGTATCGAAAATTGTCACTACCGAAACTTCATATTTCGGTCATGACTGTTTCGGTAGTGAAATCATTGTTCTGGTAGTGACAAAAGAGATATAATTATTTATTTGGGGAAAATAAACAAAATTTCAATACAGTTATGCAAATCATTAGTGTTTTAGTATGAGAGTTAATATTCTGTCATGTGATGTGGTCACTACCAACACATCACGGTCACGACCAAAACTGCAGTCACGACCGAAACATGGGGTGTTTTGTCAAAAATAAAGTACACTCTAAAAAATGTTTGGTTAAAAACAACCCAAGTTGGGTTGAAAATGGACAAACCCAGCAATTGGGTTGTTTTAACCCAGTGGTTGGGTTAAATGTTTGCCCAACCTGCTGGGTAGTTTTATTTAACCCAACTACTGATTAAAAATGACTATATGGCTGGCTTAAAATGAATCCAAAATAGTTGAGAAATTAAAAATCAGACACATAATTACTAGAGGCAACAATAATAATCAAAAGGTGTACATTTATTAATAAGCAATTTAATAAATGTTTATTGTTTATTATTCATTATCTTATTAATAAATGCTCATTTATTAAACATATTAATAAATGTTAATTTCCAGCATATTTTGGGTTCATTCACTCTAAAAACTGCTGGGTTAAATATGGACAAAACCAGGGATTGGGTTGTTTTCACCCAGCCATTTTTTTCAACCAATTTTGGATTAATTTTTTTAGCCAGCAATATAGTAATATAGTAAAAGGCGTGTTTTTGCTCACCCCCAAATAGGGGCAAATTTGTGGGGTATTTTAAGCTGAAACTTGACCAGACCAGAGACTTATATTACATCATGTGAAAGAGGGCATAATAGGTGCCTTTTAACCCAACCTGCTGGGTTTGTCCATATTTTACCCAGCTTGGGTTTTTTTAACCCAGCATTTTTTAGAGTGTTTTAAGCAAGCAATACAGTAATTTTTATACAACAGTTGAGTTAAATAAAACTACCCAGCACGTTGGGCAAACATTTAACCCAACCACTGGGTTAAAACAACCCAATTGCTGGGTTTGTCCATTTTCAACCCAACTTGGGTTGTTTTTAACCCAGCAATTTTTAGAGTGTATATTGAATGATCAACTAAGATGTTATTATAGTGTTTGGTTCAATGTTTATTCAAACTAATGATTCTTCACTTTGAAATCAGTTTGATAAACTTTATGCCTATTACAAAGAAAGATTGGATTCAAAATACAACAAATCTCATAAATTACACTTGAAATATTGTTAAATTTTGTAAATGTTATTAATTTACCTGAAAGCGTTTTTTTTTTTTTTTAAATAGCAAAAATTATATTTACAAGCTAGACGTAAACAACATCTTAACAGGTCAATGTAACCCTTCTTATTAAATTATTTATTATTGTGTTTCGGTAGTGACAAATTTGGGGAGATGAAAAATATAGAAAATGTATATTCAAACTAATGAATCCTTCACTTTGAAATCAGTATGATAAACTTTATGCCTTTTACAAAGAAAGATTGGATTCAAATCTCATAAATTACACTTGAAATATTGCTAAAATTGTAAATGTTGTTAATTTACCTGTGAAAGCGTTTTTCTTTTTAAATAAAGCTATATTTTGCTTCTTTTTTTTATAAACGCTTTCACAGGTAAATTAATAACATTTACAAAGTAGATATGAACAAAATCTTAATAGGTCAATGTAACCCTTCTTATTAAATTATTCATTATTGTGTTTCGGTAGTGACAAATTTATTCCAAAACTTTCTGAAAATACAATATGAGAATGAACTGCACAATTACACCTTGTGCACCTTATTATACAATTTGCATACATACAAGATTCACACACACACATATATATGATACTGCCAGACATGCTTCTCTATCCAGCCTTTTTATGAAAGTAGATTGCGATTCAGATGGGAATGGCTCTGGGTTCTCGGTACTGTTGATCTTAGCTCATTGCGCACACATGGACATCTGCCACGTTCACTGGAATCAGGTCAGGATCTCATCACAGCATGCGTGAATATTACAGAAATGAACCTGCAACAAATCATGGGATATCTATCTCATTTGATTTTTAACACTGTTTACTCATGGGTCAGGTGCTCCAGTCGGGTAAATGATCTAAGAATAGACACAGTCATGTCTGTGCAGGTTTCATGATAACCCATCCCCTGTTACATCACGACGCGTCGATGCATCGATCGATTTCAGAGGAGTCAACCGTTCAGGTGCTGATGTTTGAAGAGCTGTGAGAGAAATTTCCGTGTATCCCATTATGAAAGATCAGTCAGACCACGTCCATTTCCCAGATCAGCGGGCGGGGCTGTCGCGCTCTCTGCGTTGGCCATTGGCTGGGCCGCAGAAAGGTGTGTGCGGAAGGAGAGCGCTCGTGCGATTATATAGAGAGTACCGGTGAAAGCATGAGATATGAGCTTGCATGAACTTCTTGAGAAGGATGCTACCTCAGGCTCTGAAGTTGTCCGGCAGGAGCGCGCTTCCGCTGCTCAGGTGTGCGGAGCGGTGGGCTGACGTCATCCCCGCGTCCCCGTCACAGCAGGTGAAGACGCTCGAGCAGATGCCCGGACCTTCAGCCGCGGGGTTCGTGTGGGATCTGTTCTTCAGACGCGGACTGTCTCGCCTCCATCAGCTGCAGGTGCGCAGATCTTCTGCTCAAACTCGATTTGTCTCGTAGGATCTCATTCGAGTTGCATCCAAATATTGTTACTTAAGTTTATTTTATTTTAAAAGGGACAGTGCTGTATCTTTATCTGCAGTTCCTTGAGTATGACACATTATGTTACAATGGCAGAAAGTACAAACAGATCTTGTGCATTATTATTAATCCTAAAATTTAGAATGCAGCTATATATTTGAATGTATAAAGACCTAATTTATAGCCTACTAATTAAAATTTTATGTCATTCCAATTTATAATATTATTTGGGAAATATTTGGTATCTGTTAAGTTACATTGTTACTCTCTCTATAGTACTGTATATTTAAATCAAATTTATTTTTAATATTTCTTTCAAATCAATTTGCATTGTTTACATTAATCTAATTTATATGATTGATTTTAATTGATTTATTTCTTTTTCTTTTTTTCTTTTCTGTGGATCCCAGTTGGAAAACCCTGTTTTAGGAAAACATAAACTCGGTAACAGTGTTTGTAAGAACTATTGGTTACACTTTATTTTAAGGTGTCTTTGTTACACTAATTATACATTTAAGTACTGAGTAATATTAATGAACTACATGTACTTACTATAGGGTTAGGATTAGGGTTTGGTTTAGGATTAATTGCATGTAATTATGCATGATTTATAGTAACTACATGTAACAATGACACTAAAATAAAGTGTTACCGAACTCTTTTGTTTCACAATAATATTTTTTTTCTCATTTTCTTTTACACCCAGATCGTTTCTCTGTGTATTAGTGTACATCTGAATAAAGTAAGCATATTAATGATATGTGACTCCATTTGAAGGTGGAGGGCAGGAAGAAGTATGGACCCATGTGGAAGGCCAGCTTCGGACCCATCCTGACGGTTCATGTGGCGGAGCCGGAGCTGATCGAGCAGGTCCTGAGGCAGGAGGGACAGCAGCCCATGCGGTCCGACCTCTCGTCCTGGAAGGATTACCGGCAGCTCCGGGGAGAAGGATACGGACTCCTGACAGCGTGGGTACAAGAGCTCTGTCATACGAGCTTTCCTAACCGTTCACTCGTGGGTTGCATGCAGCTCTTCCTTTGATCCCAGTTTTTTTTTTATCTAATAAAGTTTTTAGTAATCCGGTGCAAAATGGAGCTGGCTTTAAATGTCGTATCTCACAGTCTACACAAGAGAATTTACTCCATTATAACTTTATTTCTGACATGCAAAACCTTTCCGTCTGATAATTGACAAGCTCCAAAAAGGACAAAGGGCATCATAAAATAATGTTGTTTTAGAGGATGTTTACTTCAGAATTAAAAGTTTTATGATCATTTTCTGACCCCCATGTCAACCAAGATGTTTATGTCTTTCTTTAGTCAAAAAGAAAGTTTCTGAGGAAAACATTCCAGGATTTTTCTCCATATAGTGGACTTCACTGGGGTTCAACAGGTTGAAGGTCCAAATGTCAGTTTCAGCGCAGCTTCAAAGAGCTCTACATGATCCCAGACGAGGAATAAGAGTCTTATCTAGAGAAACCATCGCTCATTTTCTAAAATTTTTTTTAAAAAAGAATAATTTTTTAACCACAAATGCTTGCCTTGCACTGCTCTGTGATGCGCCACGCATTACATAATCATGTTGGAAAGGTCGGGGGCACTACAGTGGTGAAAAGTACTCCTAAACCGTTAGGCGTCGGCTCAAGTGTCTTATTTTGCAAAATTTTCTGGTATTTTGGATTTTATGAAAAACCTACTTTTGCGAACTAGTCCTAGGTTTTTTGCTCGATCGGAACCAAACCAGTGCAGCGAGATTTTTCGGAGTCTGATTGTCAAGAGTTATCAAAAAAAGGTTGAAATTTCGATTTACGGTCTCTAAGGGGCGCCAAAACATTCGAAGTGGGCGGAGCTACTTTAACTAAAATGGCTATAACTTGTGAACGGAATGACATTTTCACCAAACTCAGCACACGTGAGAGTATGGGCTCAATCTCTGGTCACGTGAAAAAATTGTGGCGATTGGCCATTTGGTGCTGCTATAACAGAAAAAAACATGAAAACGGCTATAACTACTGCACCGTTAGTCTGATCGACTTGAAAATTGGCATGCGGTGTCTTTGTCCAAGGTGACATTGTTGTATCTCAAAAAACATGTCCGCCATCGGCCAATGAATTTTGAGCAGCTATCAGACGAGGTTAACTGAGGCTGATCAGAATGAAACCTGATGAGTCTGTTTGACTCATGGCCCTGAGGCCTGTAAGAAATTCGAAAGGAATCGGCCGCTGGAGGGCGCCTTCGCATTTTTCACATGCATAAAGGATTACATATCACGTGACTTTTTGCACACGCCCACAATTATTCAACTTCTGAGCAACATTCAACTTCTAAGACCACTGCTGCCCATTGACTTGTTCGTTATTGGGGATTATTTTTAAAAAAAACAACTTTGGCGAACTATTCCTAGGTTTTTGGCTCAACCTCGATAACTGTTAAAAAGCTTTAAAAACTACATATTTCCTATGGTAAATTGCCTGTATTGGCTGTAAATGGTCTTTTCCATCTATGATCTGGATGGTTATAGGCTTGCTAATTAAAATATTATCCCCCGGTTTCACAGGCAATAAAAATGCATGTTTGAGCTGTTTTAGCTGAAAGTAAGATTTTAAAATATGTCAGTGCCATTATTTTGTCTCAAGATGCACACCAGTAATGTGTTTTTGTAGTGAACATTTATAAAAGCTACTTTAATGCCCTAATTGATCTAAGGCCTAATCCTGGCTTAGGCTAAGCCCTGTCTGTGAAACCGGGCCTAAACCTTTTTACGCATGTGCTTAAAGGCCTTAAAGCGCTTGAACCCTGATAATTGCTGCTCGCAGCTTTATTTTTGTTTGTTTTGTTTTTGCAACTGTTTATCATTGCAGTCATTAATCCTTCTGTCTGTGTTGACAGTGAAGGCGAGGAGTGGCAGAACGTGCGGCGTCTGCTGGGGAAGCACATGTTACGACCTAAAGCCGTGGAGGCGTATGACCGCACACTGAACTCTGTCGTCACTGACCTCATCGAGAAACTCAAGCTACGCAAGCAGCAGAACTCCAGCGGCGTCGTCACAGACATCTCTGCTGAGTTCTACCGCTTCGGCCTGGAAGGTAAATCATCAAAAGACTCTCCTGAAGAGGGACACATGCTCAAATCACATAGTTTTTCAGATAGTATAGTGCATGAGATAGTGGAAAAACACTAACCACTAAGAGCAAGGATGTGTTTTTAGCCAATCAGGTGAAGTCATGTCTTTTCTATCCTGCTCTTCCTGGCAAGGCATTTCCTCCGTGCTGTTCGAGTCCAGGATCGGCTGCCTCGATCCAGTGGTTCCTGTGGAGACGGAGCGTTTCATCCAGTCCATCAACAGCATGTTTGTACTGACCCTTCTCACTATGGCAATGCCTCGATGGCTCCACCGGCTCCTTCCCAAACCCTGGGACACCTTCTGCCGCTGCTGGGACTACATGTTCCAGTTTGGTGAGTGTCACAAAGTGTAGTAGAAGTTAAAGAATTGATTTGAACCATCATAACTCAGCTTAAATCCATAGCTTAAATCCTTGAAATGTCATGTGGATGTTTTTCATCTGTACTGCGATTCTTTGTGAGATTTTGAAACTCTTCCTGTCATCATAGCAAAAGGACACATCGAGCAGCGTCTTCAGGAGGAAAAGCAGAAGCTGGCGCGAGGAGAGCAGTTAGAGGGACGCTACCTAACGTACTATCTGTCTCAGGCCGGCATGCCGCTGAAATCTGTGTACAGCAATGTGACCGAGCTGCTTCTCGCTGGCGTCGATACGGTAAGAATCTCCATCATCCCTTTGACAAGAGCTTCAGTGGTGCTCCTGCATTAAACAGGGTATTTTGCAGCTCCTCTCTTCCCAGTCTGTCAGTAACGCTCTGTTTAGTTCCTGTCTCTATGAAGCCCCTCCTTCTGAAAAGCACAATGTGCTCTGATTGGTCGGCTGGAGCAGTGTGTTGTGATTGGTGTTTGGGAAATGTCCCGCCCCTTACCATAAACGCCAGTTTCAACACTCTACTAACTAACTCAACCAGGCCCCGCCCCTTTATTCTGCATATGAATTATTTAAATGAGGAATATTGTGAAGAAAACTCAAGACTACAATGGAGGCGTTTCAGGGAGTTCAGAAACCAACAAATCAACACATACGAATTGTCTGTCAATTAATAATTCAACAATAGATTATAAAAAAGGCATAAATGTGGGGGATTATAAATGAAGCCTGATGAGTGAACAACAGCACAAGGTTTTTACTTCGAAATGTGCAGCGCTCACATTTATTTAAATAATTCAAGACTTTTGAAGTTTAATAATCACATTAGGCTGTATTGAGATGACCACTTTTACGTCAAATTTAAGACTTCTTTAAATGATAATTAAGACTTTTGTTATATTATTCAAGACTTTGTATGACCTTAAATTATATAAAACTAAATTTAAGACTCATGTGGACCCTGATTAAAAAGTTTTACACCTAAATAAATTACTTTTGAAAAATTCATGTCTACCAAAATTCATGTCAAAGCAGCTGTAAATAACATAATAAATGATGCAAAATTCATCAAATATGAGAATAATTCTGCTGTAAAGCAGCTTTTAAAGTGGACATATAATGCCTGTTTCACAAGATGTAATATAAGTCTCTGGTGTCTCCAGAATGTGTCTGTGAAGTTTCAGCTCAAAATCCCCCACAGATCATTTTATTATAGCTTGTCAAATTTGCCCAATTTGGGTGTGAGCAAAAACACACCGGTTTTGTGTGTGTCCCTTTAAATGCAAATTAGCTGCTGCTCCCGCCCCCTTTCCAGAAGAGGGCGGAGCTTTAACAGCTCAACAACAACAAAGCTGGAGAATCTCACGCAGTCAAAATGAGGATTGTCAGTAACGGTGTTCAGNCCACAGATCATTTATTATAGCTTGTCAAATTTGCCCAATTTGGGTTTGAGCAAAAACACACCGGTTTTGTGTGTGTCCCTTTAAATGCAAATTAGCTGCTGCTCCCGCCCCCTTTCCAGAAGAGGGCGGAGCTTTAACAGCTCAACAACAACAAAGCTGGAGAATCTCACGCAGCCAAAATGAGGATTGTCAGTAACGGTGTTCAGCCTTACATTGTTCAAACCGGAGTCGACACTGATGGAGAGACTCAGGAAGAAGTTACAACTTTTAGAATGAAACTGGACGTTTCTGAATGGTTAGTGGATAAATTTATGTAGTTGCTGTGGAGTTGATTCAACTCATCCACTAGCATGTGCCGTCATGTTAATCTTTTGTGTTGAATTGATCCTCGTTTGTGAAGCAGTCCGGCGTAAAATGACGGCATGTCAACAACACTCTACTACAACAACTCTTCCTCTTCTCTAAAGCAGCCCAACATGGACTCACCCCCTTAGTTTGGTGTTCTCGGGGGCAGGGTTTATGTAAATTTTAGGGTTTGTGATGTCACTAATCCGGGAAGAAGCTCGTTGTAGTCCCTACCAGCCGTTTGTTGTGATCCTTAAAAAGTGATTTCTGTAAAAGAGAATATCTCCCTTTGCATTGAACTCTGAGCGTCGTAACTTTGCAGATGTTGTTTATGATCAAACAGCAACATTACAAAAATGTTTTGACCCCTTTAAAAAAGACATTCTCACTTTAAGTTTTGGTCATCAAAAACTGCCATTGTCTAAATTCTGAATTCATTCTATATGTTTCTTTCTCATTCCCCGTTTTAGATCTCCAGCACGCTGTCGTGGTCGCTGTACGAGCTCTCTCGGCATCCGGACATCCAGAACGCCCTGCGGGACGAGGTTCAGAGCGTGATGAAGGGCCGTCCCATCCCAGACGCATCCGATGTGGCTGCTATGCCTCTCATGAAGGCCGTGATGAAGGAAATCCTCAGGTAGAATGAGTGTAGTTTTCAAATACAGTTCTTTTTTATGAGTTCATTACATCAACCTAACTATTGAAACCTTTCAAGGCTCTATCCTGTAATTCCCGCCAATGCTAGAGTCATCACAGACAAAGATATTAAAGTTGGAGGATATCTCATCCCTAGAAACGTGAGTATAGTTTTGTGCTGTAAAAGTCTTCATTTGCTCTTTGTGAAGCTGGTGTTCACCAGGTGTGTTCAATCCTTCAGACTCTGATCACTCTCTGCCACTATGCCACGTCCCGTGACCCTAAACACTTCCGTGATCCGGACGCCTTCGTCCCGCAGCGCTGGTTGAGCCGCTCCGAGGGCAGCCATCCTTACGCCTCTGTTCCTTTTGGCGTGGGCAAACGCAGCTGCATCGGTCGACGCATCGCTGAACTGGAGGTCTACCTGGCGCTTTCTAGGGTACGTGAAATTCTGCAATGAAACGTGCATGTGTGTTATTGTGATTTGAACTTTGCCATGGAATGGAATGCTTCACAACTTTAACAGAGAAGGGCAGATGAGGAAGATTCTTGCCTTACACTGATTTTATATATATTTCATATCAGTGGTGTTCTGAAATGAGGAGGCACATTGTTTATTTATTTATGAATCAAATGTAAATTCATGTGCATTACTCTTAACGTTGACACATCTTTCTTGTTAAATGAACATTACTTTACATCACTTAAAAAAAGAAACCAAATACAATTCTATTTTGTAATTTCACATTAACAATGTATGTAATAAATGTTCTATTTATCAAAACCAAGTCAATCTCATCAAGTTAGTGTTTTAAGCATTTCTACAGTCATTCCAAAATAATAACTAAAGGCAATAATAATTTAAACAATATATTTTATTTGTGTATTGACGTTTTTCTTTTTAATAGTCATCTTAGGGTATTTTGGATCATCATTCATGCTCCGTAAACACCGTCTGTCACAGACACGAAGATGTATTTTTAATTGCACTAAAATTGCACTAAAAAACCCCATCATGATTTCATGATTTCAAGTTTGATTTTGACGTGACATAAAGCAGTGATATCTAACTGGGTGATCTGTTTACTTACTTTTCAATTAGTTTTCCCATCATTTGTTCATTCAAACTGACGCGAGGAACGTGCACGTCAACAAGAGGCGGGATTTATCGCACAAACCAATCATATCCAATCATAACCAATTACATCCAATCATAGCGCGATGGAGACATTGCCTCCTCTCACGTGACTTTCCCCCATTCATTTTCAATTACCCCCCACAAAACCCACCGCACGCCTGGGGTCTGATTGTTTTCTGTGGTTTTCTATGAGACCAAAGGGAGGCATGACTCCTGCTGTCACTTTACCTGCGGGTGTCGCTGTTGGGCAATGTTCCTTTAGAAATACGAGTGACTTGCGCTCTTTTTATGAATGAATGAATGAATGGATGGAGGCATTTATATAGCGCTTTTCATATGTACTACTATACACCCAAAGCACTTTTACAATCATATCAGGGGTCTCTCCTCATCCACCACCAGTGTGCAGCATCCACTTGGATGATGCAACGGCAGCCACAGTACAACGGCGCCAGTGCGCTCACCACACACCAGCTGAAGGTGGAGAGGAGAGAGAGTGAAAGTGCCAATTCAATGGATGGGGATTATTAGGAGGCCATGATTGGTAAGGGCCTATGGAGGGAATTTGGCCAGGACACTGGGGTTACACCCCTACTCTTTACGAGAAGTGACATGGGATTTTTAATGACCACAGAGAGTCAGGACCTCGGTTTAAAGTCTCATCCGAAGGACTCCTTTTTAATGTCATAATTTGTAATATTTGTGTTTTTTTATATGTAATATGGATTATTTTCTCATCCTGTTTTTTTTGAGGAGGCACTGCCTCCCTTGGCTCCTTGGAGGAAATGCCCCTGTTTCATATATATATATATATATATTGTTTTAAATTGAAAAAGTAATACATTACTTTACTAGTTACTTGAAAAAGTAATCTGATTACGTAACTCAAGTTACTTGTAATGTGATACCCCTATAACTGGTAATGAATAGCTGGCAACCTAAGGATAGAGGATAGACGGTACGTTTGACATCACAAATTTATTACGCAAGTTTTACCCGCAGCAGAGATTTTAAGGCTTTCGCATGGTGGAAATGCACGCAACAACTGCATGTCGCTTATAATTCTGCATGTTCTGCGTGTCTCTGTGTGAATGAATGGCGTTGTTTCATCTACTATACAAACTCAAACACATGTGACGCTTACTGTGTTACATGAATTTTTACTTCAGAGCATTCTTCACAATTTCATTTAAATAAAAAAATGGCTAATATATTAGGCTAATATTGTAGATCTACTGTTGATTTTGCTCAACATGATGTTAAAGGTGGTACAGAGGATCTTTTCGTCGACTGATTTTTTTAAAATGAGCGCATGCGTAAGAACAACCCCCCTCCTTCACAGCTCTTTTCGAGGGAACGCCTCCCAAAACTCGTGCAGGAGTATTGGAACACGAGTGTTTACCACCGGCATTCGCTGTGTTATTAAGCCGGGCACACATTTAACGACTAGCTAAAACATTCTAAGACTGTGCTCAACATACAGCGATTGTTTCCTGCTCCTGAAGCAGATTTATATACTTTCACATGGAATTTGAACACCGACTGTAATCGCAGACTGAACGCAACTGGCTCTGACTGGACGCGTTTGAGCGCGATCAGTCATAAGTATCAATTTACATTCATAATCGGCCTTACAATCGACTTAAAGCCGCGCACACACTTAGTGGATTCATTATGTCGGACTCACCGCAGGTAACTCATAATCTGCAGTTGTTACTCCTGTCTCCTGACAAAAACATTGCATGCGGCGCCTGTGGAGTGTGGAAAGTTACTGGAGCGCGCAGCCGCGCGTCTCTCACAAGGAACGTCATGGCAGTGATTGACAAGCCAGAGGGCCAATCGTTTACGCGATGATCGCGTAAACGATTGGCTGATGTTTTTAAGGCCCTACCTCGTGCACAGATGATGTATATTAATAATATTCCTTTCAGTGCACCTAATAAATAGTCTTTTATCAGTTAGTAAAGACAGTTTCAAGTAATATTGCAAAAATTTATAAAACAAAACATCCTATTTATCACCTTTAAGTGGCAGATTAGTGGTGCAGTTGAATATCTTAGTAAGAGACGTTCGCTGTCCCAGACGAAACCTAAAATACCATGTGGAGGATGCAAGATAATATAATAATATGACCAAGTGGTGAACGAACCGAATTCGTATTTAAACGAAATCGCTTTGTGTTGTTGGCCAGATAAAATGACAGAGAAAAGAAAAACGGACATACATTTTGGCTGTATTATTTGTGTCCACTTCAAAAGTTGCTCTTGAGAAATTTTATGTTTATTGTCCCCCCCCCAACTGTTGCTAACTGAAAGCATATCTTAAAATATGTCAGTGCCATTGTTTTGTCTCAAGATGCACAACAGTAATTTTTTTTTCTAAGGCACGATTATTAAAGCTACTTAAATGTCCTAATTGAACTAAGGCCTAATCCTGGCTTAATCTAAGCCCTGTCTGTGAAACCGGGCCATTATGTTATTTGTCCATACAATAATACATGTCCCTGAATGAGCGCTTATGTAATTAAACAGCTCAGGTAAAGTTTATGGTATGACCCATTTCAGGGGTTAACCGGTAAAACGTATCTTCTTATACGTATCATCTTGTTTTGATGTCCTTCGGGGGGATCAAGCCTTCTTTAGGGGGGGTTAAACCCCAATAAGCGGTTTAAAACCAGCATTCACACGATCGATATTGGTCATCCAGATGGTGTAATCAAACATATCTTGTGGAGCGCTCTCGGAGAATGCATTTATTTGTCATTTTAACTGTTTGTATATGGCACGTAAATGTGGACTTCTTATCCTGTTGCGCCCTCTAAAGGCCATCGTCAGCGACTAGTCGACGTCAAGCTTAAAGCGTCATGGCAGAGCATTAAAGTGACTAGACTGTGCAACCATTAGTTTGTAAAACTCAACACACATCACACTTTTATTAGCTGCTTTTAACTACAGTGAGTAACGGTGTGCTCTAGGTTTGTGTTTCTTTGATGCATGACACATTTTTTTTCTCTCACAGATTTTAATCCATTTCAACGTGGAGCCGGCAAAAGAGGGCGACACAGTCCATCCAATGACCAGAACTCTTCTGGTTCCAGACAGACAGATCAACCTTCGCTTCATTGAGCGCTGATCTGGAGGTCAGAGGTGACCAGGACATGGTGTGACAGAACTGGCCCTCTCTGATGTGGAGATCCAGAGAGCCAAGAGGACGCTGGGACGTCCAGCAGCATGAAGGGAAGGAGGGCTGAGGCCGAACCGACCATGTGACTCCCTTTGCAGCT
Organism: Anabarilius grahami; assembly: GCA_003731715.1. Lineage (NCBI taxonomy): Eukaryota > Metazoa > Chordata > Actinopteri > Cypriniformes > Xenocyprididae > Anabarilius > Anabarilius grahami. Next base: position 1,250,744 of record RJVU01049641.1, read on the forward strand.
TTGTGCGGATCTGTGTGGACACCAACTCAAAGACTATGGCAAAAAATTTAAGTGTGACCTCTAATGCATTATCCATGCAAAAATGAATGTAAGAAAAGCTAAAGATGTCCATTGTTGGATAAAGTTGCACAGAAAGTACTGTTAGTCTCTTCGGGACTCATGAGGAGCTGCTTCATTTTAAAACGGAAAAGCACAGGAATCTGCTTGTCAGTATATTCATGGCTGTTCATTTATAGATGCTTTTATGCAAAATGAGGAGAATCCATGGAGAGGAGCAGCTTATGGTCATGGTGTTCTGAAAATGAAGATTTTGTGCTAATATGTTGTTTTTGTCAGTTTCTTAAACATTTCCTTAAGGACTATTGTGTTCCAGTCTATTGTGATGTAATGAAAGATGTCGGCGTTCGAGGCCACAGTATGGTGCTTTTACAACTCCATAAAGATGCTTTTTTACACATTTTTTTGTTAACTGTGAGATTACTTGCTGATAAGCCATATGCAGTACAATTAATAAATCACACCATATTTGTTTATTAAATAGATCACACTTTATATTAGGTGTCTTTAACAACTATATACAAAAAAAAAGTGGGTTACATTTTTTGGTAACACTTCACAATAAGGTCTCATTTGTTGAGATTAGTTTATGTATTAAAGGATGCAATGTGTAGTACTTAGTAGGATCTATTGACAGAAATGCAATATAATATACATAACTATGTTTTCAGTGGTGTATAAAGACCTTACATAATGAACCGTTGTTTTTTTTATTACCTTACAATGAGCCATTTCAATCTACATACACCGCAGGTCCCCTTACATCGCCATCGGCATGTTTCTACAGTAGCCCTAAATGGACAAACTGCTCTATAGAGTGTGTTTGCTTGTCTGGCTACTCTCTGCTGACTCAGAAGACGACATCTTTGTCCTGCGTCGGCCACCGTAGCTTCTCTTTTGCAATTCGCAACCTCACCGCTAGATGTCGCTAAAATTTACACACTGCGCCTTTAAGTAACACAAACTAACAACGAGCAATACATTTGTTACTGTATTTATTAATCTTTGTTAATGTTAGTTAATAAAAATACTGCTGTTCATTCATTGTTTGTTCTTGTCAGTGCATCAACTGTTAAACTTTTGATTTTAATAGTGTATTAGTAAATATTAAAGTCCCCCTGTAGTCAATAAATGTATCCCTTAAAACTCATCTTTGATCACAAAAATGACATATTTAAATGTTTTTTCCTGTGAAAAATGTCTTCATGCCTTAAAATAGCTTGAATGTAAGGGTCTGTTTACACGACACCGTTTTCAACTAAAAACGGAAAACGTTTTATGTGTTTTGGCTGTTCATTTACACGACAACTGCGTTTTGGTGGCCTGAATTGCAAACTTTTGAAAATGAGTTTCAAAGTGCAAGTTTTTGAAAATTATACCATTGTCATCTCTGTATAAACTGCAAAAACGCGGTGACGGCATGCACGTGTGTATTACATGTTTAGTCTATAGTATCAACCATATTTTTCATCATGGAAGTTGTTTTCTGTAAATGTGTGAGACTTCATATTAATTAGCCTCTACAGGGAAAGAACAAGAAGAATATCAAAGTGCAGTAAACTGTAAAAATAAGGTGGATAGGCATGAGCGTTTGCCGTGAGTGCTCTGTAAAAGAATGCGTATGCGCAGGCACGGATTAACGCACAGGCTTGTCTAGGCTGCAGCCTAGGGGCCCCACATGTGCAGGGGCTCCGGATTGGCCAGACTATTTTTTTTATTTTAAATTTACTTCAGTGCGAACAAAAAAAATACCCTCATTGGCCCATAAGAAACGTAAAAAATAAGCAGGTGATTGGATAGATGTGACATTTGGGTCAAATCTGTCCAATCAGCTGCTGATCAAATCATGTCAATTTGCGTCACTGCTATTGTTAGACGGCACACAACACTGTTTTTTCACTACGCATTCATAATAATTAAGTTTGCCGGTGCGCTGTGGCAAGTTTTATGCGTGCACTTGAGAGCTGATTGGGCTATGTATTATATATTGGTTTATTATATATGATTTATTATGATTTTCAATTTCCCATTTTACCTATGTGGTGTGGTGGTAATTTTCTTACTGTGGTGGTCCAGCAGTTGAAGGAATGTAGAAGAAAAACTGTAGTATTGGCTGTCTCTGTGTGTGTGTGTGTGTGTGTGTGTGTGTGCCAGTTAAACTTAATATGTGCGTGTGGACCATGTATGGCACTAAATACATTTTTCCAGTAAAGCATATGATTAAGGGGGGGCCTCACACAAAGAGCAGCCTAGGGGCCCCTGACCACCTTAATCCGCCCCTGGCAGGCACGTAGTCACCAACTACTTATCTGGCATACCTAATACCATAGAAAAACCGTTTCCATTTTTAGTGCATTGTTGTCGTGTAAACGTACCCTAACTCTACACCCTTGCTTCATTTAGTGTATGCGGATCTATGAATATTATAATTAGCTCCGCCTCCACTCACTTGCAAAAGCTCAGAAATCCACTCGGTCAACTTAATTTGCACATAGTTTGTCTTAAAGCATATTTAAAACACCACATAGACATATAAACAACATTAAACACTTGATTTTCTCCACAGAATGATTTAACATTAAGATCAATAAATGCTTTAGAAGTATTGTCCATTCGTAGTTAATGTTAACTAAAGTAGTTAACTAATGTTAACTAATGAAATCTTATTGTAAAGTTTTACCACTTTATTTTAAGGTGTCTTTACAGTGTAATTATACATTTAAATGTTGAGTCATATTAACCAACTACATGTACTTGCTATAGGGTTTGGTTAGGGGTTAGTTGCATGTAATTATGCATAATTTCCTGTTATTACTATAGTGAGTATGGCTGTTGAGGAGGGTACGGGTAAGGTTAGGACAGGTTTGGGTAGGTTTAAGGGTGGGTATAAAGGTATAAAGGAAGGTCAAAAGTGTAATTATAGATGGAATTACAATTACATGCAGGTACACTCTAAAAAATGTTTGGTTAAAAACAACCCAAGTTGGGTTGAAAATGGACAAACCCAGCAATTGGGTTGTTTTAACCCAGTGGTTGGGTTAAATGTTTGCCCAACCTGCTGGGTAGTTTTATTTAACCCAACTACTGATTAAAAATGACTATATGTCTGGCTTAAAATGAATCCAAAATAGGTGAGAAATTAAAAATCAGACACATAATTACTAGAGGCAACAATAATAATCAAAAGGTGTACATTTATTAATAAGCAATTTAATAAATGTTTATTGTTTATTATTCATTATCTTATTAATAAATGTTCATTTATTAAACATATTAATAAATGTTCATTTCCAGCATATTTTGGGTTCATTTTAAGCAAGAAATACAGTAATTTTTATACAACAGTTGAGTTAAATAAAACTACCCAGCACGTTGGGCAAACATTTAACCCAACCACTGGGTTAAAACAACCCAATTGCTGGGTTTGTCCATTTTCAACCCAACTTGGGTTGTTTTTAACCCAGCAATTTTTAGAGTGTATTTTTAAAAATAAGTACTATGTGAAAACATGCATGTACACAATTAGTGCATTTTATCAAATTATTGATTTATATGTTAGTACATAGTAGTTAAAGACACTTCATATAAATGGGACCATTTAATAATTTAACATTTTGTTTCAAAGATAACTGCATTTACTGTATTCGTAAAAAACATTAATGTTGCTGGTTATAAAGTGTCTGCTTCTGATAACAATTCACAAAAAACAAGCATGCTTTACTTTGTGGCTCGCACTTATTATTTAGTCCATGATAATTCCACAAAAGCTTGTTTAACCTACTTTGGAGGTCTAAAACCAGGACACACCAGGTTTTCTCAGAATAAGATTGCCGAGTTGTGCTGTTCTAGTAAAACAAAGGCTGAAGAACACAAGGCCACTCTGTGTTTGCTCTGAAGTCTTTGCAACACCAGCCGCTCTGAGGCTTAGACAAATGTAACGGAAAGTTCAAAGTGACAGCGCAGCAAAAGCTCATGTGTGCTTCGATCCCATATTACTGGGAAATGTGCATTAGGAACCGGTTAGCTCTACAGAAGCACCTTAGTCCGTTTGGGGTTTCCAGACTAAAGCATGTTCTGATGAACATGTCATAAGCGGTGTTGCACTTGTTTCATAACAAAACAGCAAAGAAGAATTGAAATAAATCGAGGAACGAAAGAAAAATCTTATTGCTTATTTTACTTAATTGAAAAGCTTCCAAGTGTTAATGTAATAGCAATCAAAAAGAGTTATTAGTGCACAGCAAGTACAAAACTGATGGAAGGATGCCATCTTGTGGTGCACCTCAGAGTTGTTTGTCATAAAATAAAGTTTGCATTTGTGTATTATATCATATCTGATACATCAGGCTTTTATGGCTCATTTAGAATGATATAGTGAGAATATGGAGGAGGAAAAAAAGCTAAAAAATCTAATTTTTACAGCTTATTGATGATGCAGACTACATACAGATGAACATATGAACCCAGAATATGAACACAACATGCAGTTACCCGTTAAGTATTTTTACATATAAAACCATTATAAAGAAAACACTTAATCATTTTGGCGTGTTGCCTTCATGTTCTGGGTTCATCTGCACCTGTATAGTATGCATCAGCTGTAATATATTGAATTTGATCTTTTAATATCACTGTTTTAGTCATAGGCTGTAAAACATGTCTCCACTTCCTAGAAAAATGAAGGCAAAATATCCCAGAAATAACAGTTGACATCTTGTGTCGACGACGTGATTTGGAGCCCGCGGCCTGCCCACACTCCCGCACAGCTGTCAATCATGACTTTACACCCTGTTTCTATAGCATCAAATAACTAACTAAAACCAAAGTTATTTGGAAAAAATGAACACTAGAACATGAGTGTGATAAGAACTACCTAAAATTACAGAAATTATCTGTATATTTAAATTGTAATTTGATTGTTTAGTTTGGCTCACGCCCCATTCGATTACACAGAGAGGGCGTTTTTTTTAATCTATACTGCAGTCAGCCACCAAGGGGCGACCGAAATGCTTTGACTTCACTTTTCAGGACTTGTGCGGCACGCTTGTTCACCTACTTATACTATCCCTAAAAGTATGTTCTGTTTTAATTTGACTCCTCCACTTCTTCCGAATCATTTTCTGGTTCAAACATGGCTGAACTAAACCATTATTTCCACATACCATTGTGTACGTTGTGTACAGTGCATTTGACCGAGTGTATCTCTGAGCTGGTGTGAGTGAGTGGAGGTGGGGACAATTTGCATATTCATGAATCCTAAAACACTTTTGTGAACTTTACTGTATGTCTAATGTTATAATTCATACTCTCTTCCTTTGTTTATTCATATAATATTGTGTACACCGAGTCATATTCTCTGTAAAGATGCATTGGAACAATATAAAAGTGATCAAATAAAATAAACAAAGTCACTTACAGTTTATTAATTAATAAGCAAACTGACAATAAAAATAGATTGAACTGGGTTTTGTCAGATTGCACCATGAGCGTGGATATGTTACATTTAGAGGAACCGGCTAGTTCACTTTTGTTTCGTACACAATTCTGAGAAAGCAGGAGGATTGCTCTGCATTGCTCAAATCACAGTTCTGGTTTCACTCTGTGATGCTTACAAAACACTCTCTGACATCTGAAGCGTGAAGAGCTGCTGAACGTCTCTCTGATTCCCAAACATCTTCTGTTCTTTGCTGTATTTGTGTGTTATATATAATAGATTGCCTGCTATCTGACAGTCAAGAGATGAAAGCTGCTGGAGTTTCTTCACATATCATAGTATCTCTAGAAGTGTAAAGACTGTCATCAGACAGTGCTGTTCAGAGTCAGTGTTCGTAAAACTGAAACGATGCCCTCACCCTTTAAACCTTTCAAGCAGAACAGTTTTACTGTAAACAGACAGCATACAGTCAGTACATTTAAAAGAACCTTTGTGTGAATTTCTTTTTTATGCTGACAACATATAAGGAAACAAATTGCATGTCTAAAACTTTAATGTAAATGAAAGATAAATGACAGGCATTCACATTTGTTCATTTATTATTTAATAATCAGGCCAAATGAGAGAGAATACGTAATTATTTGATGATTCAAATCAATTTATTTATCTTAATTTAATCAACAGTTAAAAGAAATATTAAATAAATACATAAAATAGATGAAAATGAATTCATATGTATGTAAATAAATAAGACGTTCACAATAATTTGTACATAGCTTTTACAAACAAAGTGGTGGCATGACCCTTGCAGACAATTAATTAATGAAATTCATAGTGGAGGGAGTGGAAATGCATAGTGACTTGTAGCCATATATTAAAACTTTTATTATAGCATATTCTTGGTTTTTCACAACACCCTACCAGACCATTTTACAACCAAATGATATAAATAAAGTACAATGACATTTCAGCACCTAATAAACGGACAGAGAATTGAATAGATTCAGTACAGTTTTTTTTTGCTGTTTTGTGCAACTACTGGCCAGAATAAATATGGGATTTTTTCAATTTAGATGCTTTTATAACAAAATAACTTTTTGAGATCTGTCCCCATTACAGTGTGAATTTGCATATACAATCATCACCCGTGTTCAACTTGTGAAGGGAAATATTTAGTGTTACAACTGTACTCCATTACATCTGTACTAATCTACCTTGGCATTTAAGCCTGTGTTTGTTAAATCTGACACAGAGACAGTTTGGACTCAAAAACTTTAAATCCAGCATAGAGGGGTTCAGTGAATTTTGTGTTGAATGTGTGTAAGTGTGTGAGTGTGTGTGTGTCAGAGACGCTGTAGAAGGACAGTGTGCCGGCCAACACATCCACATACACTCCTACTCTGTTAGATTTTGGTACATAGGTTGGTATGTTATAGCTGACATTATTGTGCCAGACAACAAATCCATTACTAGTGCAGAAAAGACACCAGGATTTGTCATTGTATCCAAACTTACCAACAGTCACTTCTTTCCTGCTGATTCCTTTATAGGCCACTGCTATACGAGCCCAAGAGCCCTGTTCAACCTCCCTGGAGCCCCATTCAACCTCCCAGTAACAGCGTCCAGTCAGACTCTCTCGACACATAACCTGAGGATTAACAGCAAATCTCTCTGGATGATCAGGATACGGCTGATGATCTTTCACAAATTTGATCTTCCTGTTGCCCTTATACAAGATGAGTTGAGTGTGTGCTGTGTTTGGATCCAGTGTGAGATCACAGGCATCTGAACACAAGATGACAGATACAAACAGTTTATTAACCTCATTTGTTTCCATTAAATGTGCAAGAGTGAGTCAGAGAAAAGACCTACATTTTCGTAATCCTGGCTTTATCCTGTAGGGCCCTCCATAATCCAAACTAAAAAGACACACAAACATACAGTCAAAATGAAAGTAGTTTGAATAGATATTCAAGTACAGACTATTAATATAAATAGTCAAGCCATGCTTATTTGTATAGAATAATTCTCAATATAATTATAATGCAGCTTCACAGAGCCATATGTCTCAATGTCTGGAGATGTTTGATATCTTGATATCTTCAGGCCCCAGTGAACAGCTTTACAGGTAATATGTGCCCCTAATAAATTTGAGCCCCTAGTGAACAGCTAAAGGAGCTAAAAGGGAACTGATATATGCATACAATCATAAACCAAATTATCTAATATTTAGTTGCAAATTATTTGCATTCAGTAACTCTATAACCAATAACACTACATGGGCACCTCTACCATCTTCAAATTCTTAATAACCCAATCTCTATATTCCATAGGGATAATAATAATAATAATTTTACTTTCAAAGCAAAGTTTGGTTAAAAGCTCCAACTTAAACTATTAGGGTTCTTAACTTGTACCCCACATACTTGAGTATCTGCAGTTTGTAGTTTGGATCATTCAGTTTGTCATTAAGCATCTGGACTCCTGATTGTCCTGGGTGATTGTAGCTCAGATCCAGATCTCTCAGGTGTGAGGGGTTTGAACTCAGAGCTGAAGACACATAACCACAGCCTTCCTCTGTCACCATACAGCCTGACAACCTACAGACACACACACACACACACTCTCAGATCATCTACAGACACACATCAACATTATGACCAGCTGACTGTACATCATCCCTTATATGTTCTTAATACCTCAGTATCTCCAGCAGACAGTTTGAACTCTTCAGTCCATCAGAGAGTAGCTTCACTCCTGAATCCTGCAGGTCATTGTTACTCAAGTCTAGCTCTCTCAGGAGAGAGTTTGAGGATTGTAGAGCTGATGACACAATTTCACATGACTGTTTGTTGAGATTACAGCCAGCAAGACTGAAAGACATGAGAAATATATTGATAACTCAATTATACAATTATAATTTCAAAACATTCTTGTAATAAGGCATTCTAAAAATAAACAAAATATACTCAAGATGTACCAGTTACAACAATTTATTGTAATTCCATTCACTCACAGGGCTTTTGTGCAATTGATCACAGCTGGTATCAGTCTTCTTCTACCCTCATCTGATGTGTTGTATATCTTGAGGTCCAGCTCATCCAGCGGCTCCTTTGACATCTGAAGCATGTAGGAGATTGCTGCGCAGTGAGCAGGAGAGTTTCTTCTCTAAGCATTTGTCTGATTTCACAAACTCCTGAATCTCTCTGAACAGAGACTGATCTTTGACTTCCAGCAGACAGAGGAACAGATTGATGGATCTTTCAGTGGAGAGTCCATGTCCATCTTTGATCTCCTCTTTAATGTACTGTGTGGTTCTCCTGATGCTCTCTGAGCTGTTCTCTGTGTGTGTCAGTAGATCCTGTAAGAGAGTCTCTGATTGGACTCCAGTGAGACGCCCAGCATGAATCTCAGGAACAGATCCATGTTTCCATTCTCACTTTCAATAGCTTTATCTACTATGCTTCTATGTAGATTATGCACTACATCAATAAACTGCAATGTATCAACATGTTTTATTACATAATGGTAAAACACATAAAAAGCAGCAAGAAACTCCTGAATGCTCAGATGAATGAAGCTGTAGACTTTCCTCTGATGAATCACAGATTCCTCCTTAAAGATCTCAGTGCAAATCCCAGAATACACTGAGGCGTCAGTGACGTCTATGCCACTCTCTCTCAGGTCCTCCTCATAGAACATCACATTGCGCTTCATCAGCTGATTGAAAGCAACATCAGCAAGTTTCACAATCACTTCTCTTTTGGACTGCAGCAGTTTCTCTGGATCTCTCTCTTCATATTTCTGATTCCTCATGTTGATCTGAATCAGCAGGAAGTGGATGTACATTTCAGTCAGAGTTTGAGGGATTTCTGCACTCAGATCTTCTTTCAGGAGCTTCTGAAGCACAGTGGATGAGATCCAGCAGAAGACGGGTATGTGGCACATGATGTGGAGACTTCTTGCTCTTCTGATGTGTGAGATGATTCTGCTGGCTTGATGCTCGTCACTGACTCTCTTCCTGAAATATTCCTCCTTCTGAGGCTCATTGAATCCCTGAATCTCTGTCAGACGGTTGATGTATTTGGAGGGGATCTGATTGGCTGCTGCTGGTCTGGAGGTGATCCAGATGAGAGCAGAGGGAAGCAGCTCTCCTTTCATGAGGTTTGACATCAACACATACACTGATGAAGTCTGAGTCACATCAGAAACTTTCTGAGTGTCTGAAAACATCAGTGTCATTCTGCTTTCATCCAGACCATCCAAGATTAATACAACTTTACAATCCTCATAAATCTTTGAGTCCAGATCTTGAAGTTCAGGATGAAAGTCCAGCAGAAGTCTGTGAAGACTGTACTGATGATCTCGGATCAAGTTCAGCTCTCGAAATGGAAGCACAAACATGAAATCCACATCCTGATTGGCTTTTCCCTCAGCCCAGTCCAGAATGAACTTCTGCACAGAGACAGTTTTTCCGATTCCAGCGATGCCTTTAGTAAGAACTGTCTTGATTTGGTGTTTCTCCTCACATCCTGGTTCAGGTGAGCCTTTAAAGATGTCATTGCAGTCGATTGGAGTGTCTTGTGAGTGTTTTGTTCTGGCTGATTTCTCCATCTGTAAAACCTCATGTTCTTTATTCACTCCTTTACTCTCTCCCTCTATGATGTAGAGCTGTGTGAAGATCCTTTTCAGGAGAGTTTCATTCTCTTGTAGTTTGGTTCCTTCAAATAATCTCTCAAACTTTTTCTTCATGCTGGTTTTGAGCCGGTCTTTGACTCTCTGTATTTCATTCTTTACTGGGATCTGCAGGTCTCCAGTCTCCTCCTGCAGGGCTGCTTGTGTGTAACATTGAGCAGATTCATCAGAACTGGATCCTTTCATGACTCTGTGTGTTTGTAGAACAGGATGTGAGATGTTTTCCACAGTGATTACCATTTTATATTATATTCTTATTTTTACATGTTACACCTTTAAATGTTATAAATACATGCAAGAATATACATGCAAAATAGCTCATCCTTACATCATGCAAGTAGTTGTTATACTTCACTCATCATGACATCAATCAAAGGATTCATATAATCTCTTTTTATTTCTTTAAAATATACATTTAGTATCAGTGTTTGGTTTTACCTGCAATGTAAAAAAACAAATTCTTAAAATTCATTCACTCAACTTTTTGAGATATCTTTTTTCCACTGACTCAGTTAAGTTGTGTTTACGTACAATATTAAGTATGTTCAGTTTGCCAAAATTAATGTTGTTTGAATTTATAAAGTTTAACTTTACGAAAGAAAGGTGAACATACTTTTTTATGTTTTCAGTACAAACGTTCCCTGAACATTCCCATCCCCTGACCAAAGGGTGATTAAACAACTCCAAAAACAGCTTTACTAGCTTCACTTATTACAGACTAGGCTGATTTTATTTCTTTCATAAGTTGTTTCTGAGAAATAACAGAGGTTTAGCTGTAACTGATGTTGATTTTTTTATTGAAAATTTTTGATTTTTTTTTTAGTGTTAATGCACTAGTTCTTCCAGCTAAATTTATTTAGTTTAAAGAAAATATTTTCATAATTCAACAGTGCTTCAACCTTATTATTACTGTATTTACTTTGAAACAGTAATCTACAGTAATTTAAATCACTGTACAACAAGCATTTGAATGTGAAAAGCATTTGCTTTAGTTGAGCACTGACACAAACTGAGAATATCTGAATCATCTTTTATGCAATAATTTTAAATAGGGTATTTAGACACACTTTGACATCTACACTCATCATACAAACCTCAACAATGGTGACAAAACAACTACTAAAATTCATGCCGCAATGCATGCTGGGAGCAAAGGATAAGTTTTAATAGGTGCACCCAGAATGCTGCAGCATGAAGCTTTTTATTGATTGTCACCTTTTCTGCGATTCATATGCTGATTCTTGATGTTAGTGTGTGTCTGAATGATGCTGTAGCCCAAAATGTGCGGTCCAGCATGTTTTTTTTTTTAATTCTTCAAATGATCAGATTTTCATGAAACTGCTGGAGCAAAAGCTGCAGTATCACAAGATCAGTAGAAAGTTTAGAGGCACTAAAAACACTAAACCCTAAAAATCAGTGATGAGGTTTTTAGATATGATCAATGAAGCAAACCACTTTATGATGCTAATATCTTTAATATATAGCAAGCATCTGTTTTTTGGCTTTATTTTAACACAAGTGTTTTTTTAAACACGGTGTTAAAGAAACCAAAAAAAAAAAGAAAAAGAAGTTAATTAGAAGATTCAAGGATCAAGAGCACAACTAAAGGAAATGCTATTCACCAAAATGGTGACTTAAAATATATAATATTTATATATTATTTTCAATAAATATAAATAAATAAATTAGTGAAGCTGGTTAAGCTGTTTGTTTTTTTTTGAGTTGTTTAATCATCCTCTGCAGAGATCTTGAGAGATTTAATTTAATTGTTTTCAGCTGATGTTTCAGTGGCTGACATCAGATCAACTATTATTTGGAATATAAATTAATTTGAATGAAAAAGATCTCAATGAAACATGGCTGAAACATTTGAAATAATTCACTTGTTTTGCCTGTAGCTCAAAATTAGCCTGTGCGCATTCTGAATCATTTTACCAGCACGGGTGACATATTTGTTTTCAAAGCCTAACAGTGCAATGATTTACAGAATTTCTACCACTAATAGTACCGTTACAGTGAAAACTAAACTCAACATTAACACATAGTTACATTTTCCACCTCTGCTTACATATACCTACTGTAGATTAATGATATAACCTACTGCAGGCATATAATAACCTGCACATTTAACCCTTATGCATTGTTCGATTTCTGCCGACTCCCTGTATGGTCCGGGTCAAATTGACCCTAACTGGATTCAATACAATTCCCCAAAAATCACACTATGAAAAAAAAATTCAACCAAGTACAAATAATTAACTTTTAATATCAGTCCTTTTTACATGTTACAAAGAATAAATATCTGAATTTATGATTTATAAAAATGTTTTTAACCACTATTTTTTTGAACTGCCCCTCCCCCCACATGTGTGACATTTACCATTATACAATTATAACAATAATATCCTTGTCTAAACCTAAAGTAATCTTGACAAAGAATATTTCATTTGAAAGCTTTCAGACTCTAGTTGTCATATTTGGTGACTGATTTTCAAAAGAAATGACAGAGCAATAGATAATTAAATAGCAATTGAGTCTTCATGTGTGATGTGGTGCCAAACTAACACACGCTCTGGGTCTGTACAGTTGGCTTAGAACATTAAAATATGCGGGTCATATTGACCCGTGAACATCGCCAATGTAACCATAATATTGTGTGTCAAAACACATCAGCATGTTGAAACTTTGCATGCATGTTCATGACCCTAAATGAGCACAAAAAAAAAAAAAAAAAACATAGGTTAAATGAAGGTGAGGATTAAAGAATTACATGAAATTGATGGTTGAGTTTTTATTGTGTAGAAGTCCATCTTCATTAATGACTCAAATATTTGTTATTAATTCTCACATTATAAGGCTATATATTAATGTCACTAGATATAATTTGGCTTCTTCCATGGATTTGATATTTAAGCAGAAAAAGTTTTTGTTTTATTTACTTTACAAAATCTAATCCTTTTGTGTATATTTTGTAATTAATTTTTACACATTAACAGTTAAAAACTAACTTGATCGAGTGTGTTTATACTCACATATGATCAGTGTTCACTGGTTTATCACTGAGATCAGCAGGATTAGCCATGGATCTGTCACTCCTCATGGACACACTGCTGGGATCTGGAGATCTACGGGACTGAGAACACCCCTCCTCTGTTTTCTTATCGAGACTCATTGTAGAAGCAGCGTCACTTTTCTTTCTATCCAGAAAGCTATTAGTCCTGCCAATACATATACTTTATGAATGAGGAAAATTCACATTCTTCATCCATACAAAGTTGGTCTAGTTTTTCTAGATTAGTTTTAAAGATATTTCTGAACTTTAAAAACAAATACAATCTCAATGTAATATAGAAAACATGTTCTAAATGTAAATCTGGGATAATTATATTTTTCAAAAACAAAGTAGATAACAAACAGTCTGTATATGATATCAGGACAGGTCACACAAATATGAATCGAGCAGGAAAACATTACAAGAATGGCTTCAGTTCAGAAACATATTTATAGTTGTTTTAAACTGTCTAACCAGTATCTTGTGTAACTTTAAATATGTACTCACCAGGAAAAATATCCTGCTGGTTAATGTTGATTTGTTCAGCTTCTTTCCTTGCCGATGTAAAGCTGCAGTAAGTTTCTGCTTTCAGTTTTATCTGATCTGTTACACCTGCTTTACTCAGAATTCAAGGAGGAGTTTCATGAAGCAGTTCTAGAAAAAAGCAGAACAGTGTCCAATAAAAACTGATGTTTTACCTTGTTTGTTTGTTTTTAACCCTGTTCACAGCATAAGCAATGTGTCAGAGTAAAACACAAGCTATTCTGAATAAGTAGCATTTGGTTAGAAATTAAATGTACATTATTTAATGTGTTACTGCAAGTACCATTTAAATCAAAAATATGTAAAGGCTAATGTACAGTTAGCTGGTTATCATTGCAAAATAAAGCCCTTGGGTGATACAAGACCCATTCGCTCTGACCACCTCTATATACACCAATCCCAATCCACAAATATTGCTGTGTGTGCACTTGAAGCAGCTAGCCAGCCAATAAGTTGAAATGCATCCCCGATAATTTTTTTTTTCTTTTGAACAGGATGAAGATGTCCAAATTTTCTTTTGTTAAATATCATTGTTTTTCATTTAGTACTGTTCTTCTGAAGCAACAGAAGATATTTGCATGTTTCCCTGAAGATAAATTAAGTACAATTTATCTTGATCTTCAAATTCAAAAGTTTTCACCCCCGGCTCTTAAAGCATCGTGTTTCCTTCTGGAGCATCAGTGAATGTTTGAACCTTTTTTAATAGTTGAGTTTGAGTCCCTCAGTTGTCCTCAGTGTGAAAAGATGAATCTCAAAATCATACAGTCACTGCTGGAAAGGGTTCAAATATGCAACAAATCCTTGAAAACCAAAGAATCTGAAGGACCCAGAAGATTTTTCTGAAGAACGTTGGTCAGTTTAACTGCTCAGAACAAACAAGAGACTCATGAACAACATCACAAAACACACAAACAGTCGTGGATCATCCAGGTAATGACACACAGTATTGTGAATCAAGGGTTCCCAAACTTGGGTCATATTCATAAATTCAGCTATTTTTTGTCTTGTGGAATATGTAAACATCTTTTATGTAAAATATCTTACTCAGGAAAATAAAAAATAAAATGCATTTTGTATGATCTCTCTTATTTTGTTATAATTATTCACATTTTCACAGATTCTGCAAGTGGTTCACATACTTTTTCATGCAACTTAGAGTCATATTCTCTGTAAAGATTGGAGCAAAATAAGTAATCAAACAAAATTAATTTAAAACCATTTACAGTTCATTAATTAATGAGCAAACTGACAATGAAAAAAACTGAACTGGGTTTTGTCAGACTGCACTGTGTGGATGGATACAGGACACAAAACACTGCATATTTACAATAAAACATTGCAGTAACGGTCCATTTAGAGGAACCAACTAGTTCACTTTTGTTTTGTACACAATTCTGAGAAAGCAGTTCTGGTTTCACTCTGTGATGCTTACAAAACACTCTCTGACATCTGAAGCGTTCTGTCAATCAAGAGATGAAAACTACTGGAGTTTCTTCACATATCAGAGTAACTCTAAAAGAGTAAAGTGCAACACTTTACAGTAAGGGTACACGAATAATCATGTGATTAATGGCAAAATAATCATGCATTCCAATTATTTGCCGCATTAATTCAGAGTAGTCACCTTTATTTTTTATAAAGCTTTATACAATACAGATTGTTTTAAAGCAGCTTTACAGTGATCAACAGGAAAATAATGATTCAATGACGCAAACAGAGTTGAATTCTGCTAAAGCAGCTCTGAAACAATCTGTATTGAATACAAATAAAGCTTTACTTTATATTTAATGCATTTATTAACACTTAGGGGTAGACCAAACAGTCTCTATAAGAACAAACAATTAGTACTCTGACTTTGAATTAAACATTATTAAATAGTGTCAAAATTTAAACTATAATATAATCTGTCATCTGCAGCATATGACATATAATATTGGAATTGCGCATAATTATTTTGCCATTAATTACATAAATCCTTCCAATCAAACGTGGAAAACAGACTAAAACTAACACTAATAGTTTGATCTCAACCATTTTTATTGTTCAGGTTTAGTCATGACTACTTTTCAATTATTAATTGCAGTAGAAATTAATTTAATTGGAAATTAAGTTCTCAAATGAAACATGGTTAGAACATTTGAAATAAAAGAATTACAATTGACATAAAAGAACAATTTAAATAAAATAATTATTTATTTGGTTGATTTAATAAAATAAGCCAAATTAGCTTGAACTTTGGTATTGAAAACTAATGAACTGTAAGTTCAAATAACTATTTGTCAAGTTAAAAATACTTAATATTTTAAGTAAATACAACTTAACTGAGTCAGTGCAAAATTATACCTCAATACATTAAGTTAAATGAACATAAATGTTTATACTGAAAACTTTAAAAAATAAGTTAATCTTACTTTCATAAAGTTTTTCCAACTAAACTTTATAAGCTCAGTTATCTAAATGTGCCAAGTTGAATACTAAATATTCTAAATAATTAAAACTGAAATAAGTCAGTGGAAATTGGTACCTCAAAAATGTAAGTTGAGTGAACAAAAAACATATTTAAAACTTAAAAAGGTAAGTTATGAATGTTCCTGGGCTCATCTATCTGTTCTTTCCCTGTCTGTCATGTGGTTGTGTTTTGTTTGGAGCACATTGGTTCGAATTGACAGTTCACCATGTGCTTCATTGTCATCATATGTCTCCGTCCCCTTGTTATCCCACTCACTACCTCCTTATTGTTTCACTCTTTCCAGCTGTTCTGTGTTAATTAAATCCTTTAGTTTCCTATTTAATCCTCTCTGTTTTCATTTTTTAGTCTCTGTTTTTCTACTACGCCTCCTGATTTCCCAGGCTGTTTCCCCCACATTCAGCCCTGGGCTGGTTCTTCGATCTCTCACCTGTGTTATTAATGTATAATTTATTTGCACTCTAATGAAATATAGATGTTTCATTTAGATCTTAGCTCATGAATCACATTTTAGGTTGAATATGAATGAATGTTTTGGCAAATTCAGTAGTGTTAAACAGAGTTTACTGTAATTTCTACACAACAAATCACAGTCTGGAATACATCAATTTAAAGAAAACAATTATTTAAATAAAATAGAATTATGTTATATGCAAGTGTATTAGGGATGGCAAGATTCACTGATTTGCATCGGTATAAAAGTTAACATTTATATTGCGATGCATCGTTTGGAACATATTTGCATTGGTAAAAACTGATTTATTTATATAAAATTATTAGTATATGAGCTATACTTTTATTATTTAGAAAGTAACCAATAATTTGTGACCAATATTTTATAAGTAGATTGATTTCTATGGAATTACTTTTGTGCCAATAAAACTGAACGTAACGTTTTGAGAAACTAATGACAATTTAAACTGAAACTGAATAAAATGTCTTTGAAACTTAAAAAATAAATCGCAGGCAAAATGTTTGATTTTTTTTTTTATACTCTGCCAGTTTTGCTAATTGTTTTCTATTGTTTTCTTCTGCTGATCTGTACTTACAAATGGGTTTCCGGAGTTTCATTTATGCTTCTGAAGTTTTCGTTCGCTATTCTGGCACAAATCTCTCACGGGGGGCGGGGTTAGCCATGGTGTGTTCTCATTGGCTGCTGAGTTTTTGATTAACAGCTTCTTGATCTGGAAGTGAAGATGTCAGAGTTGTGTGTACATGTGTGGATGTGAGCATCTGTAAGTGGCTTCCTATTTCATTTTAGTGATATAAAGATAGGAGAGATTATTTATTTGTATTTATCTGCTGCTATTGAGATGATTTGGAATTGCACAGACAAATTATATAATCATCATTATCATCAATCATCGTCATTATCAGGATACTGGATACTCACAGTAAGTCAGTATTTTTTAAGTTTAATTGTGATGGTGTAAGTGCATATGCTAACAATAAATAATGTGATGGCCAGGGTTGCCAACCTTGATTACCTGGTTGGAGTGAGACTTTCTTGACGCCTGAATATATCACATATATGTAAATGAAACTAGCATTCTCTTTAAATTGTAACCGCACAACCTAATCAGACCCAACAATAGAGAAGAATCATCTGGAATAAACAAATATTCTCAGAAAACACAGGACATTATGCAATATTTCCAGTATTATATATAGTACTTTAATGTACATTTAAACCTCAAGACTTTCATTTCCTCTCGCGCTTCTCAATGCTTATGTCGACAAAGTAGTAGCAGTAGATAAATACAGATAAAATTATTATCCTATCTTTATATCACTAAAATGAAATAGGAAGCCGCTTACAGACGCTCACATCCACACGTCAACACAACACTGATGTCTTAACTTCCAGGTCAAGAAGCTGTCAATCAAAAACTCAGTAGCCAGTGAGAACACACCACTGCTATCTATATTCCCATGAGAGATTTGTGCCAGAATAACAAATGAAAACTCAGGGATCATAAACAAAAACATTAGAAATGTAAATAAAAACTCTGGAAACACATTTGTAAGTATAGATCGGGGAAAGAAAGAGGAGAAAACAACAAAACATGCATTGTATTAAAACAAAGTCAAACATTTCGCCTGTGATTATTTTTTTCAGTTTCAAAGACATTTTCTTCTCTCTAAACTGTTTCTCAAGGGCATTCTCTCTTCACTGCTGCTATGTGAATATGACGTATCACAACACTATGGAGACTGAGGCATGTCCTGAGGCCCTGTCCCAAATGGCACACTTCAATGCACTTTCGGTCTAGTGGACTTACAATGGCTGTCGCATGTGCATGTCTATTAAGTCCACGAGACCGTTGAGTGTCCCATTTGTCAATTTAAGGTCACATAGAGTCACATAGAATATAGATTAACATGGCACTACAAAGCCCTGTTTGTGAAAAAGCCATGTGTTAGAAGTTAGAAAGTACTTAAATTAATTTCTGATTTGCTGTCTGTCCGAACCAAAGAAATAAAATCAAACTATCAGTAACACCACATTGAATTGCATAGCATCCTTTTTTTTTCCATTGCATTGTATTGGACTGAATCCCATTGTGTTGAATCAAATCGAAGTCGGATCACACTGCATCGTAATAGGGTGAATCGTATCGCATCGCATCGCATCGGTAGCTGATTCATATGCATCTTTAATGTATCATATCTTTGGCTATGCATCGAGATAGGCCACAGTTATGGAGATGCACATCCCTAATTTGTATATGTAAATTATATAGTAATTCATTGTTTTTACTTCCAAGACCCATACATTTTACAGTAAAGTCACATACAATGTGATGTTAATTTGCAATTTTTCACTGTATTGGTAACATACAGCTAACAAATTAACAGGCTTTTATTGTAGCATATTACAGTATTTTTGCAACAATTACATTTTTACAGTGTTACAGATAATTATTCAATTTAAATTATTATAACATCGATCATTCAGAGGTTTATTTGCATAATATATTAAACAGAGAGAAAACACATTGACACAATAGTTCCTGACAATCCAGCAGCATGAAACTGAGCCTGTGGATCCTCTGAAACAGTGACGACATCTACAATAGTTTTTAAAAGATCATACCAAATGAAGAGTCCAGAGTGTTTCTACAGACCATCACCTTTAATGAACTGAAGTCTCCACTAAAACAATAACAATACCAGATGATACCTGATACCTGATACCTGAACAGCCCGTCACATGATGTGACATTACCCATTTATTTATCAAAATTGTGAATAAATTGTCATTAACCCCTTGAGTTGCACTGATTGACGACACTTTCTTTACCATGGTATACATTTACTACATAGAATACTGTCTAAAATATTAAGAATGACAACAAATTATACATTATTTTAAAGTTTTAAAGGTGCCATAGAATGCTTTTCACAAGATGTAATATAAGTCTAAGGTGTCCCCTGAATGTGTCTGTGAAGTTTCAGCTCAAAATACCCCATAGATGTTTTTTAAATTCATTTTTTAACAGCCTATTTTGGGGCATCATTATAAATGCGCCGATTCAGCGTGCTTCCCCTTTAAATTGCGCTCCTCGCCCCCAAGCTCGCGATTACATTGCATAAACAAAGTTCACACAGCTAATATAACCCTCAAAATGGATCTTTACAAAGTGTTTGTCATGCATGCTGCATGCATGCATCAGATCATGTGAGTATAGTATTTATTTGGATGTTTACATTTGATTCTGAATGGGTTTGATGGTGCTCCGTGGCTAAAGCTAACGTTACACACTGTTGGAGAGATTTATAAAGAATGAAGTTGTGTTTATGAATTATACAGACTGCAAGTGTTTAATAATGAAAATAACGATGGCTCCAGTCTCCGTGAATACAGTAAGAAATGATGGTAACATTTAACAGTACATTAGCAACATGCTAACGAAACATTTAGAAAGACAATTTACAAATATCACTAAAAATATCATGATATCATGGATCATGTCAGTTATTATTGCTCCATCTGCCATTTTTCGCTGTTGTTCTTGCTTGCTTACCTGCATAAAGTCTGATGATTCAGCTGTGCACAAATCCAGATGTTAATACTGGCTTGTCTAATGCTTTGAACATGGGCTGGCATATGCAAATATTGGGGGCGTACATATTAATGATCCCGACTGTTACGTAACAGTTGGTGTTATGTTGAGATTCGCCTGTTCTTCGAAGGTCTTTTAAACAAATGAGATTACATAAGAAGGAGGAAACAATCGTGTTTGAGACTCATTTCCATGTACTGAACTCTTGTTATTCAACTATGCCAAGGTGAAATAAATTTTCAATTCTATGGCACCTTTAAGGGTTTATTTTCAATCTATGTTGTCTGTTTTACAAAATATACCTAGCTAACAAAAGTTTGTTATAAGAATGTTCTCTAAATATTCAGTGTTGGTTCTGGGAACAAAGTTTTCTTGATGTTAGAGGAATATTTTTTAAAAGATATAATGTTCCTCAAATGTTCTTTCTACTTAATTTTGATTTAAAATTCAAGGAACGTTAATTTGTAACATTCCAAGAACATAAAAATGTCCAGTTTCCTTAATGTTAGTAGATTGTTATTTAAAGGTTAGTATGATGCTCTACCAATGCAGAAACGTTTACCAAAAACACCTGCAATTGCTGATAAAGAAGCAACTCAAGATGTCAGCCCCATATTAGATACACGGCGTATAGATACATGCCATATAGATGAACGGCAGTCTGTTATTGCAGGGACATCGACTTTACATTTTCACGCCCCTAAACATGACGCGGAACAAAATGAACTGTGATTGGTTGCGTTACATGTCAGTCAAATGTCCTCTTGGGTGGTCCTTGGCCAATGAAAGCTGCGAAAGAGACCAGACGTTCTGCCGTCAGTCTGAAGGTTTGGCTACATGAGACTAGTGCCATATTGGCACACTGGAAGATGGAAGAGAGGAAAGGTGCATCATTCATCTTTTTTTCTTTTCTTTTTTTTAAACAGTATATGGTATAGATACATCACTGTGAGCGACTGGCAATCAACATACTTTCTGTGTATGGACACAAAAACTTTTTGAAGGTTGTAAAAAGTTTTTTTTTCCCCTTTCTTTTGTATAAAGCTAGGTTTTAGTTTTTTTTTTGTAAATTTAGTAATAAAAACACTAAAATTGTGTGCACAGATTTAAAGTTTTAAAAAAAAATAAAAACACCAATTTTTAACATTGTGAAATTGTTTTTAATTATTTTACATATTTTAAATAATGGTTTAGTATATGTGGCACATGTAAAAGTAACTGTAACAGCTTTCTCTAGCACTCAGATAATTTTTGTTGCCAGGGGACACTTTGGCTCAATCCCAAATGGCACCCTAAACCCTCACGGTCTTCCTCTGAGTCTGCACTTTCGTGACATAATGCCGCTTTGACTGCCGGTAAAGTCATCTAAAATGATGAATGAGACACCCTGCGGCCTCGTGGACTTAACGGACACGCGCATACGGCAGCCATTGGAAGTCCATAAGACCGAAAGTGCATAGAAGTGTGCCATTTGGGATTCAGCCTTTGGAGCTCCAAGTGGCCATATTTGAAAAAGGCACTAGTCAGAGTAAAAACCTTGCAGGAACCTCATTTGTTCTCAACTTTTGTTATATCATCCTAAAACTTGAAACATAACTTCTTAAGTCTTGTGGCTTTGGGCACAGTGTATTTCTAACTTTCAAAGGCATCTTTATTATTATCATTTTTTTAATGATAAAATTATTGTAACAAGGTCCACCTTTAAATAAACATCAGCACGACTCAGATTCGTTTAAATAAATCCCCAAGATTTATTGATGGCTTTACAAAGTTATTATACAAGACACCCTATATATGGAGGTAACCAAGCCAGAATTGAGCATCAAACCACACAAAAATAAACCAAAATCACTCACAAAAAAAAAAAAAATTCATAAAAAGAAACCTCGTGATTCACACAATTCATCAAAAGTAAATTACATGCAAAAATAGCTCAACTCTGCTCAAACACTAAACATATAGTGTCCTTGTAAAGTATATATAAACAATGGGGGAAAACTAATTACAAAGAAAAGTAAACAAAAATGAAACTAGTCCACCCAAAGGGCCATAACCACATCTTTCAGCCCAATTACTGATTTAAATACCTGGGCGGACTAGATAATATACCCAAACCAAAGCATTCAAACCAAAAAAAGTAAACAAACTCAAATACAACAAGAGCAACAAATGGGCTCCATAGAGCTTTGTCAAAGATCCAAAAGACAGCACATGCAAATCTCTCGCATATGAACCAGTGGGCTCCATAGAGCCATCTCAGAGATCCAAGAAAATCCACACGCGAACCTTTCGCAAACAAACAATAAGAGTGTCGATCTACTTCCGCCGGCCAGAAACAAACGCACCTACCATTCTCGTTCCTACCACCAATCTTTATACATAGCTAGCCACACCCCTCAATTTGTAACTTTACTCCTTAGCTGTCACCTGCCACATTCCGTTATGCAAAAAACATTTTATTAAATTAAACTTCAGCTTCTTTAACTTTTTATTTTCCTTTACTAATTCTAAAACATTGAGAATAAAGCCTAATTTGTCTACTTTCAAATGATACCACAACTAGACTTATACTCCAACCATTTGAGTTCAAATCATAGACTGAAAAAAATATGGATGACGCACCTTCACTCTTTTCCATTGTAGTAACTGAAGCCGCCAGTGTGCCAATATGGCGCTGACATCCTGAGCCTCGAGTCTGTGCATAGTTAAAGTGGAGACGCAATATCAAGGTCCTGTCCAAACTCAGAACAACTCTTTTTTTTTAATTTGAAATAAACAGTTATGGAAATGTAGAAATTAAAGTTAAAGATCCAATTACCCCCTCGAAGATCAAGAAAAAAGTCAGTTGGCGCCTCAGTGACTACTTCACTCAGAGAAGCTGTCAATCTCAGCTGTCAATCATGACGTCTCACCCCTGTTTTTATAGCATCAAATAACTAACTAAAAACAAACTTATTTAAAGAACGAACACTTGAACTAACACCAGGGTGAAAAAAACTGCCTAAAATGACAGAAAAAATGTGTTTAAAGTGTAAATTGATTGCTTAGTTTGTCTTACATCCCATCACATTTTGTATAGAGGGTGGGGTTTATGACCTATACTGCTTCCAGCCACCTGGGGCCGATAAAGATGCTTTGGCTTTACTTTTCAGGACTAGTGTGGCACGCTTGGTTCAAACATGTAATTTTCCTTTTGGTACTCAAAAGGAGGTTGCACTTCAAGAGGTTAAAAACATAAATAGATGATTATCAAGACTCAGTATTTCTCCATGAGAAATAATTTATGTTCACCAGTAAGAATAATGTTAGGTGGAATGTCACGCAATGGGACGGAGAGCTTTTCAGGGATCACAAAAGGAAATAGTTCTTTCCCCAATGGCTATAAATCCTGCAAAATGGAATCACTTCTGGCATCAGAAAAGCTTACCATCCTCCTGCATTTATCACTACCTTATTTGGTCAAAGTTTAGATGTACAGTGGCATGTAAATGAGCTAAAAGCAAATAAACTTAAAGAAACAACTTTTATGATGTTTGTTTTGTTTCTCACAGCAGGATGTTAAATTTTACACAGAGACAATGAGGATTCAAACACCCTAAATCCAGCATAGAGGGGTTCAGTGAATGTGGTGTTGAATGTGTGTAAGTGTGTGAGTGTGTGTGTGTCAGAGACGCTGTAGAAGGACAGAGTGCCAGCTGACACATCCACATACACTCCTACTCTGTTAGAGGGAGGAGAAGGGGCTGGTATGTAATTGCTCACATTATTGTGAAAGACATTGAATCCATTAGCAGAGCAGTCCAGACTCCAGGATTTGTCATTGTATCCAAACCAACTCACTCTCCCTGCTTTTCTGTTGATTCCTTTATATGTTACTTCTATATCACCGCCCCCTCCACTCCATTCAGCCTCCCAGTAACAGCGTCCAGTCAGACTCTCTCGACACAGAACCTGCTCATACTCCTCAAATCTCTCTGGATGATCAGGATATGACTGATGCTTTTTCACGTGCATCACCTTTTTGTTCCCCTCAGACAGGATAAGGTAATTATTTGCTGTGTTTGGATCCAGTGTGAGATCACAGCCATCTAATCACAATAAGAGAGATTAGAACTGCATGAAGGACAGTTAAAGAGCCATGAGTGTAAAAGAGAGAAAAAACCTACATTTTCGCAGTCCTAGTGTGATTCTTGAAAGGCCTCCATGATCCAAACTAGAAAGAGACAAACATGAACCACCAATGATATGTTTGATTATTAAGAGTGTGAAAATAACTGAATACTGTTTTCCAAAAACACAGTGCTTAAAAAGGGAAAACTGGAGCCAAACAGTAAAATACACAAATAAACAAAGACTAATAAACAAATTTGACATCCAAAAGTAATTCAAATGCAGTTTTCTGTAAGGGTTCCTGAAAAAGGAGCCTGACAACAGATGACATGATCCAGACAGAGATCTGATCTCACCATTATCAAGTCTGTCTGTGATTACATGAAGAGACAGAATAAACCAATGAGAACTGGTTCTGCTGGTAATGAATGTGTTGAGCAGTATTAGTGATCTTGAGTAAAACCCTCTAACATACTTGAGTATCTGCAGTTTGTAGTTTGGATTATTGAGTTTGTCATTAAGCATCTGGACTCCTGATTGTCCTGGGTGATTGTAGCTCAGATCCAGCTCTCTCAGGTGTGAGGGGTTTGAACTCAGAGCTGAAGACACATAACCACAGCCTTCCTCTGTCACCATACAGCCTGACAACCTACAGACACACAGAGTCAAATCATCTACAGACACGCATCAACCTTTTGACCGGCTGACAGTACATCATATGTTCTTACACACCTCAGTATCTCCAGCTGACAGTTTGGACTCTTCAGTCCATCAGAGAGTAGCTTCACTCCTGAATCCTGTAGGTCATTGTTACTCAGGTCTAGCTCTCTCAGGGAAGAGTTTGAGGATTGTAGAGCTGATGACACAATTTCACATGACTGTTTGTTGAGATTATAGCCAGCAAGACTGAAAGAAAACAACAAATGATTTTCAGCTATTAAACTGTTAAGCAGGCACTACAACATTTTCTCTGCAAATTTGAATGTCAGTTTAATTCTTGGAAACATCATAAATTATAAGTATTTTCAAATAGAATAATGTCACCCTGTAGAAACATTTCTAAACTTTAATAAAAAAAATATTAAAGACTCACAGTGCTTTTCTGCAATTGATTACAGCTGGTATCAGTCTTCTTCTACCCTCATCTGATGTGTTGTATATCTTGAGGTTCAGATCATCCAGCACCTCCTTTGACATCTGAAGCATGTAAGCGATTGTTGAGCAGTGAGCAGGAGAGAGTTTCTTCTCTGAGCGTTTGTCTGATTTCACAAACTCCTGTATCTCTGTGGACAGAGCCTGATCTTTGACTTCCAGCAGACAGAGGAACAGATTGATTGATCTTTCAATGGAGAGCTCACTATCTTCTTTGATCTTCTCTTTAATGTACTGTGTGGTTCTCGTGATGCTCTCTGAGCTGTTCTCTGTGTGTGTCAGTAGATCCTGTAAGAGTCTCTGATTGGACTCCAGTGAGATGCCCAGCAGGAATCGGAGGAACAGATCCAGCTCTCCATTCTCACTTTCAATGGCTTTATCTACTGTGCTTCTATGTAGATTATGCACCACATCAGTAAACTGCAATGTGTCAACAAGTTTTATGACATAATGGTAAAACACATAAAAAGCAGCAAGAAACTCCTGAACACTCAGATGAATGAAGCTGTAGACTTTCCTCTGATGAATCACTGATTCCTCCTTAAAGATCTCAGTGCAAATCCCAGAATACACTGAGGCATCAGTGACGTCTATGCCACTCTCTCTCAGGTCCTCCTCATAGAACATCACATTGCGCTTCATCAGCTGTTTGAAAGCCACTTCAGCAAGTTTCACAATCACTTCTCTGTTGAACTGCAGGAGTTTCTCTGGATCTCTCTCTTCATACTTCTGATTCCTCATGTTGATCTGAATCAGCAGGAAGTGGATGTACATTTCAGTCAGAGTTTGAGGGATTTCTGCACTCGGATCTTCTTTCAGGAGCTTCTGAAGCACAGTGGATGAGATCCAGCAGAAGACGGGTATGTGGCACATGATGTGGAGGCTTCTTGCTCTTTTGATGTGTGAGATGATTCTGCTGGCTTGATGCTCGTCACTGATTCCCTTTCTGAAATATTCCTCCTTCTGAGGCTCATTGAATCCCTGAATCTCTGTCAGACGGTTGATGTATTCAGAGGGGATCTGATTGGCTGCTGCTGGTCTAGAGGTGATCCAGATGAGAGCAGAGGGAAGCAGCTCTCCTTTCATGAGGTTTGACATCAACACACCCACTGATGAAGTCTCAGTCACATCAGAAACTTTCTGAGCATCTGAAAACTTCAGTGTCATTCTGCTTTCATCCAGACCATCAAAGATGAACACAACTTTACACTCCTCATATATCTTTGAGTCCAGATCTTGAAGTTCAGGATGAAAGTCCAGCAGAAGTCTGTGAAGACTGTACTGATGATCTCGGATTAAGTTCAGCTCTCGACATGGAAGCACAATCATGAAATCTACATCCAGATTGGCTTTTCTCTCAGCCCAGTCCAAAATGAACTTTTGCACAGAGATGGTTTTTCCGATTCCAGCGATGCCTTTAGTAAGAACAGTCTTGATTTGGTGTTTCTCCTCACATCCTGGTTCAGGTGAGGCTTTAAAGATGTCATTGCAGTCAATTGGAGTGTCTTGTGAGTGTTGTGTTCTGGCTGTTTTCTCCATCTGTAAAACCTCATGTTCTTTATTCACTCCTTCTCTTTCTCCCTCTATGATGTAGAGCTGTGTGTAGATCCTGTTCAGGAGGGTTTGATTCCCTTGGAGTTTGTTTCCCTCAAATAATCTTTCATACTTTTTCTTCATGCTGGTTTTGAATTGGTCTTTGATGTTCTCAAGGACATCATCCACTGGTTGGTGAGAATTCTGCTGCTGGTCTGTATTCTGATCATCTCTTTTCATACTGCCAAAACAAGAAGAAATACGTGAAAATACAGAAACAGGAAGGACTATGGATATTCATAATGCTTAAGGTGTTTTTGAGCAAGTTAACTTAAATGTATACAGTATGGATCAATCAAAAAACGTGACCTTACATTGTGGACATAGTATGAGCCCACAGTGTCCAATCAGAGCCCATCGCTGTGAGGTTACACTTTTAGCTCACTGTGACGTTTCATTGCTCACATTGCGACCACATGGTGAGATCACTGTGAGTTTAAATTGTTGAGTGGTGTGCTGGTATGGGTGGTATGCTGGGTGGTGTGCTGGTATGATCTCAGCAAGACCACAACCAAACATGTTTATTTATTATATATTACTTTTATTAGCATGTGTTTGTAGTTAAATAAAGACCAAAAAATTTTTCCTAATTAATTTTAATAAACTATGTATGTTGCATGGTTAGATGTTTACTGGTATACAGTAAAATCCTCAGTGTTAAACAAACACTGCTCAATTTTCATATGGGTCCCAATATATTTAGAGTAAAAGTAACACTGAAGAAATGTTGCACTTAGTGAATTAAAGTAGACTCACTCTACAAGTGATGACTGAGCATTAGTAATGAACACCTGCGGTTAACAAGCAGAATCACTGAAGATAAGAGGAACAACAAGAACAGAAAAAAGAGTAGAGATTAGCAGAAACACAACAACTACAACTGACTTACAGCCACACAGCCTTAGATGAAGTAAAACTGCAAATAAAATCAATATGTCACCAGAGGGTGATTAAACAACTCCAAAAACAGCATTACATTATTCTCTTATTATAAACCAGTTAAACCTGTTTTCTTTGATACATGTACAAAGATTCAGCAATTGTTGAAAGTGCATGCTATCACTACTGTCAACAATATTTCATGCTCCTGACTACAGTGACACACCTTTTACTATGTGTACTTTTTGGAATCAGTGACTGACAGATGTATTTTGAAACTTGTGAGTTCCCAAATAAGTATGAAAGTCTAGAAAAACAGCAACTTTCAGTTTTAAACTAGCAAATTGTTATTAACTGTCCAATTGAAAGAGCCCTTCTCATAACCCCTGTTATCGAACAAACTGCTTTGGTTATGCTTTTATTATGCATTTTTCTTATTTTTCATATCTCTAAATGTTTTTGTTTTGCAATGAACACAAGCTTTATTAACTGATTTTAACTGATTTGTGTACAGATATTTTTAAACAGGAAAAAATTCCTTTGATGATTTGAAACGTTTTACATTAATTAATAATGTGATCATATCTAAAACAATAAAAATGTTCAGTTCTACTATCAGCAGAGGGAACAAAAGAAATTATACTCATATAATTCAATAAATCATATGTTTTAACCGTATATTGTCATTTACATCATTAATGTGTTAAATATAAAAATTAGCAAGCAAAAACAATGCTTGTCCTAAAAACACTGCTTGCATACCAACAGCTAGCCTATACTCAGCTTCACCAGCTCCGTTTTGCTTAAGAACAGCATGAATATGCTGGGTTAAATACTCGGTTAAAAACAACCCAAGTTGGGTTGAAAATGGAAAAACTCAGCAATTAAATGTTAAATATTTGCCCAACCTGCTGGGTAGTTTTATTTAACTCAACTATTGTTTAAAAATTACTGTACTGCTTGCTTAAAATGAACCCAGATATGTTGGAAATTAACATTTATTAATAAGTTTAATCAATAACAACTAAACAATTTATTAAATTGCTTATTAATAAATGTTCACCTTTTGATTATTAATGTTGCCTCTAGTAATTATGTGTCTGATTTTTAATTTCCAACCTATTTTGGATTCATTTTAAGCCAGCCATATAGTAATTTAAAAAAAAAAAAAATTATAAAACATTTTGGGCAATCATTTAACCCAAATGCTGGGTTTGTCCATTTTCAACCCAACTTAGGTTGTTTTTAACGCAGCATTTTTTAGAGTGTACCAGCACATAAACCAGCCTGGACCAGTATGGAATCCATGCTGGTTTTGGCTGGATTTTTCATTGGGGAGGTGACAGGTGTAGTACATAACTGCATACTCCAGCTTTATACTCACCTGACACCTGACCTGAGCATGAGCCCTGAAGCATAGACCTAAAATATTTACACAGGCAGTCTTTGACATTGTGATACTGTAATTCTGAGACTACAACACAAAAGTGCAGTTCTTTGATTTTAACCCATTAAAAATAAGGAAGTGTGGCTGGTTGCTTTTCATATCCGTCAAAAGAAACTTCCAGTCAAGCACAGTGTACAAGGAATATCACAAATATCATGAAGGACTTTTAAATGACACCCAAATTAAAAGTAATTCTGGATAGACACATAATCAACATACAGTATATTTAGAAAGCGGACACTTGAGAGTTCAGAATCAGAATTACTCAGACTATTATTAATATGGAGATATATAAGCTCAAACATAAAAACAAAAGTAATTTTTTTTAAGAATACAATTTTAAAATGTAGAAAAAATATTATATAAATGTGGTATAACTTATAATTTATAACCACAACTAAAAAAGTGAAGCCAAAAGTGTGTCATGCTTCATTTCAAATCTGAGGATTACATGTCTAAAACTATGCATTTTATTCATCATTTCTTAAGATCATGTCATGTGTGTTTTTAAAGAAGTTGTGGCCATACCATTAACACAATTCATGTCATTTTCACACTCAAAATGCAGTCAATTAACAGGTTTCTAAAATGCTTAAATTTTATTTTCATACAAGCTTACCCCATACCAAAATCATGGATCTTTCTGATCTTATTTACAAAAGCTTAAACACAGCATTTCAGAAATGAAGACCTGTGGCCTGTTGCACAAAGCCAGTTTCGGTTTCTACCCAGGAAAGTTCAAGATTAGTTGGAGCAAACTCTGGTTTTTCAGGTTTATGATGGTGGATTGTTTTTTAGCGGGGTTCGTTGCTATGGTAACTTAGGCTACACGGCTAACCTGCTCCGGAGCAGGTTTTATTCTGGGTTAGAGATCACAAACCCAAACTCGACCAATCAGCTGTGAGTAAAGCATATCTGATGCAATAAAACTACTTCCCCTGTATCTCGCTCCAAATTAAATCAGATTATAATGAAAACATTTTAGAGACAAAATTGCTCAACATTTGCTGTTAATTATTGATTATAGTTATATAAAATAAATTTAAATTATGAATAATTCATGACATATTTATATAATTAGGCCTATTATATTAATTGACAATATTAAACTTTGCTTTTAAATTAAAATGAATATAATATATGGATATATATGGCTTTTAAACATTAAGCGTACATGTAGCCTATTCTTTTGAGCTCTTTGTGAAACTATATTACAGTTTTTTTCAATTGCTAACATGCCTTTGTCCATTCTGTAGTCACATTTTCAAAACTCTAAACACATTTAGCAGAACATCCATCTGTTGTGGCCACACCATTAACATAATTCATGTCATTTTCACACAAAATGCAATCAATTA
Organism: Anabarilius grahami; assembly: GCA_003731715.1. Lineage (NCBI taxonomy): Eukaryota > Metazoa > Chordata > Actinopteri > Cypriniformes > Xenocyprididae > Anabarilius > Anabarilius grahami. Next base: position 1,281,598 of record RJVU01049641.1, read on the forward strand.
ACACGTTTCTAAAATATTTAAATTTTCTTTTCATATAAGCTAACCCCATACCAAAATCATGGATCTTTCTCATCTTATTTGCAAATTCTTAAACACAGCAAGTCATAAATGAAGACCTAATGTTCCAATCTTTAAATATAGGATAAAACCTCTACTTTTGCAACAACAGCAGTACTGAAAAAGTACTGGAAAAAATATAAAACAAATACTGAAACAAATGATAAGCATTTTTAATTAGCAGATCACTGAAATATTTAGAAATAGCAGATTCCAATCTCAGTTGGAGGCATAGTCAGGTTTTGAATTCATTTTCATTACATGGAGTAAAAAAGGACTCTTTGAATCGGATTTGTTCAGTGTGGATGAAGAACAACACAGAGAGGAGCAGAGAGAAAATAATATCTGGGTAAGGGAGAAGAATAGATGAAGGAGGAGAGGAGAAGTTGGATCAGGACAAGGGAGAAGAAGAAGTATGGGAGAGGAGGAGGAATGTGTGCTGGATTGTGCATCTCTATCGTGTGGAACCTGTGAAAGCTTATTTCTGCCATGAATAGAAAATTAAAAAAAAGTAATTGTGACTTTTTATCTCACAATTCTGACTTTTTTCTCTCAATTCCTAGTTTATATCTCACAATTCTGAGAAAAAAGTCAGAATTGTGAGATAAAAAGTCACAATTGCAAAATAAAAAATATTTTTGATAAAAAAGTCACAATTACCTTTTATGCTTTTTTATTCTGTGGTGAAAGAAGCTTCCATAATAACCAAAGGCCGTGTATGTTGGATTTGTTGTTGATCAATGGCAGCAGTTTCATGTTTTCATTTCAGAAAAAGCTTCATACTACAACGATTTTACTACAATGATTCCTCTACCACTGTTCCATTTTTACAGAATATATGGTCTGTGTAGGGCACTAGCTACCAAAGGGACACAATCCCACCCTCTCTGAGGGCACCATCAATACCACACACACCCCCAGAAAGAGATTTCAACCAAGGGGACACTGAAGTTCTGCATAGGGGTCTCATTTGACCAGTGGCTGCCATGAGCAATTCTGTTACTTTCTTCTTCTCTTTTTCTACTGCACATTCTATAAAATAATGACTAATTTCTGTTGCCAAAAATGCATTTAGCATTTTGAAATGTAGAGTTTGTATGTATTTTACAAAATATGGTTTTGGGCTGAAAATGAACTATATTTGGATAATTGTGTGATGTAGGAGTGTTGCTGTGTTAGAAAAGACAATTACTTTTTTATATTTTAGTTTAGTTTATATTTTATATTTTAGTTTTAGTTTAGAAAAAATACTAAGTATTAGTAAACGCTTGTTAGCAATTGTAAAAAACTGTAATCTAATATGTTTATACTCACATAGGATTAGTGGTCATTTCATCAGGAGGATCCATGGATCTGTCACTCCTCATGGACACACAGCTGTGATCTGGAGATCTCCGGGACTGAGAACATCCCTCCTCTGTGTTCTCACTTAGACTCATTTTAGAAGCAGCGTTGTTTGTCTTTCTTTCCACAAAGCTTATACCTGCAAATACATATACAGCCTACTTACAATTTTTTCCAACTGCTTACACAAAATCTTTTCATGTCACACGATTTTTGAAACCTCTCAATCAAACAGCAGAACCACACACCAAATCTGCAAAACCACACACTAATTCTTGGCCTTTCACTCATTTTTCAATTTCTTAAAACACTTTTTTCAAAACACAACACACAATTCTCTATGTAACACACAAAAATCTAACAGGAAGTATCTTGATTTCCTTTTTCAAACACAACCAATCAAAATGCCAAACTAACTCCTCACATGTGCAAACACTCATTGCTTTACTTAACACCAACCAATCATGGCTTTAGAATAGGCCTATAAATAGGCCAAAGATCAAGTTATAGGTTTTAAAATAGGTTTTAACATTTCTGTTGTCTACTTGCTTCCATATTCATAATTTCTAAACCCTATTGAGAATTTTTTTCTTTGTTGCCCTATGTCAACACAACACTTCTCCAGGCAATGGAAGAGGCATGTGGAGACACTGACGCTGCTTCCATCCAAGGTTGGATACACAAGAGAGAATATAGTATGTGACGTGGATGAAGTACTGTGGCTGGACCCAGCCAGGAGGAGAGATGGAGCCTAGATACACCCAACCATCTCGCCCACCAGCAACACACACATGTTGTGTTTCCATGTTTTATGGGACATTCCCTGGGGATAATGGTTTTTATACTGTACAAACTGTATATTCTCTCCCCCTACACTAACCTTACCACTAGACCCACCCATGACAGAAAACATTCTGCTATTTTAGATTCAGAAAACATAATTCTTTATGATTTATGTATAAGCTTGTTTCTTCATGGGGACTTTAAAAATGTCCTCACAAAGTCAAAAAGCTCTGGCATTACTTTACCTGTAGGGACATTTGTGCAATTTTTTTCTTTTTTTTTGGTCCAACTACACATGGTTGATGTATTTCTTTTCTTTTGTACTGTGCAATACTGTATTCACAACCACAAATGCTTACAGTAAAAAAAAAGTTTCAATCTTGCTTTCATGCTTATATGAATTTTTTTTTTTACAGTTTTTGCCTATTGCTTGGACACTATAGACGAATGCTTAGACCAGAGTTACAAAACTTGAAGCTTTTGATACTATACCTTAAACACAGTGTGACCTTACTTTAAACAAAATCACTGCTTTGCACTTCATTTGCAATTAATTTGCAATTCTGCAGCACAGTTGCTCCTGCACACTACACACAATTTCATACATAAGACACTTCTTTCATAAATTAAATCTCATGGGTACCATTGGGAAAACACATCTATTCAAAATACAAAACACAACGGGTGATTGAAAACACTTAGATAGACACCTAAAAACACTTACTTACAAAACTGATCATCAATCAGCCAACCACAAATAGGCATCAGTTTATGGAAGTAAATTAATGCCAAATGTTTTCGAAATAAAAAGCTTGTTGAATTGCACTAATTGAAAAAAAATATGCATTACATTAGCTGTGTTTGCATTTAGATGCATTGTATTTTTAAGGCTTGAATTTTTATGGGCTGAAATTCAACATGGTTGTATATTTAGCTGTGAATATTTCAATTAAAAATATTTCACACACATTTTCATTATTAAAAATTCAATAATTTATTTTCACCTTTCAGATTTCACTTCCAAAATATTCATTCTGTTTAAAAATACAACCTATAAAATTCGACTAGCAATTTTCAGTCCATTTTATTTCGCTTTACAAATTCGCTTCCACAAATTCAGTGGTTCAAATTCGGCAGAAAATTCAACATTTCACATCCGGGAACTGCAGGAAAAGCAGTAGAGTACCGATGCATGATCTCTATCTGCTGTTAGTCTTCTTCGCCAGCAGGTGCCGCTAGCGGCTGTTTACAAAGACGAGCAACGCTAGTAAGTCATCATTCATTCATTCATAAAAACGGATTTACAGAAATGGAGCAAGCGTAAGTGAATGTGTGATGATTATCAGGGCCAGTATAAATGCAGAAAAGCTGATAAAGACACAAAAGCTGCATTTATGTTTAATTCAGTGTCTTTATGGTTACCTGTGTAGTCTACATAAGCAGCTTTCTCTACAGTGAACGAGATTATAACGTTATTGCCCGATGCTGGTGTACAGATCAAACGTTAAATCTGAGGTAGATATATATTTCTCTCTGTTTAGTTTCCTTAACTTTATATCCCAGCGCTGTGTTGTAATACTAGGGTTTCCCTCATCCGTCATAGGATTCCCCTGCCATCAGGACATATAAAACACTTAACACAGCTTAATGGACTCGTACAGTGATATAAAAGATCATTTGTGATGTAGGTTATACTATATAGGCTCCAAGAAAGCAGATACTGGCATAAAGTTGTTTTGACGCTGAACGTTTGATATTCGCAAATTTAGGGACCGTCTCTAAAGTTACGACATTGTTATTCACGTTTCTACCTTCAATAGCGTTTAAAGAGAATGACTTGAATCACTGTTCGACCTGACACCTAGAACACTTTACAGTTGGTTTTGTGACTGTAAATCATACTCATCACATGCTATTGAGATTTAAATTATGGCATTTTTTTTGTATGATCCCATACAGTAGTGAAATACATAGCAATATTTACATATTATTTGACAGTATATTTGGAAACACTTTACAATAAGGTTCATAATGTATTTACTAACGTGAACTATCCATGAGCAATAGCCAACATTTGTTACTGCATTTGGTAATCTTTGTTAACGTTAATAAAAATGTAGCAGTTCATTGTTCATGTTAGTTCACAGTGCATTAACTAATGTTAACAAATACAACTCTTGATTTTAATAATGTATGAGTAAATGCTGGAATTAACATTAACAAAGATTAATAAGTGCTGTAGAAGTGCAGTTCATTGTTAGTTCATATTATCTAGTTAATATAAAGTGTTACCTTTAATTTTAATAAACATCAAAAATCTAAAAGGTTTGCATTATACCTGAGACCTAGATGAACACTTTACAGTTGGTTTTGTGACTGTAAATCATTCTCTTTAAACGCTATTGAAGGTAGAAACGTGAATAACAATGTTGTAACTTTAGAGACGGTCCCTAAATTTGCGAATATCAAACGTTCAGCGTCAAATCAACTTTATGCCAGTATCTGCTTTCTTGGAGCCTATATAGTATAACCTACATCACAAATGATCTTTTATATCACTGTACGAGTCCATTAAGCTGTGTTAAGTGTTTTATATGTCCTGATGGCAGGGGAATCCTATGACGGATGAGGGAAACCCTAGTATTACAACACAGCGCTGGGATATAAAGTTAAGGAAACTAAACAGAGAGAAATATATGTCTACCTCAGATTTAACGTTTGATCTGTACACCAGCATCGGGCAATAACGTTATAATCTCGTTCACTGTAGAGAAAGCTGCTTATGTAGACTACACAGGTAACCATAAAGACACTGAATTAAACATAAATGCAGCTTTTGTGTCTTTATCAGCTTTTCTGCATTTATACTGGCCCTGATAATCATCACACATTCACTTACGCTTGCTCCATTTCTGTAAATCCGTTTTTATGAATGAATGAATGATGACTTACTAGCCGTGATCTGGTCTTAAACAGCCGCTAGCGGCACCTGCTGGCGAAGAAGACTAACAGCAGATAGAGATCATGCATCGGTACTCTACTGCTTTTCCTGCAGTTCCCGGATGTGAAATGTTGAATTTTCTGCCGAATTTGAACCACTGAATTTGTGGAAGCGAATTTGTAAAGCGAAATAAAATGGACTGAAAATTGCTAGTCGAATTTTATAGGTTGTATTTTTAAACAGAATGAATATTTTGGAAGTGAAATCTGAAAGGTGAAAATAAATTATTGAATTTTTAATAATGAAAATGTGTGTGAAATATTTTTAATTGAAATATTCACAGCTAAATATACAACCATGTTCAATTTCAGCCCATAAAAATTCAAGCCTTAAAAATACAATGCATCTAAATGCAAACACAGCTAATGTAATGCATATTTTTTTTCAATTAGTGCAATTCAACAAGCTTTTTATTTCGAAAACATTTGGCATTAAATTACTTCCATAGTAAGCAGTTGGAAAAAACTGTAATAAATGAGGCAAATTCACATGCTTTATACATCATGCATTTACATTTAGAGTGTATTCATTTTGCAGACGCCTGTAGATAAAGCAACTTAGACAAGTCATCCATTTTTACACACAGCACAGCAGTATCTATCAGTTTGATTTTAAAGATTTTTTGAAATTGAAACAATTTAAATCTGAATTTAGTATTGAAAACAGGTTTACTGGGCAACATAAAAAAAAACTTTAAACAATGGCCATGAATTCATTTCGTAAAAAAGAATAAAAAAAAACTGTATGTACAAATGCCTTCTTGCATCAAACAGATTGCTCATGTTAAATAAAAACATTCTCTGTAAAAAAAAAGAAAACAGTCTTTCAACTGGAACACAAAGGCCACAGATGCACCAACTCAACAGGTCCTGACAAAACTAAAATGGCCTCTAAAGTAAACTGAGGAAAAATTTTTTTTAAAAACACAGTAACCCATTGATGGTTTGAAAAGTGAAGCAGGTGAATTCTATGTAAATGTGAATAATTTCAGGCCAAAACCTATTTTTTTTTATGAATGGTTTTATTAATCTACATAGTAATCCTTAAACTTTTTAAAATATAGACAGCATGGAAAAATTAACCCACTGGTGAATGCTTTTTCACCATTATTTATTTATTCATTTATTTTTTATTTATTTAATCAAAGTAGCAAAAGAGCATTCATTGACAAGCCTTTATGACACATATGTATACCAAGGAGGTGAATTCTAAACAAATGGCTTCAGGTCAAAACATATTCATAATTACAATTATTCCAATAACATGTTATGTAGCTTCAAAAATATACTTACCATAGAAAAACTCCCACTAGTCAATGTTGTTGTTTTTTCAGCCTCTTTCGTTGCAGATGCAAAGCTGCAGTGTTTGCTTTCAGTTTTAGCAGTTCTACCTGCTTTACTCAGAATTCAAGGAGGAGTTTCATGAAACAGGAACAGAGTTCAATAAATGTTTTTAACCCTTACATGAGAAGCAATGTGATTCAGAGCAAAGCACAGGCTATTCACAATGTGTTTGATTACAGTTTTTTTCAATTGCTAACAAGCAATACTTAAAGTACTTTTTCTAAACTCTTAACACAGCAACACACAAACATCACACAATTAGCCAAATAGTTCATTTTCTGCCCAAAACCATATTTTGTTATATAAACACAAACTCTACATTTCAAAATGCTAAAATCCTTTTTCAACACATACTAACTCTATCAAAACACAGCAAACCTGATTCAAAATCGAGTCGTTCTGTCAAAACATAGCACTAGTTTTCTATCCAACATGAACAAATAGTCAATCATAGTGCAATGACTGTCAAAATACTAACAGTTGATGGCATTATGAAAACTGCATTACTTGTCGTGTTTCAGTTCTAACTGGAAAAAATATGAAATTCATTGTTTTTATAATTCAGTTTCCTTTTACTGCAGTAATAGTATAATGAATGCAAGCCATTCTACATGTTTGGTTGAGTGTTGAATGTGTTCATTCTTGGCAACAGAAGTGAGTTATTATTTTATAGAATGTGCGGTAGAAAAAAAGAAGAAGAAAGTAACAGAATTGCTCAGGGCAGCTACTGGTCAGATGTGTTCCTTATGCAGGACTTCTGTTGGTCCCTCTGTTGAAATCTCTTTCTGGTGTTGTGTGTGTGGTGTTGATGGAGCCCATAGAGGGTGGGATGGTGTCCCTTTGGTAGCTAGTGCCCTACGCAGACCACATATTCTGCATATATGGAACAGTGGTAGTGGAATCGTTGTAGTAAAAGATTTACATGAAGCTTTTACTGAAATGAAAACATGAAATTGCTGCCATTGATCAACAACAAATCCAACATACATGGCCTTTGGTTACTGCTGAAGCTTTTTTCCACCACAGAATAAAAAAAGTATAAAAGGTAATTGTGACTTTTTATCTCACAATTCTATTTATTTATTTTTTTTTTTTTATTTTGCAATTCTGAGTTTACATCTCACAATTCTGACTTTTTTCCCTCAGAATTATGATATATAAACTATAGGAATTGAGTTTAAAAAGTCAGAATTGTGAGATAAAATTACATAATTACCTTTTTTATTTTCTATTCATGGCAGAAATAAGCTTTCATAGGTTCTGCGTGTGTACGTGAAAAAAACAGGGATGCACAGTCCAGCATTCTTCCTCCTCTCCTCTACATCTTCTTCTCCCTGGTCCTGATCCAACTTCTCCTTTCCTCCTTCATCTATTCTTCTCCCTTACCCAGATATTATTTTTTCTCTGCTTCTCTGTGTTGTTCTTCATCCACACTGAAAAATCTGATCAAATCTGATCAAATCTGATTCAAAGAGTCCTATTTTACTGTATGTTCATGTAACGGAAAGAAGTTCAACCTCTGACTATGCCTCCAACTGAGATTGGAATCTGCTATTTCTCAATATTTCAGTGATCTGCTAATTAAAAATGCTTATCAATTGTTTCAGTATTTGTTTTATATATTTTTTTCAAAACTTTTGAGCTGCTGTTGTTGCAAAAGTAGAGGTTTTATACTATATTTAAAAATTGGATCATTGGGTCTTAATTTCTGACTTGCTGTGTTTAAGCATTTGCAAATAAGATGAGAAAGATCCATGATTTTGGTATGAGGTAAGCTTATATGAAAAGAAAATTTAAGCATTTACGAAATGTGTTAATTGACTGCATTCTGTGTGAAAACGACATGAATTGAGTTAATGGTATGGTCACAACAGACGGATGTTCTGCTAAATGTGTTTAGAGTTTTGAAAATGTGACTACAGAATGGACAAAAGTATGTTAGCAACTGAAAAAAACTGTAATGACGGCCAAACAGCATTTGGTTACCAATGAAACTTAATTTACATCACAAATATGTAAAGGATAATGTACAGTCAGGCAGTGCTGTTTATGCGATCACAAGTGCCCAACTTATTTACACATAGTTTCTCTTTTTTAAGATAAAATTATGCTAAGCACCAGTCATGTGACTGAAAACAGAATTGTCTGCAGGACAGGATTTGCGCTGACCTGTTTTGGGGAATAAAATCATGCAAAAAAATGATGTACATAGCCTATATTGTTACCGCTGACTTACAAATGAAGTTCTCAGCAAAAGCTCATATGAGAAACCTTTCAGCAAGCCCATTTCTCTGACCTGCTGTTATTATCCCAAGGCGTTTTATAGCCTGTCTTCACTCTGGTTCACTTCAGTAGCCTACCTTGTTGAAAAAGTCATCATATGCTGGTTGGGTATGTTTTGAAGGTTTAAGCTGCTCAAGTGCTGGTCAGCTCAGAACCAACTTCCATGCTTCAAAACATACCTAATGCAGTTTTTTTCCCCAACAGTGTAGCCTCCACAGCAACCTGTAAAAGTGATTATTATTGTGCAGACAATGTACACACAATAGCCTATACTGTAGGCCTATTACAGTTTTTTTCAGTTGCTAACATACTTTTGTCCAATCTGTAGTCACATTTTCAAAACTCTAAACACATTTAGCAGAACATCCGCCTGTTGTGGCCATACCATTAACTCAATTCATGTCGTTTTCACACAGAATGCAGTCAATTAACACATTTCGTAAATGCTAACATTTTCTTTTCATATAAGCTTACCTCATACCAAAATCATGGATCTTTCTCATCTTATTTGCAAATGCTTAAACACAACAAGTCAGAAATGAAGACCCAATGATCCAATTTTTAAATATAGGATAAAACCTATACTTTTGCAACAACAGCAGCTCAAAAGTTTTGAAAAAAATATATAAAGCAAATACTGAAACAATTGATAAGCATTTTTAATTAGCAGATCACTGAAATATTGAGAAATAGCAGATTCCAATCTCAGTTGGAGGAATAGTCAGAGGTTGAACTTCTTTCCATTACATGAACATACAGTAAAATAGGACTCTTTGAATCAGATTTGATCAGATTTTTCAGTGTGGATGAAGAACAACACAGAGAAGCAGAGAAAAAATAATATCTGGGTAAGGGAGAAGAATAGATGAAGGAGGAAAGGAGAAGTTGGATCAGGACCAGGGAGAAGAAGATGTAGAGGAGAGGAGGAAGAATGCTGGACTGTGCATCCCTGTTTTTTTCACGTACACACGCAGAACCTATGAAAGCTTATTTCTGCCATGAATAGAAAATAAAAAAGGTAATTATGTAATTTTATCTCACAATTCTGACTTTTTAAACTCAATTCCTATAGTTTATATATCATAATTCTGAGGGAAAAAAGTCAGAATTGTGAGATGTAAACTCACAATTGCAAAATAAAAAAAATAAATAAATAAAAATAAATAAATAGAATTGTGAGATAAAAAGTCACAATTACCTTTTATACTTTTTTTATTCTGTTGTGGAAAAAAGCTTCAGCAGTAACCAAAGGCCATGTATGTTGTATTTGTTGTTGATTAATGGCAGCAATTTCATGTTTTCATTTCAGTAAAAGCTTCATGTAAATCTTTTACTACAACGAATCCACTACCACTGTTCCATATATGCAGAATATGTGGTCTGCGTAGGGCACTAGCTACCAAAGGGACACCATCCCACCCTCTATGGGCTCCATCAACACCACACACACAACACCAGAAAGAGATTTCAACAGAGGGACCAACAGAAGTCCTGCATAAGGAACACATCTGACCAGTAGCTGCCCTGAGCAATTCTGTTACTTTCTTCTTCTTTTTTTCTACCGCACATTCTATAAAATAATGACTCACTTCTGTTGCCAAGAATGAACACATTCAACACTCAACCAAACATGTAGAATGGCTTGCATTCATTATACTATTACTGCAGTAAAATGAAGCTGAATTATAAAAACAATGAATTTCATATTTTTCCCAGTTAGAACTGAAACACGACAAGTAATGCAGTTTTCATAATGCCATCAACTGTTAGTCATTGCACTATGATTGACTATATGTTCATGTTGGATAGAAAACTAGTGCTATGTTTTGACAGAACGACTCGATTTTGAATCAGGTTTGCTGTGTTTTGATAGAGTTAGTATGTGTTGAAAAAGGATTTTAGCATTTTGAAATGTAGAGTTTGTGTTTATATAACAAAATATGGTTTTGGGCAGAAAATTAACTATTTGGCTAATTGTGTGATGTTTGTGTGTTGCTGTGTTAAGAGTTTAGAAAAAGTACTTTAAGTATTGCTTGTTAGCAATTGAAAAAAACTAAATTGACGGAATTTTCCATATTTATTTTTTACAGGTGTTTTACCTGTATATTGAATTTTGAACTTCATTGCATTGGGTTTTATGGTTAATGGAAATGTCCATCTAGTAAAATGACTGGATAATGTATTTTTACAGAAATATTTTTTACAGTGACTCAAAGCGAAAAAACTAGCAGTTTGAGACGTGCATATCACAGTGCAGGATGCAAGAAATGTCATTTCATAACATCTGAATGATCATAAATCAGAAACTATCTAGAGGTATCAAAACTTTATATTCAGCCTGATGGGAAAATGACATCAGTGTTTCAGCTCCTCGACTGCAGCAGTGGTGGTCGCTGTCTCTTTTGGATCTGATGGCTTTCCGTACTCAAGGCTGTTTATTTCTGTCCTATTCCACTACTTCTACATTTCACTCTGTGATAAAAGCTTTATCTGCGCTACTTTAACAGCGTCCTTCAGCTGTTCAGATGCGCACAACATGAACGAAGACCCTGAGCTCTTGTTTCCAGCAGACGATGGTTTATTCGAGGACACGTTCAGCGCAGACAGCACATACCGACTTTCAGGACAGAACATCAGAATTCATCAGTATTACTGCGCAAACCTCGGCGTAGCGGCTTCAGTGTGGGACTCCGTGAGTTACTTTATTAATATTTACATACTGATACAGAAGCTTCTATGCATAGAGAAGTACGGTGACCGACTATAAAATACATATTTTATATAAAAATTATTCATAAATCATTTTCATAAACTTTTCAGTTTCTATTAGTGCATTTGCGCAATCAATTCTGCTTATTTCTGTGCATAAATTAGGCTATTCTAATTTCTGCTGCCTATTACCCCCACAGATAAGTTTATACAACTAGAATGAAACATTTAGGCAGCTTTAAAACAATCATCTTTTGGTGTAGCTGCAGAATTATGCCTCAAACATTATAATGTTCCGTTGCCCCTCTTATATATGCCCACTGTACACAAGGGACCGTGTGAAAATTCCACTTACTCCGCAAAAAAAACGTTTTTGGTGTCCAACCTTAAATTCTTTACATGTATTTAACATTAAAAATAGTGATAAGACATGTTCTAAAGTTTGAAGTAGGCTCCAACTTGGTTTACTGACTGATTTAAAAGAATAATAAAAACATTTTGGGAAAGTGAAGTGACATGTGGCCAAGTATGGTGACCCGTACTCGGAATTTGTGCTCTGCATTTAACCCATCCAAGTGCACACACACAGCAGTGAACACACACACCGTGAACACACACCCGGAGCAGTGGGCAGCCATTGCTGCGGCGCCCGGGGAGCAGTTGGGGGTACGGTGCCTTGCTCAAGGGTCTCACCTCAGTCGTGGTATTGAGAGCGCTGGACATTCACTCCCCTCACCCACAATCCCTGCCGGACCTGAGACTCAAACCCATGACCTTTGGGTTACAAGTCCGACTCTCTATCCATTAGGCCACGACTGCCCCCCCCCCAAAAAAAAGTAATACCATTGTTCCCAGTACTGTAGGAAGTAGGGGTGGCACGGATGCAACACTGCCAGCACCGCCTGCCATGGAGCCCAAGAAAAAAATAGATCTAGGATCTGTAATGCTGTTTTGATCTTTAAATAACACAGTTTGTGTCGCGATGCAACAAAAGACAATAGAACCCGTTATAATCACTGATACACTGGATGCTGCACGCGACACGACAAATCCTAGACAATAATGGCCGCTTTGTCACGTCCAGTCAGTCTAGTAGTCCCACTGGAGTTTGAGCGCATGGGGACTAAAAATTCCCAAGTTATTAGCGAAATTGTACCGGGGGTGTGACGTCATTTTGAATCGAGGCTGGTGGTTTTGGCTAATATCTCAGCGCATCTGACAGCTTCAAGTTGTGGTGCGACGTGACAGTGTTCGCGTCCAGTAATGCATAATGCACCAGTCCAGTGTAGACAATATCATTTATTATAATGGGTGCATATATACCTTATATACCTGCATTAACACAAGTAAATGAAAGGTATTCCTGTCTTCGTATTTTCCCCTTTTTTTTAAATTAATGCTTTGTTTTTGGTTCATTAATAATAATGAAACCACATAAAATAGATAAACAATATAGTTGTATAGTTACCTGGTAACACACTTGACTCGTGCGTCTTTGTTAGAGCATGCGTTGTGAACAATAAAATAGTATAATTACAAATTAGGTTATATTAAACATTGAGCTTTTATTAAAATAAATAAGTGAAAATAGGCTAAATAAAAGATCTTTGAATGTTCCCTTTTCTTCAAAACGAATGCTTTTGTGGTTCATTAGCCTAATATTTTTAATAAAAACACAACAACAATAATACAAAGACAAACTCACTTATTTTAAATGGAGTGCAACTTTTACTAAAAGGTTTTCTGGCGTCTTTGCCGCCGCCATCATCCTGTCAGTCAACACTCTCACATTCTGTTATCACTTTCCCAACATTTGTTTCATTATTCTTGTAAATTAGTCAGCTAACCGAGTTGGAGCCTACTTCAAACTTCAGATCATTTCTTATTACTATTTTTAATGTTAAATACATGTGAAGAATTTAAGGTTGGACGCCAAAAAAGGAGTAAGTGAAATTTTCACACGGTCCCTTGTCCCTTGAGTCATAATTCTGCAGCTACACCAAAAGATGTTTGTTTTAAAGCAGCTTTAATGTTTCATTCTAGTTGTATAGTTATGTACTTGTAAACTTATTTGTGCTAATTTTATCTTTGTAAGACTGTAGAATTCCAAAGCGAAATTCCGACTTAATTCTCATAATACTACGACTTGCTACGACTTTATTCTTGTAATCTTACATTTATTTATTTTGAATGCCGTCGTAATATTCAGACTGAATCTTTAGTCAGAATTAAAATTCTATCTGATAAATCTATTAAAATTGTATAATCTATAAATCTAATCCAATTATATGTTAGGAAAATATGTCATATTAATATAAGAAGTTATTTCTTTTTCATTTGAACTGTGTTTCTACTGTTTTGTCATAGGCTCTCCATTTATGTCAGTTCTTTGAGAAAGTGTCTCTGGATCTCAGTGGGATGAGGGTAATAGAGCTGGGAGGAGGAACGGGTCTTGTTGGCATAGTGGCTGCACGATTAGGTAAAACATTTGATTTATGGGAGTGCAATCGTCTGCCATGAAGTTCTCAAAATGCCGACACATTTGTTTTCATCTCAACATGAATATCTGTGTAATCTTTCTTTATAGTCAGTTTATTTTTTAACTCTATTCCCTTCATGGTAGATTTAAAAATAATAGGGATTAAAAAAGTGGTAGCAAATAGTATACAGTGTATTAACAATATTGGCATGATTTCTCATTTTGTGCCATTGCGTCCCTTCTATGCCATGGAAGCACCGAGGAGAACTGAAAATCTTTCATTGATAAAAACATGGCAAACATGTCCTACCTGTAAATCCGTTTCTAACTCAGACAATCTTTTTTATGCCTTTTAGGAGCCCATGTGACCATCACAGACTTACCTTTTGCCCTTTCTCAAATAGAGAGGAATGTTGAATCTAACGCCCCTCTCTCAGGGTGGCCCTCAGATGCCCCCGCTGTATTACCGCTTTCATGGGGACACGACCAGAACAGATTCTCTTCCAGCTGGGACTTCGTACTGGGCGCTGATATCATCTACCTGCCCGAAACGTTCCCTCTCCTTTTGGAGACGCTGGTTCATTTGTGTAAGGGTGGTGCTGTTGTCTACCTTGCTTCAACGATGCGCAGGGAGCACGGCACTCAGGACTTCTACGACAGTGTGTTACCGCAGATGTTCAAGGTGGAGCTCGTGCAACGAGATCCTGAGAGCAATATCAATATTTATAAAGCCACTTTGAGATGAGCCAAACATCCATCCATCTATCCATCCTCCAAACTGCGTGTCCCATGTATGGTTTCAGGGATATTGGAGCCGTTCTCAACGTCTTTGGCCGTAAACCGGGAAACACCCTGAATGGATGGCCAGTCCATCAGACATATTATTGAATTTTATATCTGGAGCTGGGAGGTTTGAATATATACTTTATGTATGAATTTATTTATAAATAAAAATTATCTGACATATTGTACACTTCAGTAAAATTGGTGTTCTCCATTAAATTCATATGTAATTGTGATGTGAACATTTTTTAATTGTAACTTATGAGAGTGTTGGAGTAACATTATACTACAAAATATGAGTTTGAGTACACAAAATATTACATTTACTTTACAAAAATTAGATTACTTGATTAGTTTATAATTCAATTTTTATCATTTAAAAAAATAATTGTCATTTTTTTTGTCATTCAAGGGAGTGACAGGGTTTCCACGGAAAAGTCTAGAGAAAAACTGGATTTTTTTAAAAATGGTCCTAAATAAATAATAAGATTAAGATTAAAATAAATTAGATTAATATAAAATAAAATATGTGATTGAAATAAAAAATAGTTATTAATCTATTAAATAGATTCAATTTGGTTTCTGTCATATTAATAAACACAACAATTTGGTGTTTTTAACTTGTAAAGATGAGTCTTCACTGCTCAGTAAAACTAAACTGCAGGAAAAAGTAGCATAATTAATTAGTAAATGAATTACCATTATCCCATTTTTACCATTAGGCCCTATCATTTGCAAAGCCTAGAATGACTCAAATTTCCTTCAGAAATTGTAAAAATAATTTGATAGAGAGTTGATCATTAGTTTCATCATTTGAAATCAGTCACTCTGATATTTCAGAGAGTTTTAGAGGACATTGTTAGACTTCAAAAACTGCATGATTATAATAGTTTTAGAAGTTGAAGAATGTGGGTGAGACTCAGAGCTTATAAATACAAAGCAGTTTATGCAATTAAACCATAAAATCAGGCAAATATTTATCTAGTCTTTTAACAGGCTTAAATCCACGAGCCCCAGCTTGACTGCCGTTAGTTACATTAATGTTGTCAAAATGAATAAAAAAAGTATCTTAAAAGTAGTATCGAATTACGATACATCTGAAAACTTTCCATTCAGATGGATGCAAAGTTCTATCTATGGAGAAAAGGGAGTAGAAACTGTATTTCCCTAGTTCCTCTAATCAGAGGATTGGAAGCTGGATTACAATATAAGTGACAAATACACACAAGCCATGTTGTATCCGTAATTTAATATCCAAATAAATTCCGAACCGTTTGCATTTGAGCTTTGATAAGGTGCCACTTTATGTGCATTACACGACAGATTTAACCTAATACATCAGCCACACTAATACCTTTCTAATACATTTCAATTTGTTATTGGCCTTTTTTCTTCTGTCTACCTCACTAAGCAGTTCTACCACAAGCGGTTCTGTTTGTTTGTATGTTTGTCAGATTAGTCCATTATTTTACAACCCATTTAAATCGCTTATGATCACTTATTACTAATGCTTTCCTCATGCTCGCCTGTTTTTGTGTAATTCTCTCCTTTTGTTTGAAACCCCATTAGACCTGATCAGACTCTACTGAACAACATCAGATCCCATTAGACCAGATCTTAGCCCACTGGACCTCGTCAGAGAAAATCAGGATTTTCATTACGATTAATGGGATACCATATATATATAAACAGGACAAATTATCTGTTCATATTGACTGCCCTGTAAATTCACTGTTCACTATGTAAAATTTAAGCAAAAGATCCATAAAGTCATTAATAAGGACCTTAATTGTTCAAGACCCATTTAACTAAAAAAAAGAAAAATGTGCTCTTTCAGTGATTTTGGCATTGCACGGATGCCTTCCGGTTCTGTCTGGAATGCTACAGTGGAGTCTCAGTGGCGAGCTGTAGATGGCTTCTTGAGGACAGTGCAGCTGTCTGAAGGATAAAGTTTCTAAGGTAATGACCGTTCAGTACCTCCTTATATAGCAGGATATAAGGAGACATATAAGTGCCTCCTTGTATGTCTTGCCAGTTTACACATTCAATAGATTTTAAACCATTCCAGCAGTAGAAGAGGCAAAAGAGAATTTAATTCATTACTCGCACGCTGTTGTCTGTGCACAGAGCCGCACACACCTGAAGCACGCACAGAGAGAGAGGTGTGTTTCAGATAGCGCGCAAACTCCAAATTAATTTCTCTTTCGCATCTCCTTGCACTTGAATAGACACAAAATTTTGTCAAAATACCCATCTCGGCAAGTATTGTAAACACAGTTGGTTATGTCTTAAGTGAACATAAACGGTTGAGAAAGAAATCAGATGTATATCATTATATTGGATCCGTGCATTATGTCTTAAAGTGACAGCAGCCTTTAAATACTTGCTGTTGCCTGTCATTAATGTTAATCAAACAACAAAACACAGCTTTAACAAATATTAATCTATATTAAATGTATACTATATTGTTATTTAACATTTAATTATTACATTTCTGTACCTGAAATAATTACTATAGTTAGACCTTACTTTATTTGTACACTAAAATGATGGGTTAAAAACAACCCAAGCTGGGTTGAAAATGGACAAAGCCAGTGATTGGGTTAAATGTTTGACCAACATGCTGGGTAGTTTTATTTAACTCAACTTTTGTTTAAAAATTACTATATAGCTGGTTTAAAATGAACCCATAATAGGCTGGAAATTGAAAATCAGATACATAATTATTAGAGGCAACAATAATAATCAAAAGGTGAACATTTATTAAGAAATGGAATAAATGTTTATTAGCCTATTTAATTATTATTTATCAAACTTATTATTTTCCAACCTATTTTGGGTTCATTTTAAGTGAGCAATATTGTAATTCTGCAGGTCAAAACAACCAAATCGTTGGGTTTGTCCATTTTTAGCCCAAATTGGGTCATTTTTAACCCAGCATTTTTTAGAGTGTAACTTTAGCCGCCTTTCCATTGAAATTACCCAGAACAATTTGTCCCAGGAACTTCCACCCCCCCTACCTGTTACTGTCTGCACTTCCATCTCCATCTAAAGTATCATGAAGATTAGTCCGGTGATGTAGGACTGCGAGCAACTTTGTTCCTGCTGGATTTTGTCATCCACATATCAGCTTAATAAAGCCTGAACCTTGTCGTCGGTCCATCAATCGTATTTTTTAAACTCCATTGTTGATTCGAATAGCAAATGACTCTTAGACTTTTAAAAATGGTGGCTTGTGGAGTCAACCAATCAAAATGTTGCATGAACTCAACCAGTCAGCATGTTCAGCTCCCAAGCTCCACCCCTGAAAGTTCCTCAGCTTTGAAAAAGTACTACCTCGTGAGCAGGGACTTTCTGAGGGGGGAATTTTTACCCATAACTTCATTTAGACCCTGCTCCCTGCGGTTGAAAGACATCGATTACCACCCCAAAGTCCCTAGTTCCTGGGGAAAGTTCCTGCAGTGGAAACAGGGCTTTTGTTAGGCTATATTGTATTTATCTATACTTGTAGTTAGTGTACTTGATCGTATTTTTTACTGACTGTTCACTTGCCTTTAAAAATGTTTGAACTTTTGTAGTTAGGCAAGTAGTTTTTTCTGTGGTATTGGAGTACTTAAAGTTTGCTTTAAGTAATAAATGGAAAGCAAAGTTACACCCCCCCGCCCCCCAAATATTTTTTCTTCTTTCTGATCCAAAAAATGATCTGATCTGTGACTCGAAACCGTAATATGATCCACTACTGTAAAATCCCCACCATTACTACACAGACTGACAGTACCTTGTAACACAAGTGTAGCGACGGTGCTTGTAATGCAACGATAGTTTACACTCAGTGTTTCCTGCCACAGGAACATCATTTGGTTTTTGTTGACTTCTCTGAAGTATCGTCCTCCAATTCTTGTTCCTGTTCTGTGTTCAATCTCTGATAAAGAAATTCAGTGTCTACACCTTCAGTTTGTTCTCCAAACTCAAGCACCTCCTCTTCCTCAGTCTCGGAGTCAGGAGCAGTGTGTTTGCGTATACGACTTACCGCGTCCCACAGAGATTTGGCTTGCTGTATTTTTTGTTTCTGTTCGGGGGCTGACGAAGTGCAGAGTAAAACATCAGCAGTCTTTGAGAGAGATGAATTTTCAAAAGTAACTGGAACAGGAGTTGAAAAAAGAGAGGTAAGTGAGGAGTACTGGGTGCCTTTTGTGTTTGTAGACAATGGAAGCAGCAGTGGTTCATTCTCTATGTGAGATCCATCCAAGCTGTTGGAAGAAGAGGTGAATGACAAATGAGGCAAAGAGCTTGATCTTCTGAGGGTACTGAAACCCACAATGGAAGGTAAAACAAATTTGTGTACACCATGTTGAATTTCTTTGATGGCACTTTTATTTAGGAGAGGTTTAGAGCAATCCAAAACAAGTTCTTGCCTGTCATCTATTTCATCTGAGAGGTGTTCTTCTATTGAACTATCCTTTGGTAAAGTATCTTTTTGATAGTTCTCGTTATCTTTCGGTGTTTTGTGCTCAACTACACTGTCGTCCAATGTTGGTCCATTTTCTTGATTTGTGTTTTGATTAATTTCTACTGGGGTCTTTTCAGTTTGGTCCCCAGAAACTTCAGATGTGGAATGTGCATTTGTTAAAGCCACAAAGTCTTCAAGCGTAGCTTCAGGTTCGTTTTCAGTGGATTGGTTTCCCACTCTCATTATGCTGAACGTTTCCTCTAAACCTTCATTATTCTCCAGTGTTGTCCCACTCCAGGGATGTCCCAACATCAGTTCATTTTCCAGCACTTCGACATTTTCGGCTGCTGATGGAGATTCCTCAAACTCTTTTATTGGATCCATTATGTTACTCCCACAGGAACTGACAAGTTCTTGTGAAATGCTCTCATATGTCTGTAATCCTGTCCTGGGATACTCATGTGGTATTCCAAGAATCCTTTCTTCTCCCTTGTCCAAAGTATTGTTTTCAGGGGTCTCCTGGCTTGAGATGATACTGCTGTGCTGCTCAATCCCCTCCCTAGTACTTGACAAAGGACTCTCCTCTGTCAAACACACATACTGGACATGTTCTTTCTCTGGAAGAAGTACAAGCTCAACCTTGACAACAACACAAGTTGCATCAATGACCACAAGACTCTTCTGTTGGTCTTCTGTTGATTTGGCGGTGTCCTTTGTGTTAGTAACGTTGGACTCGTCGTTGATCCCTTGGCTTTGCTCATTTCTTGGCCCCGTCAAGTGGTGCTGATATTTTGGCTCTTTCCACAATGGGAATTTCTCTATGATTTCCCTGCATGGTTTCACATTTCCGTTTGTCTGCATGGTTAAACAGCTTGACTGTGAGTCATTCTTCTGGACATAACATTGATTTGGTTTTGTCACATTGCCAAAATCTTGGATAGAACTGGATCTTTGATCCCCTCCTGTATGTTCTAGGGGTGTATTCCCATACTCTCCCAACATAAAAGATCCATGCAGCTGCCTCACTGCTTCATCCTGATTTTCTCTGCTATCACCAATGCATTGAGGTGAATCTGTCTGCTCAGGGGTGATTGTCACATCCTTAGGTTTAGAATTAGTTAACAGAGGTAACACATGGCATTTAAGTGGCTCCTCTGGAGAACTGGACAAGCCTGACACCTCTCCCCTACGAGAGACGAGACAAAACACAGTCTCGCCACCTTTTCTTCTTGGGAGTTTGGTCTGCTTTATCCGAGAAATATCTGGATAGGTCATTTCTGAAAACACTCGGTACTGGAGCTGTTCTTGTGGAGAAGAAGGTTTGGTTCTTATTGTTGTGTACTGCATGACCGAGGCAGTATTTAAGGCTTCCGGACAGTGTTGTCCATCCATGAGATCACTACGATAGCTCTCTGAGTTCTGTGTCTGGTTATGTTTTTGTAAATAATGTCCATTGTTTGCTGAAGGATTACAACGTATTTCTGTTGAATCTGTAAAGTTTACTTTTCTGCTTTCAAATATTTGGTCCATACTTTCCTCAGCAGTAACTTTCGGTATTCCTGCTAGCTTGTCACCATGTTTCGGGGAACTGTATGCTGGTGGTGCCGTGTAGGATGGAGGCTGTCTAAATGATACTATAGGGAAATCGCTTTCCGTATTTCTCGAATTCCAAGTGCTCCATTTTCTCCACTGTTCCCTCTCTCTCTCAGTTTTGTCTGATGTTAAAATAGTTGGCTGGAATTTTTCATTGGTCTCTGCACATCCCAACACTTTCTCTATGCCTGAAGCACACTTAAATGATCTCCACTCCCCAACCTCAAAACCAGATGTGTTTGTGGAAAGTGTATGATGATAACAATTGGCATACTGACTGTTTGTTCCACAGTTTTCTCTTTTTCCTCTGCAGTTTATCGGCCATGTGTTTTCCCACCCTTCACGCTGTTCATAGACGTCTCTTTCTTTATACCTCCCCTTATTCGATCTCTGTTTTTCTCTTCTCACTTTACCAATGTAGTCGGTTAATTCTCTGTGAGACAACTTGCTTTGTGAAGGGGATATTGTAGTTGATATCTCATGAATATCCTGGCTAGTTCTGGTACCCGATGTCACCCATGTTTTTGGATCGCCAGTTGAGCTATTATACTTCGACGGGAGTTGCAGGTAAGCGGCTGTAGAAGGGTTGCTCTGATATCTGTCAAGGAAAACAAGAGTCATGTACAGTTGCAGGAAAAGATAAGCTGACTTGGTTAAAACAATGGTTAAAGACATCCGTCCAATGGATGTTTACATAAAAAATGCAGTTAAAAAGTAGCACAGTGGGACACAAAATGTGTTCTGTGTGGCCAGTCTTGGCAGGTTGCGGCAGGATCTAAGATTTACACAATTCACGAGCTCAGAACATATTTACAAGGTCAAAAAAAGGAAATCTGTAATAAAATTCACCTAGTCGTAATATTCTAACACCACATTGTTTCACACTGCACACATTTGGCTCCGCAATATGGCTTAACAGCATGAAAGTGGCTCTAATCCTGCTCTGGAAAAGGGTTTCATAACCCCAGGCAAAAAGCACTGCTGACTTCGCTTCTAAATTACAAGTGTGAAACATTCCTTTACCCAGGGTTAAAAGCATTTTAGAAGGTTTAGAATGATGATAACCCAGGGTTCAGTGCAGTGTGAAAGGCCCTATTGTGTCTCTTGGCAAGAGGTTCCCACAAGAGTCACTGATGCTGTGGAGAAGTTTCTTTTACTCTGTGCAGTCTGCAGATGACCTTTCCAGCGGGGGCAGATCTGTAAAGTTATTTATAGGGTGGCATGAAGACTATGATGGGTGGCGACACCCATGTGGATTTGTGGCCTGAAGTCAAGACACTGTCAGCATATCAAAAACATCAATAGACTCTAAATGTCTCTGAGCTTGTATCATTACTACATAAAAAAGACAAGTTGTTTTTACATATGGCTACATGGATGATATGAACCCCAAGTTTAAGAGCAACAAAATCCTTTGAATTTTGTAAAATAAGAATAAATTTGATGCCACTAAAATGACAAACTTTGGCAAATCCAGTGATTATTTATTCTCAAATATGCTCACTGTATCAATGCAGTACCCTTGTTTCCAGATGCAGTACCTAACATGTTTCCAGACGGACTGATAAAACAGCTGTATGTATTTAACTTCAGATGTTGTGTAAGGATATGTGCATAACATGATGTTTTTTTTTCTCTTTAACATTATTGGGTGGGAGTCATGAGCACATAGTGTCATAGGCCCAGATCCGCCCCACATCTGGTCCGCGTGTAATCCACATGTACTGGATGTGGGCCAGATCGGGGCCACACTATGTTGCTGTCTGGGATATGATCCCCTGAGCAAAAAGGTTGCAAACATTGTTGGTGCTCTTATTCTAGTCTTTAAAAATCACACAGAGCAGAATGAAACATTTGTGATGTCAAACTGAATAAATGTGTTAAATAAACATAAATTGTTACACAAAAGTGTTACACATAAATAATCTCAACCATTAACTTCCATTTTGGCAGTCCTGCTTTTAAATATATGTTTGTAACATATCCTGAAAACGAATTAAACCATTGAAACTTTATTAGCTTTTTGAAATAATGCATTAAAGAGGACCTATATTTTGATTATCATCTATATCACGGACACGTCACGGACGGTGCAGTTCTTCCTAATCATGAAAGTTTATTGTCTGCATGCGTTTCAAAGCTATATCAGTTTAAACATCTGAAGCACATGACAGAAAGCTGTCTGTCAGATGGCACGTCTCGTGAGTATTGAACTAACTTCTCTTTCACGTCTTATTGTGTTTAAACTATCAAATACACACAAGATAATGTCAAAAACACACAAAGTTCACATAAACACAGCCGGTTACGTCTGTGAACGTAAACAGCAGGGAAAGAAATCGCATGTGTATATTAGATCTGTGGCGCATTCCCTTCAAAATCAAAACTAATCCACTGCATCTTCAGCAGCTCAGATGTTGGGAGTAAATGAAGACTGTTTATACTATTATGTACGGCGGCCGAGATAGCTCAGCATGCTGCAATGAAGAAAACACATGCAAATAGAAAAAACACCAGCAAATAAAGAAAACATCTTCATCAGTTTGACAACACATGCGCTGCAAACGTCCACAACACATGCAAATACAGAAACGCGCTGCAAAAGTCCACAACACATACAAATAGAGGGATGCAGGAAAATAGGCCTGCTCATAATGCACATACGATCAGAATGTTAACAAAAAACCTCACCTTTCAGGTGCACACCACGAGTAAACATTGAACAATCCCAGCCAGCGGTCCCAGACAGGTACGTTGTGGTCTGTGCCAGTCCTGGCGCCAGGACAAACGATTTGGGGGATATTATTTTGCGTTAAAAAATATTATTAATAAATTATTAATAATAAATAATATATATTTTTTAATAATTTACTTGATTTTATGTCTCAAATCCCAGTCAATTATTCACTGCAGAAAGTGAAAGTAAAAGAGCTCTACTTCAACATGTTCTGATAACACTATTTAACCTTAATTTATTTCTTAATATTTCTCTTGTGGCCCATACGTATTGAAAAAAATGAGAAGAGATGTAGGTGTTACAAGTTGCTAATCTTATTACAGAGCGTCGGTTATGCGTGCTCTATAAATTATTGCGGGGCAAATAAAATTATTAATTTAATTCTAAAAGTAGCCTAATCATCATCATCATTCAGATTATCGCAGAAGGGCTTGAGATCGCTGGGCCTGGTATGTGCTATTTGCAGCGCGTTTGTCTATTTGTTGTGGACGTTTGCAGCTCATGTGTTGTCAAACTGATGAAGATGTTTTCTTTATTTGCTGGTGTTTTTTCTATTTGCATGTGTTTTCTTCATTTGCAGCGCGTTGAGCTCTCTCGGCCACTGTAATTATGTCCAACAACAAAACACCTCAGTTTTGTAGCTACAGCTGCTTTGGCATCGAGAAAATGGCAGACAGTGTGCAACTCGCTCAGGGCGGAGACTAATCTAATATGGCAAAGTCCGTCAGCAGTCATGGGCGGGGCCTGTGTAATGTGATGTCAAATTGCTCAGAAAATGAAAACATCTTGTTCTATTAGACTGTTGAGGTTTTCTGGGGATTTCCTGTAGCTCAGTGGTTAGAGCGTGGCACTAGCAATGCCAAGGTCATGGGTTCGATCCCAGGGATTGCACATACTCAAATACAAATGTATAGTATAATGCAATGTAAGTCGCTTTGGATAAAAGCGTCTGCCAAATGCATAAATGTAAATGTAAAAAAAAAAAAAGGAGTGGGTGGATTTTTATCATTATAAGGTGGTTGTGTACACACACTGCCGTCACACATTTATGTTCAAACACGAAGCAAATTTTGAATAATAGGTCCCCTTTAAAGAAGTTGTAATTTGAGGAGTGTGCACTAAAATTTTCATTCGTTTGCGTGTTGCCCTCAAAATGGGAAATATCACATTATAAGTGAACCTCAAGGAACATATTAAAAGAATTTTAAAAATACATGTCACAGCCCCTTCAAAACAAGTGATTAAAACAACCGTTTAATAAAAGTAAATAAAGTAGTGCTTTTAAAAGTAGTTTTGTTTTTGTTCAGATAGGTCTGTTTGATCAGAATCCGGGCAGCAAATCAAATAAACGATAACATTGCTGTATGTTTACTCTAAATGCTCACTGCGGTTATATTCCATGAACATCATTCTGTGAGTCATATGGCTGTCAATGTTTTTATCATTCATCAGCAGAAATTGTGAATCCAATTGTGAATGTGTCGTCATCGGAATAATTTTGGTGTGGATTTTGCTATTCTAATGATTATATTTATAGTTATCACTCATGAAGCCAGATGCAAGTAGTCCATTGTAAATTAAATTTTAAATCTAGATGTTTATTCTCATATAAATATTATTTAATGCATAGAGACCCTATATTCTTATCACAAATGCAATACAACATTGTACAATGAAAATCAAATATCAAATAATATCATAATAATAATCAAAAATATCACAATAGTGTGCATGTCAGCATCTTCTAAAATCAACATTTGTTCTGCTACAGGTTTTTATACTATAGTATTTTACACACAGTTTTATGCATCTTAGTATGCAAAGGTAATTATGAATCAAATAATTACCTATATATTAATATGTAGGGATTCAAAACAGAATAAACTGGTTTACTGGTCATTTTGGTTACTGCCAGATTACTTTAATGTTTCCATCTGTGAACCACAACGTAATATGCAATGCTTGTGTGTAATATGTTGACTTTCTTGACTTTCCACAAAGAATGTGACATTTTCAACATTTCAATTAAATATTTATATTTTATGTGTGTATTATAACTTACATGTGTGAAGAATGCCATCCAGGAAAAGTGCTGTATTTGGCTCTCAATGGATCCATTTCTCTGCTACTCAAGAAATCCATCTCGTAATCCTTAAACAGGGGTCATAAAATAATACAGTGACTTTTTTAACAAACATTTGTTTCTTTTGTTTTAGTAACAGTGATTTATTAATCCATGACCAGACATACAGAAGGCCTTTCGTTCTTTTAAATGACATTTATTTTTAAGTGAAAGCATCCCAAAAATAAATAGGCAAAACTAAGACTAAAAAAAGACAGTATTTTGATTTACCGTGAAATGAACTGCACAGTGGAGGCGTAGAGCTTGAACTGGCGTGGGCTGGTGTTTTTCAAGAGGGAAACATCGATCAGAAGGCTCCACCCATCTGTCAGATAGAGTCTCTCTGCAGCATCACTTACAACAACAGTTTAATTAAAAGTTCTGGACTGAAGTCCTGCAAAGAATGTTGCTCAAATGTAAACAGCCTCCACCACAGAATGTCAATTAGATGTTATGTACTATGTCAAACAAATACACATAAAAAAGGCTGCATACTTTGAATGTGTTACTCAGCACAAAAAAAGGATTTTCATTGTTATTACAACAAAGCCATGCTTACTGACGGCTATGTGATGAGCTACTGAACCAGCACTAGACCGAAAGGTGATGTCATACAAATAAAAGGAAATCATAGAATCAAATCTGAAAAGCTGCTGACTGTAATCATATGTGGAGAAAAGATTTGTTTTTTTAATATTTACATATGTATACACATACTTGTAGAGTAACATCAACCCTGTCACGTTTGTAATATCTATCACGTTCAAGATTAGTGGTCTTTTAATGATCTTATTCCATGTTCTGTTTGTTCACACTGACTTTCATTCTGTCATGATTGGTGAATTTGCAGACAGCGAACTCTCTGTTTTTTCTGTTGTGATGCTGCTGAATGGCAGTAATGCCACCTTTCATTGAAACTCTCTGGCGTAATGAACAGGCTTTCCTCTCTGAACAAAACTCTGAACATCAGCAAAGAGCAGAGGAAAGATGGGATATAGACATCTAATCGTTTTAGAACGAGATGGCAAAGATATTGTTTTTTGTTGTTGTTGTTAAAAATGGTCAGGGTGAGAGATCTGTATTTTGATATTTGTGGAATAGGTGCATTTTCCAAAGACTTCACATTTTTATTTGATGACCCCCTGTGGTAAAAAATCAAGTTTTTAATGTTGTTTATATGTCTATATGGTGTTTGTAGTAGGCTTTAAGACAACCCATGTGCAAATTCATCATTCAACACCATGCTGAGTGTTTTCTGTTTAAAACTGCAGTGATTTAAAGACAGTCTCAAAAACGCGGTTTGAAATCGCTGGTGTCTGTGACGTCACAAACTACCTTGTAACCAATCACATCAATGTGCTGGCGGGACTAAGCATATCATTTACTATAACCGCTCTGAAGCAGTGGAGTCTCAAGAGAAACCAGGATATCCCAGTATATTTTTCTGTTGATATGAAAAATAGTGTAGATTTAGCAATATAGCAGGTGTATGTTGTATATTACGATGTTATGATGAACTATATGCCTTTTTCCACTGATGTTCTGAGAGGTTGTAAGAATGCTGATGTTTAGAAGGCAGCTGCTTGACTCTGAGATGAAGAACGGGAACATGGTTTGTGTAACATTAGCAACACAATATTAGCTGTTAGCAAAAGGCTAATCATATTAATTACCGTTATGTGTCCGAAGTTATAAAAATGATACCATTGTTCAGCGTTTACCTCAGTAAGTTGACAGAGTGGAGGAGAGAGTAAAATCAGAGCAGAAGCAAGGGCTCGTCCGGGATTTGAACCCAGGACAAAGCAAGAATCATACCCCAGACAAACTTGTCACGGGATAGAGGTGAGAGACGGCTTATATACCGGCTACCTCTTGCACTGATTGGTTGATTTACCTGAACGTACGCCTCCCGAATTTAGCATGCGCGCAAGAGAGCGCTTCTGGTCTGTCATTCAGTGCGATTTGCATGCAGTTCGCAATGTATGGGTAGTCATCAGTATTTCTGTGCACAGAAAATTCTGTCAGTTAAGTCACGTGAGGTATCGGTCTTTGGTATCGGGGGTATTTTTATGCGTACGAGTACAAGTACATGAGCTTGGTATTGGGCCCGATACCGATACTGGTATCGGTGCATCCCTAGTGTTAACCATTACACCATGGAACCTTGGCAGGGATTGCCTTTGCTCACCGAGCCGCAGAGAATTAAGTCATTCAGCCTAGAAGCACGATAGCAAAGAGCCACAGAAGGTTTTTCTTTTTAAGCCATGTTTCCCCGCCTCGATTTGAGACTGCCAATTTCACCGCCACTTTACAGGTCCATCAGGAGTTGTACAACACCTCTGTTTTTCTCCCCCTGCTGCAAAAAGCTACAAAGGGTCCACCAAGATTTGAACTCAGATCGCTGGATTCAAAGTCCAGAGTGCTAACCATTACACCATGGAACCACCACTCCCTGAGTGGTGGCCGTCTGAGAGGCAGGTAGTGATGTGGCTAGGTGGAGGCGTTTGGTCACTAGACCCCCTCAACCAAAAGCACATGGTAGTGGTTCCTCTGCTGGTACTCGTCTAACGCACTCCCATGTGAGCTATTTCGGCCAGGCTTATGGGCAGTTTGGCCAACCGGGATTTCTGTGAGACCGCCCATCACTTGCGAGAAGCGTAGAACTGAAGATCACAGAAAGCAAAACAGTGGCCCATACAGGCATCAAACCCAGGACCTTGGCATTACTTAATACTGATTGCCAGTAAACCTGTCAGGCTGAAGAGATTAAAATCAGAGCAGAAGCAAGGGCTCATCCAGGACTTGAACCCAGGACATCTCACACCCAAAGCAACAATCATACCCCTAGACCAACGAGCCAACGCCAAGAGCCTTCCTGACGCTGCCTGGCTGCAAACATGGCTTTTGCATGGCTCAAGATGCCCACATGATCCATGTGGGGCCATGCCCTTTTATGCTCAATTCCCTAACGGGATGGTCTATGCTTTTATGGCACAAAGGGACACTCCCTAGATGAGCTTTTGAGGCTCGCTGCTGTTAGATACATTTTTCAGATGGGGTCCTGTGCAAATTTGCTGCAAAAGCAGGTCCCACCGAGATTTGAACTTGGATCGCTGGATACAGCTTTTTTTTTTTCATTTTTTGAAAAGAAATAGAGGTTCACTGTAAGGGGGTATAGCTCAGTGGTAGAGCATTTGACTGCAGATCAAGAGGTCCCCGGTTCAAATCCGGGTGCCCCCTTAGCTGTGACCAAATATTAAAGCGTTTTTAGGAACTACTTTGGTATGTTACATCAAGCCAAACACTTCTTTGTTGTGTTACATTGTACTTATCTATTCAAGAAAATTACTTGGGTTTTTTAATTTTTAAAGAAAAAAAGCTTTCTGTAAGGGGGTATAGCTCAGTGGTAGAGCATTTGACTGCAGATCAAGAGGTCCCCGGTTCAAATCCGGGTGCCCCCTTAGCTGTGACCAAATGGTAAAGCGTTTTTAGGAACTACTTTGGTATGTTACATCAAGCCAAACACTTCTTTGTTGTGTTACATTGTACTTATCTATTCAAGAAAATTACTTGGGTTTTTTAATTTTTTAAGAAAAAAAGCATCTCTGTAAGGGGGTATAGCTCAGTGGTAGAGCATTTGACTGCAGATCAAGAGGTCCCCGGTTCAAATCCGGGTGCCCCCTTAGCTGTGACCAAATATTAAAGCGTTTTTAGGAACTACTTTGGTATGTTACATCAAGCCAAACACTTCTTTGTTGTGTTACATTGTACTTATCTATTCAAGAAAATTACTTGGGTTTTTTAATTTTTTAAGAAAATAAGCATCTCTGTAAGGGGGTATAGCTCAGTGGTAGAGCATTTGACTGCAGATCAAGAGGTCCCCGGTTCAAATCCGGGTGCCCCCTTAGCTGTGACCAAATATTAAAGCGTTTTTAGGAACTACTTTGGTATGTTACATCAAGCCAAACACTTCTTTGTTGTGTTACATTGTACTTATCTATTCAAGAAAATTACTTGGGTTTTTTAATTTTTTAAGAAAATAAGCATCTCTGTAAGGGGGTATAGCTCAGTGGTAGAGCATTTGACTGCAGATCAAGAGGTCCCCGGTTCAAATCCGGGTGCCCCCTTAGCTGTGACCAAATATTAAAGCGTTTTTAGGAACTACTTTGGTATGTTACATCAAGCCAAACACTTCTTTGTTGTGTTACATTGTACTTATCTATTCAAGAAAATTACTTGGGTTTTTTAATTTTTTAAGAAAATAAGCATCTCTGTAAGGGGGTATAGCTCAGTGGTAGAGCATTTGACTGCAGATCAAGAGGTCCCCGGTTCAAATCCGGGTGCCCCCTTAGCTGTGACCAAATATTAAAGCGTTTTTAGGAACTACTTTGGTATGTTACATCAAGCCAAACACTTCTTTGTTGTGTTACATTGTACTTATCTATTCAAGAAAATTACTTGGGTTTTTTAATTTTTTAAGAAAATAAGCATCTCTGTAAGGGGGTATAGCTCAGTGGTAGAGCATTTGACTGCAGATCAAGAGGTCCCCGGTTCAAATCCGGGTGCCCCCTTAGCTGTGACCAAATATTAAAGCGTTTTTAGGAACTACTTTGGTATGTTACATCAAGCCAAACACTTCTTTGTTGTGTTACATTGTACTTATCTATTCAAGAAAATTACTTGGGTTTTTTAATTTTTTAAGAAAAAAAGCATCTCTGTAAGGGGGTATAGCTCAGTGGTAGAGCATTTGACTGCAGATCAAGAGGTCTCCGGTTCAAATCCGGGTGCCCCCTTAGCTGTGACCAAATATTAAAGCGTTTTTAGGAACTACTTTGGTATGTTACATCAAGCCAAACACTTTTTTGTTGTGATACATTGTACTTATCTAGTCAAGAAAATTACTTGGGTTTTTTAATTTTTAAAGAAAAAAGCATCTCTGTAAGGGGGTATAGCTCAGTGGTAGAGCATTTGACTGCAGATCATGAGGTCCCCGGTTCAAATCCGGGTGCCCCCTTAGCTGTGACCAAATATTAAAGAGTTTTTAGGAAGTACTTTGGTATGTTATATCAAGCCAAATACTTCTTTGTTGTGTTACATTGTACTTATCTATTCAAGAAAATTACTTGGGTTTTTTAATTTTTAAAGAAAAACAGCATCTCTGTAAGGGGGTATAGCTCAGTGGTAGAGCATTTGACTGCAGATCAAGAGGTCTCCGGTTCAAATCCGGGAGCCCCCTTAGCTGTGACCAAATACTATAGTGTCTTTAGGAACTAGTTTGTTAGGTTATATCAAGCCAAACACTTTTTGTTGTGTTACATTGTACTTATCTATTCATGAAAATTACTTGGGTTTTTTTATTTTTTAAAGAAAAAAACATTTCTATAAGGGGGTATAGCTCAGTGGTAGAGCATTTGACTGCAGATCAAGAGGTCTCCGGTTCAAATCCGGGTGCCCCCTTAGCTATGACTGAATGGTAAAGAGTTTTTGGGAACTACTTTGGTATGTTAGATCAAGCCAAACACTTCTTTGTTGTGTTACATTGTACTTATCTATTCAAGAAAATTGCTTGGGTTTTTTAATTTTTAAAGAAAAAAAGCGTCTCTGTAAGGGGGTATAGCTCAGTGGTAGAGCATTTGACTGCAGATCAAGAGGTCCCTGGTTCAAATCCGGGAGCCCCCTTAGCTGTGACCAAATATTAAAGCGTTTTTAGGAACTGCTTTGGTATGTTACATCAAGCCAAACACTTCTTTGTTGTGTTACATTGTACTTATCTATTCAAGAAAATTACTCGGGGGTTTTTTAATTTTTAGAGAAAAAAGCATGACAGTATACAAGTTTATTCTCAACATTTTATCTCGACTTTTTTCTCGAAATTTAACGAGTTTTTTCTCGAAATTTAACAACTTTAATCTCGAGATGGTTTTTATTTTTTTATTATCGCTTGGCCCTAATCCTCTTCCGTAGAAAATAGTAGCAAAGTGATTGTAAAAAACTGTAAGTTTGTACTGGTTTGTTTTGCTATACAAAGAAAACCAATAAAAACTTAATTTTCAAAAAAAACAAACAAAAAAAAATTTAATACGTAAAGAAAAACATCTCACGTATTAAAGGCGCAAAAACACATCACCACAACCTTTTCATGACTTAAAAACATTTTTGAACAAATTAATTTAACAAAAATATCACACCAGCAGCATTTCTCGGTTTAAATAGCTAACATATTTTTAGATTTTAACTCCCAAATTAAAACAAACTACCAAAAAATGATCTGACTAACTTACTGTGGCGCCTCAAACACACTTGCACAGAAGCGAGATCTCTGACTGAAAGTGTCTCTGAACGTCAAAATGACAACGGTTAAAGCAAAGAATCCTATTGGCCGAGGAGAAGCCGATCCGTTTCTTGATTGGCCCATCGCCCCCGCCGCTTTGACTGACTCCCTCCCTTCTGTTCATCAAGTTTGGTTGAGTTGTTTGAGAGTTCATGTCAGACTTAAAGAAGCGTGAAAAACTCGCGCCTTCACACATTATGAGCGGTGAGTTCACTTTATACTATCTGAGTGTGTTCATCAGCTTTAATCATCACGAAGTACAACTGTACTCGATGGATTTTAATGTGATATCTATGTTGTCAAACACCGAACATCGATTCGCCCAAAACACTAAATCATGTTGTTCGTTTAGTGCTTAAAGTGATCGTAAACAGAAATGGTCGCTAACATGAGTTCGTCGTGAATTTAGGCGATTTTATGTATTTCTAGCGTGAGTGACCGCAATCTTGAGCTTGTTTGCTAAGTTGTGGAAGTTAAGTTGATCATTAAAGCGACCTACATTGAGTTATATAACGCTAGCGATGATAAACAACGCTTATAAGATCATCAAAGAAAGCGATTATGATGATAATGATGACGACGATGAAGATTATGATTAAGCGAATGAGTATTTAAGTTGTTTCACTGAAGGAACATGGCCTCTGAACGCGTGTCAGCTCATCTGATGATGATCTGTGAACACACTAGATAAACACACATGATGTTTTGAGCAGTTTGCACTGAGTTTATGTTGACTGTGTGTCAGATCAACAGCAGAATCAAATGGCCGCGCTGGTGGAGAGCGACACGAGCTTCATTCAGAAGAGAAACTCCAGCACGCCTCAAGTAAGTTTGTTTATAACAGTTGACTTTTGTCTCGAGTGTTTGTCACTGTAATAAATGTGTCTGTCCTGGATATCATGCAGCTTCTGCTCTTTTTGAGTTTGGAAAAATGAAGGCAGGTCTGATTTTTGAAGTGACTTGTCTGGCACTTCCTGCTGTGAGCAGGTTCACGGTGAATTGTGGGAGGGAAATGGGTGGATCAGGAAGGAGAATCTACTTTTTTTTAACTGTCACTGAAAATAAAACACAAGCGATGCTTCTGCTCTGTGATTGGAGATGCGTTTCTCGAAAGCATTGTGAGCCAAGTTGATCGTAGAGACCCAGTGTTTCTGCTTGAGACTTGCAGCCCAGAGCTGTTTTCATATGAAAATATGTGAATGCAGATGTTTCTAGCTACTCACCAGAGCTCAGTTTTGTGCGGCGCTGCACCCAGTGGTGTAGTCCCTCCCAGCCTCATGCTCGTCCATCCCAGAGCGACACCCCACAAGCACCTCCACACTCACTAATGCATATATTCAGGCTTGGGAGGGTTACATAAAAAATATATGAAGAGTTTGGTTCCAAAACGCAATAACTCCATTTTTATTAATTTGAGTAAAAAGGTGTTTTCTACGGTGGCCCAGTAGTGCACAACACAACAGAATTAAAAAAGCAAATTTGAGCCGTAACGGAATCGAGCCACAACACAACGAAATTAAAAAAGCAAATATGTGCCACAACTAAATCGAGCCACAACGAAATCGAGCCTCAACGCAATGGAATTAAAAAGCAAATATGATCCGCAACGAAATCGAGCCACAACGCAACGAAATTAAAAAAGCAAATATGAGCCACAACGAAATTAAAAAAGCAAATATGAGCCGCAAAGAAATCGAGCCACAACACAACGAAATCGAGCCACAGCACAACGAAATTAAAAAAGCAAATATGAGCCGCAACAAAATCGAGCCGCAACACAACGAAATTAAAAAAGCAAATATGAGCCGCAACGAAATCGAGCCACAACACAACGGAATTAAAAAAGCAAATATGAGCCACAACTAAATCGAGCCACAACACAACGAAATCAAGCCACAACGCAACGGAATTAAAAAAGCAAATATGAGCCGCAACGAAATCGAGCCACAACGCAACGAAATCGAGCCACAACACAACGAAATCAAGCCACAACGCAACAAAATTAAAAAAGCAAATATGAGCCGCAACGAAATCGAGCCACAACGAAATCAAGCCACAACCCAACTGAATCGAGCCACAACGCAACGGAATCGAGCCACAACGCAACGAAATCGAGCCACAACACAACGAAATTAAAAAAGCAAATATGAGCCACAACGAAATCGAGCCGCAACGAAATCGAGCCTCAACGCAACGGAATCGAGCCACAACACAACGAAATCGAGCCACAACACAACGAAATCGAGCCTCAACGCAACGGAATCGAGACGCAACGGAATCGAGCCGCAACGAAATCGAGCCTCAACGCAACGAAATCAAGCCACATAATTATTAATATTTCATGATATACAATGTTTACATACTTAAAACTAATCATGGTATTGATATCTTTGTAAGACTGTCGACTTTATAGTACAGTGGCAAGGAATACTATATTACCGAGCTCTGAGAGCCCCCAAGTGGTCGGGAGCGTTTCCGTTGTGTTGTGGCTTTATTTCCGTTGTGTTGTGAACTTATGTTTGCTTTTTTAATTTCGTTGTGTTGTGCACCGGAGTTTTCTTTACCAAGAAAGTGGCAAGATGAAAACCACTGTTTTATGTTTCAAACTTTCACATAACATCTTTTGGTTATAAAAACATTAAAAATTCAAATCTACATTTTGATTTTAAAAGTTTTATTATAAAAACGGATTATTTTTCCCCCAAAATGCAATAAATCCATGACAGGTTTTTTTTTTTTTTTCAAAATGCAATTAATCCATCAATATAAAAGTTATTTTTCATATTGAAAATACACAAAGTAAGTTGATTCACATATATGACTGCGTCTAAACTTGGCCAATACTTAACTTATTATACAGGCATTTGACTAAAAATACATTCAGTCGTTGCTCCCAAAAAGAATTCAACGGGTCATCTTGTTAATGTTATAAATTAATTATTTGTCATTACTGATTAAAGAGTATCTGGCGCCACCGCCTGGTTAAAATAAACACATTTGCAGAGTACATTTGTATTAAAAACGGCTTTTAAAAACTGTTCATGATTCAGTTTTGAATAACACAACGGATATCGCATTTTGCGCAAAATTAATAAATGGCTTTTCAGTACTGACCAGATACAATACTGATTTTGGCGGAAACTTTTAAAATGGCGTTTATCGCGTTTTGGAACTAAACTCTTCATATTCTGTTACAGTTACAAATTACTTCATAAAAAAGTATTCAGTAACGTAATCCAAGTACCACAATATGAAAGTAATGTAATCTGATTACTTTTGGATTACTTCAAGGTCATATATATATATATATAAGTTGTGGCCAGAATTTTTACCCCCCTTCATAAATATGATCAAAGATGACTCTAAAAATACATTTTGATCTTTAATTTATAAAATTAGCAAAAACCTAACCTTTCATTGAAGGAAAAGAATTGAAAGTGGGGGGAAATAATATTATGAAATAAATGTTTTTCTCCAAAACACGTTGCCCACAATTATTAGCACCCTTTTATTCAATACTTTTTGCAACCTCCTTTTGCCAAGAGAACAGCTCTGAGTCTTTACCTATAATGCCTGATGAGATTGGAGAACACCCGAGAAGAGATCAGAGACAATTCCTCCATACAGAATCTCTCCAGATCCTTCAGATTCCCAGCTCCATGCTGGTGCTTCTTCTCTTCAGTTCACTCCACTCATTCTCTTTAGGGTTCAGGTCAGGGGACTGGGATGGCCATGTCAGAAGCTTCATTTTGTGCTCAGTGACACATTTTTGTGCTGGTTTTGATGTTTGTTTTGGATCATTGTCCCAACGGATGATCCAACCACAGCCCATTATAAGAGTTCTAGCAGAAGTGGTCAGATTTAGATTTTTTATCTGTTGGTATTTGATAGAATCCATGATACAATATATATCTGAACAAGTTGTCCAGAACCTCCAGCAGAAAAATAGGCCCACAACATTAAAGATCCAGCAGTATATTTAACCGTGGGCATGGGGCACTTTTTATCCATGTGTGCACCAAACCCATCTGGTGGGTTTGCTGCCAAGAAGCTCTTGTTTTAGTTTCATCTGACCATAGAAGCCGGTCCCGTTTGAAGTTCCAGTCTTGTCTGACAACTGAATATGCTGGAGATTGTTTCTGAATGAAAGCAGAGGATTTTTCTTGAAACCCTCCGGAACAACTTGTGGGGATGTAGGTGCTTTTGATAATTTTCTTTTAGGCTTTCTGAGATTCAAGACTCAACTAATCTCTGCAATTCTCCAGCTGTGATCCTTGGAGAGTCTTTGACCACTTAAACATTCCTCCTCACGGCGCATTAGGATGATTTAGACACACGTCCTCTTCCAGGCAGATTTGTAACATCTTTAGTTGATTGGAAGTTCTTAATTATTGCCCTGATTGTGGAAATGGGAATTTTCATTGCTTCAGCTATTTTCTTACAGCCACTTTCTATTTTGTGAAGCTCGACAATCATTTGCTACACATCAGAACTATATTCTTTGTTTTTTCTCATTGTGATGAATGATTAAGGGAATTTGGCCTTTGTGTTTCTGCATGTTTATACTCCTGTGGAACAGGAAGTCATGGCTGGACAATTTCATGTTCATGATCACCCTGGTGTGCTAAAAAAATGTAAATATGAATGGGAATATACTTCAGAGATATTTTACTCATAAAAAAATTCTAGGGGTGCCAATAATTGTGGCCAACGTGTTTTGGAGAAAAACATTTATTTCTTAATGTTATTTTCCCCACACTTTCAATTCATTTCCTTCAATGAAAGGTTAGATTTTTGCAAATTTTATGAATTAAAGATCAAAAGGATAAAAAATGCAGATTTATTTTTAGAGTCATCTTTGATCATATTTATGAAGGGGGCTAATAATTTTGGCCACAACTGTATATATAATATATATATATATATATATAAGAAAGAAATTATGGGTAAAATAACAACTTTAAGGTGCGATCACACTGCACTTTTAGTTCCATTGACTTCCATTCAAACGCATGCAATTTCGCATTTCGCTTCGTTCCAAAGTAAAAAATTGGTGAACTCTGACCTGCAAATTCGCATCACATGAAGACGTTCGACCAGTAGAAGATCGATTTGTCAGGGCATGACCTCTTGGCTGAATTAAAAGAATTAAATTTTTGCAGTAAAGTAGAGTATGTTCTATATTTTTTACATTTT
The DNA here is from genome assembly GCA_003731715.1 of Anabarilius grahami. Lineage (NCBI taxonomy): Eukaryota > Metazoa > Chordata > Actinopteri > Cypriniformes > Xenocyprididae > Anabarilius > Anabarilius grahami. The sequence goes on from RJVU01049641.1 coordinate 1,318,809, forward strand.
GGATGTATTACTTTTAAGTTATATGGTGAATTCATGTTTATAAAAAAGAGGCTGTAGACATCATATCACGACCGTTACAGCATCCGAAGAAATTTTGCATGCTCAAAGTCTAGTGTGACCACGGCTTTACTGCATTTTTAAATTTAATTTGAATTATTTCTTCTCAATATCTGCAAGTTTTGACATTTTACATGTTCCATACTTTTGAATGGGTCTCAACAATAAAAATATTTTAAAATATCTGATAAATGCAGTATTATTATCGTTGTTGTTTATAGCTTAAAAATGTGACATCAGATCATAACCAAACCGAACAAGCTCGGATAACACATTTCTGTTCATGTTTGTTCTGCTTTAATTTTAATGTTTAGCAAATTACATTTTTATATGATTAAAGTTGACTTTGGCATGCTAAAATTACTTGATTTTGAGTCATTTTACTTGATTTAGCTAGATTTAAAATGCTTTCAATCTTTCAGATGCAGATTGACCACCCTTATCAAAACTACATGGTATATCAGCTGGTATGTATAGGTGGGCAATATGACCATAATATGAGAAATTTTACAATGTTATTTTTTATAAAGCTATTTTTGTTAGGCTTTACGAAATGGAAAAAAAAAGCAAATTACCAATACAATAGTAAACTAAATAAACTGTTTTTTCAGATACAGCAGGTTTATTTAACATGTATACATTTATTTAACTGTTTGATTAACATTAATGACAGACAGGTAATTGGGCTGCTGAATGCATGGACGTAATATATACTGACACATATCCAGTTTTTACCCACCTGTTTACGTCCACTTAAGCCATAACCGACTGTATTCACGTGAGGTACTCCACGATTAACATTTTGACATCTGTGTGTGCGTGTATTTGACTATACAGGCGCAAGGAGAACTGATCGGGCGCGCCACAGAGAGAGAGACCGAGCGCACACGAGAGAGCGCTTTTGTTGTCATTCAGCGCTATTCCGCCTATACCGCCTTCACTAACTGCATGTTCATCGATAACGAATTGTGATTGAATTGTAATTGTGTGCTACAACAAGCTTGGGTACCTTTGATTAGGCTGTAGGCTGAAATTATATTCAACCCGCTAAAGTGGCTAGTGGGAGTGCCTGTCTTACCTGCCACAGCTGAAATCTACCCGCATTTGCCGGGTTGGCGGGTGTTAATGTCAAGCCCTGTGTGTGTGTATATATATATATATTTATATGTGTATATATGTATATGTGTAAAGGGCTATTCAGACATCTAGTGGCTACAGTATGGTATTACAAATTATTATTTTTTTAGTCCTTTGATAAAGAAAGTGTTTTCATAGTTGGAAGGCAGAGTTTGCACTGTACAACCATGTTGTTTGCATTTTCTTCTTTGAAAACAAAATAGCAGCGAAATTTCCATGAATTGAAAGCGTTTTTCCCCGCTGGCAGCATCGTTTCAACTAGCAGCAGTGGTTCAGTTTGTGTCTGAGGAGATTGTAGACGGGTGTTATTAGGGCTGCCCTCGACTAAAGATTTTTCTAGTCGACCAGTAGTCATTCATTTAAGCCATTAGTCGACTAATCGCACATTTATATTAATAAGCCATAAATCATAATAATGAGCCTTTAATCTTCTATGTAATTAGCCTAATCAGCGCTCAAACTCGCATAAAGCTTGCCTCAGCGCACTGGCAAACAACGATTATGTGTCGTGAAAAAACGGCAAGGAAACTTTCTAAACATTTCAATAATTTACTGATAATGTTTTCTCTGTTTTCGGCTGCAGAGATTAAGTCAACGATGCTGACTCGTCATCTCCACAGCAGTGGACGCGCATATATGCAAGTTTCATATGGATTGCATAATCTGAGAATATTTATTTTCCTTTTGATTTGGCTCGGTTCATGTTTGTTACGTGCTCAAGTTCACTGAGACCGAGAGCAGAAATCGCATCCTGATTGCTTTCATTGTTTTATAAAAGCACAAGGTTTTGCTGTTATTGTGAGTTTACAGAAATAAAAGTAGACCCGTTACATTTTGCATTAGTCTTATCTATACATTACTCTTAATTTAAATGCAGTGATCGCAAGCTATGTGTGTAGAGCGTGTTTACTGCATATTATTTGGATATGCGCCAAAAAATAACGCACGTTTATCTAGGACTAGGCTAACATTAGAGCGAACGGACTTGTAAAGTTGCTACTACTTACATGTTTCAAGTGATAAGCCATATTTGAGGTCGATGAATCATAGGCGAATGTTTGGATTTCCTGCCGTTAACGATCTCTCCCTCAAGGAATGCGTGACCTTGGCACTTCCTGTGGAGTTTTTTTTCTTTTTCTTTTTTCTGCACTAATAAAATCTTGGTCGACCAAGCCTCTTCAAGTCGACTAACGGTTATTCGACTATTAGGGGGCAGCCCTAGGTGTTATTTGCGCATGCACCAGCGGGTGGCTCGCGTGAGTCGTCAAGCAGCGCTTAATATGTTGTTATTATGGCAAAATAATGATTTATTTAGTCTTAAATGAAACGATTGTAATCCTGATAGTATTCCCCCTATTTATTTTTCAAAATGTAACTGTAATCTGACTACTACGTTTTTTGACGTAACTGTAACGAATTAGTTACTGGATTTTTGTATCCTGATTACGTAACGCCGTTACATGTATTCCGTTACTCTCCAACCCTACATATAGTATGCTTCTGATCTAGGCTACATGTAACTGAGAGCATTCTGAAAGACTGCTTATGTGTGTTTTATCTACATGTCAATTTATTATAAGCAACAAAAGACTTTAACAGCCAATGACATTTACAGCTGAAGAGACTCTGGACTGATTTTCTACTGTTTAGTGTCAATCACCATCTGACTCGGCCAGTTAAGATAACCTTAGATGTCATATGAATATAGTCCCTGGAGCACAGGTTTTTTCAGGTGGCAAGTTTCAATGCACATTTAAGAGTGCAAGTTGCAACTATTATTACTCTCTAAAAATGTTTGGCTAAAAACAACCCAAGTGGGGTTGAAAATGGACAAACCCAACAATCGGGTTGTTTTAACCCAGCGGCTGGGTTAAATGTTTGCCCAACCTGCTATTGAACTAAACTATTGTGTAAAAATTGCTGTATTGCTTGCTTAAAATGAACCCAAAATATGTTTTTATTTATTACATTTATTAATATTAAATATAATAGTTAAAGGATAAACATTTATTAAATTGTTTATTAATAAATGTTAACCTTTTGATTATTATTGTTGCCTCTAGTAATTATGTGTCTGATTTTCAATTTCCAACCTATGGGTTAATTTTAAGACAGCCATATAGTCATTTTTAAACAATAGTTGGGTTAAATAAAACTACCCAGCAGGTTGGGCAAATATTTGCAGGGTTAAAACAACCCAATCGCTGGGTTTGTCCATTTTCAACCCAACTTTAACCCAGCATTTTTTAGAGTGTAACAATAATGAAAAGATGAAGCTTATTATTATGTCACAATATCACCCCGTTTGGACTTTGTTTTCTGTTTTGGACCGTTTCCTGCCAGTCTGTCATCATAGTTATGCATTTTAATTCACTAATTTGCAATATGATTCGATATCAGTTATTTTGGATATACTGTATATCAGGTACAGTACATGGCAAATTTTCTCAGGAAAAAAAAAATCTCATTAACATGACTATATTAAGTTTCATAACTTACATTGAAATTGAATCCTGTACTAACTAGAGCTGCTTTTGTAGGTTTGACTGAACTGCTTGTTTATTTCCTATTTTACTTCTTATACTGTTATAATGGCTATTGTTGTTAATTTAAACATTATTGTTCAATAAATATTTTATATAAATACCAGTCCTTTCGACTTTAGTGAAAGTTACATTAATACGCCATGAGATGGCGGCAAAGACTGTCTTTATGAGTGAGTGAGTGAGTCGAAAGACTTTTGTATTGAAATGGACTGAAACAAGGACGTTGTTTTTACTTTAAACATCTTACGAGACGCAACTGACAAATGCGTTGACTAGCGCTGTTAAAAGGAATGTTAAAAAGACAAAGATCGCTTTCCTCAGCGGACATTCAAACTGATTTTGTGATCATGAATATAAGATTGACCTGAAGAATATCAGCTAGATGCAGGTAAAACACTCGCTCAGGCGATCTCTCTCTCTCTCTCTCTCATAATACTCTACATATTACAATGAGTTTCAATGAAGCGACTCGACGTTCCTTCGTTACTAGTTCTAAAGTGACGTTGTAGAATTAGTAACGAAGGCTTGGGCTCAACTGTTAAACTGTCAACTTGAGATTTTAATCCATGGCAGAAGGAAGTAGTTCCTCACAAAAGAGGGTGCCGTGCTGATATAGAGCGATATTGCATGGCTACTCGAGTGATATTGCTTATTTCGTATTACCGTATACCGGCACGTCTAGCTGCGAAATAAACTATATAGTAAAATATCTAACGATAGATACTTTGTACTGTGGTCACGATATACACGGTCATACCACCCAGCCCTACATACACGGTNAATCCGTTGTTGTTTCTTATTTATTTACACACTTGTGCCGTCTAACTGTTGTATAAACGGATGTGATTACCTACGGCTGAATCACATGCTGTGCTGATATAGAGCGATATTGCATGGCTACTCGAGTGATATTGCTTATTTCGTATTACCGTATACCGGCACGTCTAGCTGCGAAATAAACTATATAGTAAAATATCTAACGATAGATACTTTGTACTGTGGTCACGATATACACGGTCATACCACCCAGCCCTACATACACGGTTGCCACATTTTATTTGTAATTATTGAAGTTCTATCATTAAAAAAATGCTTGATTTAACCGATGCTTTCGATAGAGATCGCATATGCATGTATTGCCAAGTGAACTAAAATATCTCCAGAATGGCTCAAAACCATGTTTACCTCCCCAGGACTCGCAGCAGCCTTCACCTTTAGCGCTATTGGCAGCCACCTGCAGTCGGATTGATGAAAACGACACTGTGGAACAACAGTCACGGCAAAGCCAGGCACAGGACTCCCAGATCAGCCTCCAGCAACTGTCACATGCCACCAACGGCTGGCACATAATCCCTGCAAGCTCTCAGGCTGTCACCAGCTCCAGTAGCGTAACCTCTTCCTCGGAGGACAAGAGCAGACAGACGGGGTCTGTGGTGCAACCGCAGTATGTGATGGCGTCCTCACAAAACCTACAAAGTCAACAGGTGCTAACTGCCCTCTCTGGTGTGATGCCAAATATCCAGTATCAGGTGATCCCACAGTTTCAGACTGTAGATGGACAGCAGCTCCAGTTTACTCAGACAGCTCAGGATGTGTCAACCACAGCATCTGGGCAGTTTCAGCTTGTGTCCTCGCCCAACGGTAACCAGCAGCTCATCGCTGCCCCCGCCAACAGAGGTGCTGGTAACATCTTAACCGTCCCTGGCCTTTTTCAGCAAGCAATACCTCTGCAGAACATCAGTCTGGGCGGTACTGTGCTGCCCAGTCAGACGCAGTTCCTTACCAACATGCCTGTACCACTGAATAACATCACCCTTCTCCCGGTGGGCTCTGGTACGCCTGTCGGATCTGGAAGTGATGCAAATGCTGGAGGAAATTTAGGAACTTCTCAACAGCTGCTCCAGTGCACGTCGTCTACAACTCCAGTGGAGTATTGCACTACTTCTACCACCAGCACACGAACGGCTACATCAGGCATCGTAACACTAACCCAGAGTAGCAAAGGAGAGACGGGAAAGCCCTTCCAGAACATGTCATCTGATAACAGAGACGGACAGAAACCGTGTCAAGCGCAGATTCTCATTCAGCCGCAGCAGGTCCTGCAGACCGTTCAGCCTGGCTCAGTCTCGGCCGGTGGTCAGGTGTTCGCAACACAGACTTTGTCTCAGGATGGAGTGCAGAATGTTCAGATCCAGACCATCGCGAACGGAAGCCCCATCCTGATCCGTACCGTAGGTCCGAATGGCCAGGTCAGCTGGCAGACCCTTCAGTTGCAGAGCCCCGCTAACACTCAGATCACATTGGCACAGGCCGGGACACCAGGTACCATGCAGCTCTCTGGACTTCAGACCATCAACCTGAACACGCTTGGCAACGCAGGGCTGCAGATGCATCAGCTGCAGGGTGTTCCCATCACCCTCGCCAACACAACCGGTTAGTCTACTTTGGTTCTGTTGATTTGATTTTATGAATATTTGCACTGTTAATTTCAGGATACCAGACATTGCAGAGTGTGGAGAAATGTCGCTCTTGTTTATAACCAAAACTACACATCGTTTTGCACTTAGTTTTTCTCTTTATGTGTGGCTTTCTGTGCATGAGGCCCAAATGCAAGGCCAACTGTGTAGTGATGCACTGAAATTCCAGCAACTGAAAATATTCGACCGAAATGATGAGGAGGAGGAGGGGGTCGAAGGACTATAAATTTCTCAATTTTAAGATTGAGTAATTGACGCATCAACAACTTCATAAAGATATCGGAAAATTAATTATCTTCAGAAAATTTGGACTAAACCGCTCGATTCATATGGATTCGTTTTCCGATCTCTTTATGAAGTTTTTGAAGCGTCAAAGTGGAAGTTACAAAGGCAGTCAACGGAAGGAAATCTGACCGCATTCTGTCATCAAAAACATTAATTTGTGTTCCGAAGATGAACGAAAGTCTTACGGGTGTGAAACGACATGAGAGTGAGTAATTAATGACAGAAATTTCATTTTGGGGGCGGAATAACCCTTTAAGTAATAAGAAGTGATACAGAAAATTGCTTAAATTAAACATTTATTGAACAGCACAAGCCTCTCCAATCAGTGCACTTGTGTAATTAAAAAAAATTATGTATATGGTAAATATTAAATACATAAAACAGGTGATCAAAAATCTAGACTTTGTCCAATAAACTTAGTAGTAGCCTAATTCATAGTAATAATACATGGCTCAACGTTTTAAGCACCTTCTCAGAACTGTTCTGAAGCTTGCTTTTTGTTTGTCTGTTGACAGACACTCCTCCAAGTCAAATGGCCATAATCTAAGTGATGACAAAAATAAGAGTTCACCCATATTACACAGCCTGCTGCTCATAACTGCGTAGGAGTGCAATGACGTTGTAGATGCTATGTTGGACCCACAGACACATTTAATGAGAAAAGTTAACATGCACGTTTTGGCCAGAATTTATCAGAATTGCATGTGCTTCTACTTTTACATGCAAATGACTTGTTGCACTTATAATAAGCTTAATAAAACATTGATGCGGGAACAAAACTTTATTAATTATGATTTGTTGCGCATCTGCCATCCCATAATCGCAATAAGCTATGTGCTTTGTTACTTTTGATATAAAACAAAGTCTAAGCTTTCAAACTCTATTAATTTTGAAATTCGAACAGTAAATGTGGTTTTGGCATTCTTTAATGTGTGGTGACAGATCACTGTAGCGCCTTAGTGGAACCAATCATCTCTTCCTCTTTACTGCTAGTTACAGCACCAAATAAACATGAATGAACATCAGAAGGAATGTTACAGAACAACTTACTGACTCATGTCTCATGTAATCGATCAATCAGTGATTCAACCGCGAAAAGACGTCAATAAAACAGCTAGTAAACAATGTCACGTAACGTCACATTTACCTCAGAAAAGCCATTCAAAAAACTCGATAGTCAGCCAGAATAACTTAGAATAAATATATGTAAATAGCTTTCCTGTAGCTCAGTGGTTAGAGCATGGCACTAGCAATGCCAAGGTCATGGGTTCGATCCCAGGGATTGCACATACTCAGATACAAATGTATAGTATAATGCAATGTAAGTCGCTTTGGATAAAAGCGTCTGCCAAATGCGTAAATGTAAATGTAATTATGTATTTTGCATATTCATTATATTTTTACTGAACCTGTTAGTCAGTTTTTGTGTTAAATGTTTATATTTGAACAAGAAATTGAAGAGGAAGCATAATTATCAACTTTTCAATTATATATATATATAAATAAAATGTATCGGTTAATATAAATTTAAGACAGCATTAAGTGTGCAGTTAGAATATTTTATGTGTTTAGATTTTTTGATTAAATGTAATTGATTATTAAAGTTTATTTTTGGTTTCTGTTTTTGGCTATATGCGATCTTTCCCCTAATTTGCATAATATTGCCAGTGATCTGTGTTCATTTTGATGTGAATAGATAGTAGTGGTGCACTGATCAGGAAATCATCAATATTTTGAAAGGATCATGAAACCCCCCCTCTTTCAGCTCAGGTCTTTTGTGCCTCTTGACACACTTTTAATATGCTACATCATTAATTTAATAATTTGTTAGCTTAAAATATACCACACTAAAACTTCAGACAATTTACGTTTTCAAGGGTTCGTTTAAAATTTGGAAAATTCTTGATTTTTAACTGGTTTGAAATATTCTTGAATTTTCAATATCATCCTTGATAATGCTTGACACATACATGAGATGAAATGGGAAAACGTTCCATTAGCTCCCTTTAAACAAAATGGTTATTTCTTAGTCACTGAATAAAACAAATGTGCTTGAAGTCTTTCTAATAACAGAACACATTGCTGGATGAAATATAGAATTTCACACAAATAAAGCATGTTTTGTTGGGAATTAATCCCAAGGCCTTGGCCATTTCTAGTGCACAGAACCAGTTACAGCGAAGGAAACTTGAGATCAGATGTGGAATTGTGTGCAATCGATATAAGGCATAATGTCTTGTAAGGCAAAAGGAACAAAACCATCATCATCATCAATGCAATCAGTGGGATCTCAGTACCGAGCTGGGGTCATCTATGTTTCTTCACTGTCAGCAGCAGCTGTTCGCTCACATATGTCAGTTTTGTCAATTATTTCTAATTTTCCTGGCTAATGAATGTGTGTGTTTGTCATGTGTAGAAGTGTAATGTTTAGCGTTTGTTCTGCAGGTGATGTGAGTGGTGCGGGTGGAGACGGTCTGGAGGACAGTAGCGTGATGGATGAGAACGTGGAGAGCAGCCCGACACCCACCAGCAGACGCACGCGCAGGGAAGCCTGTACCTGCCCGTACTGCAAAGACGGAGAGGGACGGTATGCCTCACGCTAATACAGCACTTTTCTAATATCAAAGGCTTGTTCGCTTACACAAAGCTTCAACATCTACTCCAATAAAGGATACGTGCAGTGGACAGGTGTGCTGTTTAATCAGAAGTGAGAGTATTAGTGGGCATTCACACAGAACACATTTTTGCGGCTAAAAACAAGACTCAGATCAGTGGGCAAAAAAAACACCTAACAAGTGGACAAAACATGTTACATGTAGTTACTGTAGTAATAACTATAAATTATGCATAATTGCATGCAACTAACCCTAAACCAAACTTACAGTAAGTGCATGCAGTTAAATATTATTACTCAGTTCTTAAATGTCCTTGTTACAGTGTAATTATACACCTTGAAATAAAGTTTAACCTTTTATTCCCCTACTGACAAGGGGTGGGAATCGCACGATACATGGCTCATGATAACGATAACATCACGATACAGCAATTCTGCAATAATCGATATATTATAATCAACAGTCCTGTAATGATACATAACGATATCTGCCAACAAAATGCCAGTGAAAAGGTTAAGTGCAGGTTTTCCCTCTTTATTAAAGTCCAAACTGTTAGAAAACAGCACAAAACGTTTTTCAGTCTGTAAATTAAACATTTTATGCTTATACTTTTTTTTTAAAGCTTAAACTTTTCTTTGCGTGTAAACTGACACATTTAGCCTAAGTTAACTGCTTATCGGCTTGTTGTAAATAAACCTGGTACATTAAAAAAATGACCAACCTCTTTCATTTAAACATCTCAGTGTTTACCAGCTTCCTTAAAATAATCCTGGGAATAGTGTTGTCAAAGGTACCGAGGCAGGTAGCGTATTTTAAAATGTTAAAAATGTGACGATACCAGCATAGCCTAGCATTTTGAGTGCTGTTGAGCGGATTCTTAAACACCTCTGATTGGCCATTGTGTGTTCATGTGCTCAACATATGTCTGTGATTGGCTACAATGATCAGCGCTTCCAAAACATATTGTAAATAGACATCTTTGACGCTCTTCAGATTCACACGGGAGCATTTGAAAGCAGGCGTCTATCCACTGATAGATTTGATATTTTGCCAGAATGGGTCACATACGGTTTTAAAATTGACAGTCTGTCTTCACCAAATGGCAAAATCGCGTCACGTTGTAACTGAGAAACTCTGAATATTTTGAAAATGATGTCTGGAAGTTGAATCTGGATTATTGAATTTTTAATAATGAAATTGTTTGTGAAATGTTTTCAGTTGAAATATTCACAGCTTAATTATTCAACCATGTTGAATTTCAGCCCCCAAAATGCAAGCCCTGAAAATACAATGCATTAAAATGAAAGCACTGTTAATGCAATGCATTCATTTTCAATGAGTGCAATTCAACATGCTTTATAGTTCCAAAGACATTTGTCATTTATTTACTTGCACATTTTTAGTTTCTTGCCACCATCACCTTTTGCTTGCTCACTTTGGACTTGAAAGATGACTAATAGTCAGAAAAGAGTAGCGATCTAACTTTATTGATGCTATCGGATTAGAACACACAAATTTGAACAAAATTGAGCTGAATAATGACACTGTTGTCTTCTGTAGAGCTGCCTTACTGCTAAAATTAAGAATAATATGATGTTATATGAATATGAATTGATGAATTTTGCAACTGCAATTTTCCAGTTTTGAAGCTGCTTTTGAAACAATCTGTATTGTATAAAGCTCTATAAATAAATGAGACTTAACCATACATTATCTCTTGTATGCAGCTATAAAATGTTCTCTCCCCTGCTCTTATTACAGCAATGACCCCAATAAAAAGAAACAGCACATCTGTCATATTCCTGGATGTGGCAAGGTATATGGGAAAACGTCTCATCTCCGGGCACACTTACGCTGGCACACAGGAGAGAGACCCTTCGTTTGCTCCTGGTCCTTCTGTGGGAAACGTTTCACACGCTCTGATGAGCTGCAGAGACATAAGAGGACACACACGGGTGAGTTCAGCATCATGCCATCAAGAGGGTTTCAGAGCTCCCAGAAGTTTGAAGTTTGCTGTGTGTTTCAGTTCAAGCCCATTTTTGAATGTTTAACTGAGCGTGGAAGGCTGGACAATATGACGTTATATATTGATATACAATGTATATTGTGTCAATTAACTCTTTGCCCACCAATGTTTACTAAAAAAGTGCCCGCCAGTGGCAGCATTTTTTGGTCATGTTTAGAAAGCTTTCATGGCCCCTAGAAAATGTTGTTGTATGAATATGTAAACCTCTTTCTGGTTTACGTGGATCTTCTTCACTTGTTTTTGGATTGCTGGAAAAACGTGTCAATGGTGGGGGAAGCGTTATTTCATACAGTACTGGTCAAAAGTTTGGGAACATGACTATTCCTCTTCTCTAAAGCAGCCCAACATGGTCCCCTTTGTTGCGTATTCTCGGGGGCAGAGTTTATGTAAATTTTGGGGTTTGTGGTGTCACTAACCCGGGAAGAAGCTCGTTGTAGTCCTTAAACAGAGAATTCTTTAAAAGAGAATATCTCCCTTTGCATTGAACTTTGAGTGTCATAACTTTGCAGATGTTGTTTATGATCAAACAGCAACATTACACACTCATAATCAAGTGCCCCTTTAACTCAGCCAAGCACATCATATATGAGATTATTTAGATATTTATACATAAATAAACATATTACAACTTGTATCTGCACAAAACGACATGTATCGGCTGATATATGGTGGCCGATATATCGTGCATCCCTACAAGGAACTTTTGAGTTCTGAAACTTAAAATATGTTTTAATAGTAGGGATGTAACGGTGTTATTAACTTCGTGGTATCGCGATAGCAAAGTTGTCTCGATATTATCATGGTCACGTGACTGTATGAAACGATATGTCTTCCTGGCAAAAAGTTTTTTTGTTTTTTTGTTTTTTTTTGCTGGTTCCGAAAACGGTCCTGGTGTGATGGGTGGGCGAAGTGCGGGGAGCGTATCCTTTAATTGAAATGTCTCACTTCATGAATATTATAGCAATGAATGCTCCGAAAAGCCTTCGCACTACTCATATAGTATGTCAGATATCAATATATATAGAGAGAGGCACAAAGGCGAGATGCACGATTAATCTTTAGAAGATTGCGTTCTCGATTTCATCATCCACATAATCTAAGTCCTAAATGACGATTCGCTCGTGTCGGCTATATTAAACCTTTGACAAAAATAAAATCGCGACATTCAAATCTGCGTTCGCGCTGCCGTTGATCTAGAGAGAGTTGTCATGTTTAGATATAAACACCTTCACAAACTATCTTGTCAAACACACAGTATCATTCATTACAAATATTCCAATTATCACAGAAGTATACAAAAGTGTATTATTCAAATATAAATGCTGATGTCTACTTTACCACTCAAAATATAATAAATCACTGTTTGAAAGTACTTTAAGTAACGACTTTATGGATTGCATTGTTACGCCACTAGGTGGCAACAAATTACTGTTAAAAATGTATCCATCACTGAATCATTCTTTCAGAAACAAGTGAAGTCTTTATGAATCCAACTTACAAATATATTCTGTTTCACCTGTCTGGATCTTACATGTGTTCAAGCATCTTATTTGTGTTGAATTTGTGGTAACACTTTACAATAAGGTTCATTTGTTAACATTAGTTAATGTATTAACTAACATGAACAATACATTTGTTACTGTATTTGTTAATCTTTGTTAACCTTAGTTAATAAAAATACAGCTGTACATAGTTTGTTCATTTTAATTCACAGTGCATTAACTAATGTTAACAAATACAACACTTGAGAATGTTAGAAAAAATAATAAACATTACCTTTGTCAAGGTCCAGCTGGTGCAATTATTTTATAAAAGGGAGTTTTAGGTCATTTGACCCATCTCATACTGTACCTCATACCTCTAAGCAATAGTTATTAGAGGATAAAGAAAAGAGGACAGGATATGACATGGTTAATTTGTACATCTTTGCAATGTTCAATCATTGTTTAACACTTATGGCACTTTTTTTCAAGACTTTGTNTTTTTTTTTTTTTTTTTAAATATCGCAATAAATATCGTATTGTGGACTTCATACCGAGGTATTATCATATTGTGAGATTTTGATATCGTTACATCCCTATTTAATAGCACAATGACCTCTTATATGTCAAAAGAAAGGAGAAAAGAAAAAAAAGGTTTTGTCAATTCCTGGCCCCCTTAATCCTTTAATTTTGCAAATTAAGACTCAAGCCTCACATGAACCAGGTTTTACAATGGTGCTTATTTTGAACAAGTTGACTCAAAACTTGCCCTTTGTCTGTTTATAGGTGAAAAGAAGTTCTCATGCCCAGAGTGTCCCAAACGGTTCATGCGTAGTGACCACTTGTCCAAGCACATCAAGACCCATATGAATAAGAAAGGATCTTCTGGTGCAGTGAGCAGCGCGGACAACACCATCACCACCGCGACCGCCGCTGACAGCTGTGCTGCAGGTGACGTGACGGCTGACCAGCAGACTCTAGTTACCATGGGCACGCTGTCATCCGAAGGGTTTACGCGGTTGGAGCCCAGTGGCATCAGTGTCATGCAAGTCACAGATCTGCACTCCATCAATCTGAATAGCAATGGCTATTAATGCACTTTGAGTAGAGTGAGCGTTTTGAGAGATCTGACTGGGAAGAATGAATGCACTGCAGTTTGTAGGCATTAAAACGGCGGCTCGGGCACGGAGCCTCCAGTGAGCAACAGCCATGAAAAGTGGTTTCACAGGGGATAGAAAGAGGTGTGATGGTGCACCTTAAAGGTGCTTGTTTACCTCGTCCTCTTTGAGACTCCAGCCTTTTTTGCATCCCTTCCATGTATATTCTGTATCCAAGTTGTTTCAGCTTTCTTTTCTCCTCTTTTACCGATTCCCTGAACTGAAATTGTGGTGTGGTTCACATAAGCATCACTCAGTGGTCCACTTGACGTCATGAAATGAGGATATATTGGGTTACAACAGAACAACACAAACAGAAAGATTAAAAAAAACTGTGTAAAAAGTGATATCATAGTCATATTTTTAATCTTTAATACTTTACTCATAAGCCATCATGCTTCTGTGTATTAATCACCGTAAATAAGATGAAACAAAAAGATTTGATGCTTTTTGTACATAAGTTATATTTTTTCTAAGTATGGAAAACTGCATATTCTGAAATTACCTTTTGTTTTGTGAAATGTATGAATTATGCAGTCTTAAATGTCAGCATTTTTATATTATGTAGATGTTCCATAACGTTTTTTTTTTTGTATTGCTTTAGTTCTTTGTCTTGATATACAAAACACATTGAAGTTACAGTAAATACATGCAGTTGAGTTGCTTAATGCTAATTGTCCGTTTTCTTGGTCACTGTGGTCTTAAACAGTAATGCTTTGTTTATAGGGAAAATGTTAACCGGTTAAAAGACAAATGCCTTAAACCCTTAATTTAGAGAGGGCTTTTTTATGAGTTGGAGTTCAAACCAAAGCTCTTCACTTTCCATTACATGTTAACTCAGGTGAATGTTACTCTTTTGGTGTTAAGCATTCATAATTATTAAATTAAGATGAACTTCAGAAAGACTCCTAGCAGTTTTTTTTTATGCTTGCTTATCCCTACTTTGACTCTTTTTAAAGTGACGTCTCATATTTCTGTAAACTTGGTGCAGTTTTCTTGTCTGTGCGCATTAAATTGTATCTCCTTTTCCACTTAAAGGGGACCTATTATGCCCCTTTTTACAAGATGTAAAAAAAAAAAAAGCTCCAATGCCCCCAGAGTGTATGTGAAGTCCCTTTAAATGCAAATGAGCTGTTTTCAAGAAGAGGGCGGAGCTTCAAGAGCTCATGCTCCAGCATACTGACAACAAAACAGGGCAATCTCACGCACTAAAAATGGCAGAAACTGTCAGCAGCGGTGTTCAATTCAAACCGGAGTCGGATAATGATGCCTACAGAGCCAGAGAATATATGCTGCATGGAGATAGAACAGGTATAGTTTAGTTTAATTACGGTTATAATGTATGTGTTCATCTTGCTTTTATCCACTATTAGCACAAGCCTGTTGTAGCGGACCCCGTCCGAATGATGGCCAAAACTTTACTGATAAGTTTCACCAAGCATCTGTTTTCACTCCGGAAAATAACCATAAGAGCTTAAACAGTGTAAGAAGTGCGCATTCAAATTTTATCCATAAACTCTCTCCTTTGCATTATCATCAACATACACTGCGAATTGCACAAAAACACTTGTTACAACTTACAGTAAACGAATATATACAGACCTCATTCCTTTTCGGGGGGTGCTTAAAAAACTTTATATCCATAAAACAACTCAGATGAACTGTAATATAGTGCGTGCTCTGCCTTCCATTACTGCTGTGACCAGTATCACTCCGGAGACTATAAGCTGAATCACAAACCGTTGGCAATGATCCATCCTTGAGTAACAACTTTTAGCAAAACCTGTTTTGTATTGTCTCTTTGTACAAAGCAGTCTGGTGTAAAATGACTGTTGCAGACAAACGAATTTAGGAATATGGGGTGCCGTCAGCAGTTGTGGGCGGGGCCGAGGCATTTTGTGACATCACAAAAGTTAGAATCTGCAAACGGCTTGTTCTGAGATACTGCTTATGATTTATGGGGATTAAATAAAAAGGATTTAGTGGATTTTTACCATTATAGGGTGGTTGTGTACACACCCTATAAACCTTACAAACACCATGTAAAAGTGAATTTTGCATAATAGGTCCCCTTTTAAAGATTTGAAACATTTTGCAAACCACCACATGTATCTTTTATCTTTCACACCATTAAAGGGATAGTTCACCCCAAAAAATGAAAATTTTGTCATTTCTCACCCTTAAATTGTTCCAAAACTGTATGAATTTCTTTCTTGTGTTGAACACAAAAAAAGATATTTTAAAGAATGTCGGTAACCAGGCAGTTGTCGATAGCCATTGACTGTCCTCTAACAGTGTGCAAATTAAAGGCCATGAAAACTAAAAAGTGAATGCAGTGAGGATGATGGTAATAAACTCCATAAACATACTGGAACATAATCAAACAGATATAATCAAACCACACACACACACACTGGGTAATGCTTATTTATGTGCATGGATAATCTAAATGTGCTGTGAAATAATGAATGACCGAACCGTAAGTGTTTGCTACTTGGGGCCAGCGGTGTTCACTCCTGTTCCTGGAGATCTGAAGTAGCTCATCTGACGGTTAAATGTCAAAATAACTATCACACACTAGATTTGTGTGGGGTGGGCGTAAATTAAGCATGATCTTCTGTGACATCACAATCATGTTGCATTGTAGTCAATGAATCTTCCTGAAGTGAACATGCTGAGTAGACTCGCTCCCTCTGTCAAAATCAAGGGGTCGAGGGTGTCCAAATAAACCTCCCTCATCCACTTTACAGATGGGTTTGTTGGAGCAGGATTGGAAATGAACTCTGCAGGAACAGGCTTAAGAAGCCTTGACTTAATGCAGGCTATGAAGTCCACTCAGACTTGGATAAGATTTGCTCTGCTCTCACATGCCCTTCATGCTGAAATGTTCTGGTGTTTTGGCACTTTACATCAGAACTTCTAATAAAAGAACCGCATCAGAAGCTAATTGCCATAGAGTTTGTTGAAGCTCTAACTACATTCATTCTACATGTGTCAATCCTCAGCAGTAGCTCCCAGTACAAAGTCTGTTAGTCGCTCCTTTTTCCAGCTAAACTTTGTGCTGGTGATCCTGTGCATGGAGCCGTAATGAAGCACAGCTACTACCATATTTCTTTACCCATTAAATTATGCTGTTTTTAAAGCAGCTAGCAGAGTGCCAAAACCTGAATGTTTTGTTGACATCCATGTCCCAAATAACGCACTATATACTGTACTCAGCTGTATAGTGTATCAGTTTAATGAGGTTATTTTGTCAGAGTCTCTATTACGAAAGAGGATTAGGGCCAAGCAATAATAAAAAAATAAATAAAACCATCTTGAGATTAAAGTCATTATAATGTGAGATTAAACTCGTTAAATTTCGAGAAAAAAAGTCTAAATACAATGTTAAAAATAAATTGATTACATTTCGAGAATAAAGTTGTTTCGCGAAAAAACTTGTTAAATTATGAGAAAAAAGTCGAAATGTCAACTTCAATCTCACTAAATTTTGAAAATAAAGTCGTGGTTTTGAGAAAAAATCGTTAAATGTCGAAATAAAATGTGGACAATAAACTCACTAAATTTTGAAAATAAAGTTGTTGTTTTGAGAAAAAACTTTTTAAATTTCGAGAAATAAGCCTAAATAAAATGTCGACAATAAACTCACAAAATTTTGAAAATAAAGTCGTTTCGAGAAAAAACTTGTTAAACTACGAGAAAAAAGTTTAAATAAAATGTCGACTATAAACTCACTAAATTTTGAAAAGTCGTGTTTCTAGAAAAAAATCGTTAAATGACGAAATAAAATGTGGACAATAAACTCACTAAGTTTTGAAAATATAGTCGTTGTTTTGAGAAAAAACTTGTTAAATTTAAAAAAATAAGTCTAAATAAAATGGCGACAATAAACTCACTAAATTTTGAAAATAAAGTCGTTGTTTTGAGAAAAAACTCGTTAAATTTCGAGAAATAAGTCTAAATAAAATGTTGACAATAAACTCACTAAATTTTGAAAATAAAGTCGTTGTTTTGAGAAAAAACTCGTTAAATTTCGAGAAATAAGTCTAAATAAAATGTTGACAATAAACTTGTTAAACTACGGGAAACAAGTCTAAATAAAATGTCGACTATAAACTCACAACATTTTGAAAATAAAGTGTTTCAAGAAAAAACTCATTAAATTTCGAGAAATAAGCCACAATAAAATGTCGACAATAAACTCACAACATTTTGAAAATAAAGTCGTTTCGAGAAAAAAACTTTAAATTTTGAGAAAAAAGTCGCAATAAAATGTAGAGAATAAACAAGCATTCAATCAATGTAATATACATTCAATACTGAGGACATGACAGAGTTGGATCACTTAGTCAAGCTAGGCCTTTATTTTAGGCTTTCTTTCAATAACAAAGAAATACAGCTTTAGCTAATTAACCGAATAATAAGAAGCATACGAACTTTAAAGAGAATTTGCAAGCAGCTGGGTCTTTTTAGAAGAAAAAAACAGTACATTACTCCCAAGAAAACTGGACTTTATAAAATTTAACGAGTTTTTTCTTGAAACATGACTTTATTCTCAATTTAATGAGTTTATTCTCAACATTTAATTTAGAATTTTTTTCTCGAAACAACTTTTTTCACACAATTTAATGATTTTATTCTCGACATTGTATTTCGACTTTTTCTAGAAATTTAGCAAGTTTAATCTCGCATTATATTAACTTTAATCTCGAGTTGGTTTTATTTTTGTATTATTTGAGACGTAATTTCACAATTGCGAGTTATAAAGTCAACTGCGAGATACAGAATTGCTTTTTTCTCACAATTGCTAGTTTATATCTCAATTCTGAGAAAAAAAGTCTGAATTATGAAATATAAACTTGCGATTGCGAAAAAAGTCTGAATTATGAAATATAAACTTGCGATTGCGAAAAAAGTCTGAATTGCGATTTTATATCCTCCAATTCTTTGAGTTTATTTCTCAGAATTTGATTTTTATAACTCACAATTGTGAGTTGATCTCAAAAAAGTCTGAATAATTAAATATAAACTCGCAATTGCGAGAAAAATGTCAAATAAGAGATGACTCAGAATTGCGAGAAAATTCTGAGAAAAAAATGAATAAACTCAAAATTAATTACTGGATATAAACTCAAAGTTGCAAGGAAAAAAGTCAGAATTGCAAGTATTTCTCAGAATTACGATTTTATAACTCAATTTACACTTCTATGTCATTTAGTGTAAGTGCATAAGCAGGGGTGAATTCAGGTTGATTGGGACACTTTTTAGCATTGAGATGTCTGGGAAAAAGTGTCCCATTCAACCTGAATTTACCCTTATGCGAAATGAGAGCCACCAGATTTATTATCAGGTGAGAGTTCCTCTGCAAATGAATGTCACTGACTTCTTCATCTACAGGCAGCAGTATAAACCCACGTGACTGCCGCTGTTTGAACACTTAAAGTGATCAGACACAGGTGAGATCGGTCAGAGTCCGCTCCGGGTGACGTCACGCCGGTGATCGATGAGCTCGCGGAACGCGGAAGTGGGAGTCAGTCAGTGCATTAAAGTTTCCCGAGGAAGAAGGTACGTGGTCTAAACGTGATTATTATAGCGTTATTATGTGTGTTATTTGGACAAACTAAACGCATGAAGTAGCCAGTCTTTAGGAAATAGGCTTGCGAATGCTAAAAGAAGGATTTATTAGATTATTAATTAATAATAAGCTGTTTCGTGCCATTGTCTTTTCAAAGCTTTTATGGGAACAGAGTTTGTGTTTCGGGCTCATTCTTGACAGTCTCAGCAGGGTTTCAGATCTTCTAGCAGAGCTGTGGTTTAGTACAGAGAGAGAGAGAGTTGTTGTTGTTTGTCCAGGGCGTTTTCCAGCAATAAAGTGCTGCTGTCCCGGATGTGGAAAACATGGATTGCGCAGTTTCAAGGAAGCAAAGGACTCATGTCTGATCTTACTGAAATTAAAGATGATTACGAAGTAACAGCATATTTTTGAATGTATTTAATGATTAGAAATGTGGTTGAATTTAAACTTATTTTGCATAATAGAAAATGAATGTTTTGCCTCTTATTATTATTATTTTCCCATTTGCTTTGTTGGATTTTAAATTGGGTATGAAAGTGAGATTAGCAGGATTCCTCTTATAGTGATGAATGTGTGAGATATGGTGACCCTGAAGTGCAAATAACAAAAATGCAATCATTAATGTTTTAAATTCATGTTCCTCATAATCTTGAATCAGAATAACGACATCTTTTCTCTGATGATGATGAGGGCGGGGCAACCTGTCACTCACATGAGATCCACCAATCAATTCCCCACAGACAGAATCAAGCCCCGCCCTACATTTGTTCTTGTTTGAGAAGCCATTTCACGCGTCTCAATGGGGAAGTAAATATAGTAACTTCCATATGATGCTGTGTAAATGTAAGCCTGTTGACTGGATGCATAGTGACGCGGAACAACAGTTTGCTTTGAGGCGTACATTTCATTTGCACTTCAGGGCCACTATAGTAAAGAGCTTCACATCAAACAGAGAAAACCTGAGCTGCAAACTGTTCTGTAAAAATAAGTGTGATCGTCTGACAGTGGACGGACCTCATCTGCATCTTAAGCTATTTTAGGCAGCACTGAATGTAGTGTAAACAGCTATAATTAATCCATATTTGTAGTAAATATCAGTTCAGCACATATAACCGGTTTGAGGTGAGCAGAGTGAAAGTGGTAAATCTATACTCTAAAAAATAATGGGTTAAATCAACCCAAATTGGGTTGAAAATGGACAACCCACATGGAAAAAACCTATATAAACATATATGTTTCAATATAGGTTTTGATATAGGTTTTTAATATATGTGACATATATAAAATTGGCCGTTTTCCTATATTATATGTACATATATATGCACACACATATATATATATACATATATGTACACATATATATGTGCATACATATACCTATATAGGTACATATATGCACGTATATGTTCACCTATAATAGTAAAATTAAAATCCATAGCTGCTAGTCAACATAAATAAAAGTCCAAAATGAAGAAATGTACATTATTTATTTACTCAAGATCAATCAAATAGTACAAAACAAAAAATATAGTACAAGAACAAAAATAAGACAAAAAACCTGCTAGGCAACATAAATAAAAGTCCAAAATATAGAAATGTATTTACAAGAACAATCAAATTGAAATTGAAAAAAAAGTTTGACAAAAGAAAAATTAAAAACCATTTTGTTATACATTTCCTTCTTTTCCACTATCTTCATACAAGAAAGAATTGACCTTGTAAATGTTTCTGGAAAACGTGTAGATATCATAGTTAATATATCATGTTAATATATTGCCATAGTTAAATTCCATAACATGCCAATTACATGTGATACCAATTTCACGTGTTCGCACATACATAAGTTCTTGCATAATTTTTTCCATTAATTCTTAGTTTTTGCCTTGATAATAGAAAATATGAGCTAGGCATCATGTATGACAGTCAAAAATGAGATATGAGCTACAAAATGACCAGATCCTGCCATTAGCTATATAGAAGACATATCTTGTATGTATAGGGCTTATATGTGGATATGAAGAAGCAATACAGGAGACCTATATTTCCTGTATATGCACATATATGCACCTCCATTTTGCCTATATGTGGCATATATACGCATATATGCAGCATATACGAAACCTATATGCCACACATAGGCAGCATATATATTATCATATATGTGCATATACACTGCATATAGGTTTCATATATGCGCATATATCCACATATAGGTTCTTTCCATGTGGGAAACCCAGCAGTTGGGGTAAATGTTTGACCAACGTGTTGGGTAGTTTTATTTAACTCAACTATTGTTTAAAAATTATATATGTCTGGCTTAAAATGAACCCAAAATAGGTTGGAAATTAAAAATCAGACACGTAATTAGTAAAGGAAACAATAATAATCAAAAGGTGAACATTTATTAATAAGCAATTTAATAAATGTTTATTGTTGATTAAACATATTAATAATTATCTTTGGGATAATTTTTAGTCAAGCAGTATAGTAAATTTTAAACAATAGTTGAGTTCAATAAAACTACCCAGCAGGTTGGGCAAACATTTAACCCAACTGCTGGGTTTGTCCATTTTCAACCCAACTTGTGTTTTGAACTCATCTTTTTTTTAGAGCGCACTGTTCACTTCACATTCGTAAACATTGAAGTCTGTCTTTTTTATTTGTTGCAGATCTGTTGGAAGAGACAAACATGTGGCCGAATCAAGGTGATTTTTGGTTTCATTTTTCACTGAATACGTTCATTAATTTCTCAACCCAACATTCATGTCTCCTCAATCAGGGTCACATTTTTGCAGTTATTTATAGAGAACTTGTTTTATAGCCAAAGTGAGTGAAAGAGGAGAGACAAAACAAATGGACAATGCCTTGAAATGGTCCCATAATACTGTCATAATGCATAATAATATAATAAATAATCATTAGTGAAACAAGGTAATTTTGTGTACATACAGCGATTAGCAGGGTTCCTGTAGTGGTGCCTGCTTTACATAAAACAGAGTTTTGTATTAATGGCCATATTATGCTCTTTTACAAAGTCTTGATGTTGTTTTTGTGCTCTACTAGAACAGGTTTTCCTGCTTGAATGTTGATTATTTTCCTCATATTCTCCATTGTTGCAGCTCCTCTCTTCCCAGTCTGTCAGTAACGCTCTGTTTACTTCCTGTCTCTATGAAGCCCCTCCTTCTGAAAAGCACAATGTGCTCTGATTGGTCGGCTGGAGCAGTGTATTGTGATTGGTGTTTTGGAAATGTCCCGCCCCTTACCATAACCGCCAGTTTCAACACACTACTAACTAACTCAACCAGGCCCCGCCCCTTTATTCTGCATATGAATTATTTAAATGAGGAATATTGTGACGTGTTCAACGTTTTTGTTTAATTATATTCGATAAAGAATTTTGGTTGGCGTTCTGGGTCGCCACTTGATCTTCAACATAAAATAAAATTCATCATGTATCGACTGTCAATACTCACACACCCTTTTTTCATCTCATATCTGCCATGCTGCGATACGCAGGACCTCCGTTTCAGCCGCCCAATCCTGCCTTTCCTTCACCTCCAAACCCTGCATATCCAGCCATGCCCATCCCATCATGCCCACCTGGACAGAACCCTGCCTATCCGCCCGGCATGAACCAGCCCACCACCATCCCGTACATGACCCCAAATCAACACCCTTTCCCTCCCGGTGTCCCCGGTGTGCCCGGCCCGTATGGCCCGACCGGCCCGTATCCTGGAGCAGGGCATCCATGCCCCGTCCCACATTTTGGAGGCCAGCCGGCAGGAATGCATGTACCTGGTCATAAGAAACACAAAAAGATGAAGAAGATGAAGAAAGGGCATAAAGCTCATAAAGCTAACAAGGAACATAAACATATGAAACATGGCAAGGTAAGAGGCTGAATGTTCAGTGGACATGAGTTACGTGACTTTTGAGTAGACAAAAGTTTGATTGCTCCTTGAGTTTGATTGCTATATCCTCATATCTGATGAGCGCGTGAACACGATGGCCAATCAGAGGTGTTCACGAATCCGCTCGACAGCGCTCAAAGCGCCACATTTTTAACATTTCTGTACCGACTTGGTATACTTTTGACAACACTACTTCTGAGGCAGTGTAAGGGTTTAATGATCTACAGCAAAATAGAGTGAGCTTTGGTGCAAACTAAACAAATATTTAATTAATACAACAGCAGTTTCTCGCTAGAAATAATATCAGAAGTGTAAAACGCTGGCCAAAACCGTACATTTACACACAAACTGACCACAAACCGCAACTTTTGGATGCCATCTTTATTTTTTTAGCTCGATTGTCACTGAATGGAGCGCACAGAATTGTGGGATATCAACAGCGGTGAAAGATTCATCTATGCTGCCTTCAAAAATCTATCAGATGAAGGTATCTCATGAGACAGGAAATGAAGCTAACATTGGATTCGGATGCCTTAAGGGTTAGTTCACCCAAAAATGAAAATTTCTGTCATTAATTACTCTCCCTCATGTCGTTCCACACCCTTTAGACCTTTGTTTATCTTCAGAACACAAATTAAGATATTTTTGATGAAATCCAAGAGCTTTCAGTCCATCCATTGGGAACCACGCAATTTACACATTCAAGGTCCAGACTGATAGGAAAAACATAATTAAAGTTATCCATGTGACTCCAGTGGTTTAACCTCAGTTTTGAGAAGCGACAGAAGTTCTGTTTGCACAAAAACATAATTTACCACTTTATGTAAAGCTGCAGTCCGTAACCTTTTTTGGTTACATTTTCCAAAATCAATTTTTGAGCAAGTACATAACCAGCCAGTGTTCAATGCTTTCTCCTTACCTTAGCCCGATTCACAATGGTAAGCTTGTAATAATGTTTTATAATTCAGGTGGTACTGGTGGGTTTCCGCAGGAAATTCGAGAATGCCGCCGCTCGTCTTTGCGTCATTACGTCACGTCTGTTTACATAAAGAAGGAGTCCCAGTTAGTAGCTATATCATGTGAGGATGCTGCAGGTGACGGATCATTATAGCCTTTTCTCACAGCAGCTGCAATAATTAAACATCATTTTGATGGCGGATTGTAATCCAGAAAGATCCAAATGACAATCATCAGTGACAACTGGAGATTCACCCGTAGACAAAATGCAAAAGACTTCGGACTGAGGAGTGGCTACAGAAATTGAAATCTACAGGTAGCGCTAATACACACTAAATACACATAGTCACGCAATGTTGATGATGTTAACATGAACAATTTGAGAACAAACTATAACAATAATAATAATTTTCATGGTTTGACGTGATCCGAGCTAAGCGATCGTTAGATTGAATCACCATTGACAGCGCGATTTATTGTAATGCAAAAAAGCATTACAATAAATCAGTTGGTCAGAACAAAAGCGGCAGACATGTTACTTACTTGTTCAGATGACATTTTCTGGTGAAAATTCTTATTTTGGTCATACTTCCAAGACTACAATCTGTGATTCTGAAGTACAGTAGATTCATTCACACTGAGGAGCCGTGCTGATGCACAACCTACGTAAAGATTATAATTCTGCAAATTACTGCAATTGCAGGTTTCAAACAGAGATGGCGACAAAGAGGCAAAACTTACGGACTGCAGCTTTAAGAAAATATTGACCTGCAATCCAGTAGGGGGAGCACCATGACGTATGCGTGTTGTGTTGACTCAAGACCGGAAGTTGTTCTGTGGACGTGCTTTGGATAATGTTATTTTGTAAATATAGAGGTCATTTATGTTTTTCTGTGCAAACAAAGCTCTTGTGTTGCTTCCTAAAATTGAGGTAAAATCACTGGAGTCACATGGAGTATTTTAATGATGTCTTCACTACTGTTTTGGACCTTGAATGTGTAAATTGCATTGCTCCCAATGGATGGACTGAAAGCTCTCGGATTTCATCAAAAATATCTTAATTTGTGTTCTGAAGATGAACGAAGGTCTTACGGGTGTGGAATGACATGAGGGTGAGTAATTAATGACAGAAATTTTATTTTGGAGTGAACTAACCCTTTAAATGCCTAACTTGGAATGCATCCTCCAAAAGCAGCATTTTTAATCTTTCGGACGCAGCCATTATCACATCTGTCACTCATGTGATGTCTAATAATTCTAATAATTTCTTGCAAAAAATATCATTAAATGGCCACAAATTGAGCTATAGCCTCTATATACATATATATATATATATACAGTACAGTCCAAAAGTTTGGAACCACTAAGATTTTTAATGTTTTTAAAAGAAGTTTCGTCTGCTCACCAAGGCTACATTTATTTAATTAAAAATACAGTAAAAACAGTAATATTGTGAAATATTATTACAATTTAAAATAACTGTTTTCTATTTGAATATATTTCACAAAGTAATTTATTCCTGTGATCAAAGCTGAATTTTCAGCATCATTACTCCAGTCTTCAGTGTCACATGATCCTTCAGAAATCATTCTAATATGCTGATCTGCTGCTCCAGAAACATTTAATGTGTACAATTGTACAAAATATTTGTGTACAATATTTTTTTTCAGGATTATTTGATGAATAGAAAGTTCAAAAGAACAGTGTTTATCTGAAATCTAATCTTTTGTAACATTATAAATGTCTTTACTGCCACTTTTGATTGATTTAATGCATCCTTGCTGAATAAAAGTATTCATTTCTTTAATTTCTTTTCAAAAAAATAAAAATAAAAATTCTTACTGACCCCAAACTTTTGAACGGTAGTGTATAATGCTACAGAAGCTTTGTGTTTCAGATAAATGCTGTTCTTTTGAACTTTCTATTATAATGTATATATATAATGTATATATTTTAAAAAGTTCCGGGTCACTAAGATTTTTATTTATTTTATTTTTTTTTACTTTTATTCATCAAGGATGCATTAAATTGCTTAAAAGTGACAGTAAAGGCATTTATAATGTTACAGAAATATATATTTCAAATTGATGCTCAACTTTCTATTCATCAAAGAATCCTGCAAAAATTAAATGTATCAGTTTCCACAAACATATGAACTGTTTTCAACATTGATAATAATCATAAATGTTTCTTGAGCAGCAAATCATCATATTAGAATGATTTCTGAAGGATCATGTGACACTGTGACTGGAGTAATGAGACGATCTGTGTCACTTCAATATTCAAACAGACAGTGTGTTGAACACAATTCATCATGAAAGGTTGTTAGTTGGTTGCAGTGATGCGTCGTCTGAAACTCTTCTTGTTTTGTGGTGTTGCAGCACTCGTCCAGCAGCAGTAGCAGCAGCAGCAGCAGCGATTCTGACTGAAGATGACCACCAAAACCTCGTACATGCACTGATATACAACTTATTCGCCTCTTTTCCTAATGAATGTCTAATTTCTCAGTGTCAGGGCAAACATCAGTTAAATTGCCCAGCAGCAATAAAATAGATAATCACATGAAGTGTTAAATATGTTTCTGTGAGCTTCTGAATGCTTTTCTTAATCAGCTACTTTTACAAGAAGAAAAACGTTTCACTCCAAAGTACAAAACATGTAGATCACACAGTGCTTCCATGCATGAAACTGCAACTGTTTATTCAAATGTGAAATGTGACTGACCATCTGTCCTTGTGAAGAGAAGTCTCATCAGTTCCCAAAACTTCTGACATTCAGCATGTTTTAATTATAACCTTTTACTGACAATCTTGTGAACAACTATACTGACATTTTCCTCCAAAACTGTAATCAAAAAAGCTCATGTACTTTATCTATCAAAGTTACTTTAAAGTAAATTGATTTCATTTATTTAGAAAAAAAGGGGTTTTGTAATACTTTCACTCAAGAATGTTTTTGCCTGGGTACATTTAATTTTTAACTAAGATTTTTGAAACAACACTCATCGTTTAATGCATCTTTGTACTTTTCACTACCCTAAGCAATAAATACATGTTGATTAAAGTTGATCAGGAATTTCTGAAGCTGAAGTTGGTCTTGTTGTTAACGTATACATGAGTTAAGTGATGCATTTCAAACTGTAAACTCTCTAAAGTGTGCTGAGAAGTCATTGTTGAACTCAGCTGCATAACTCCTGTTAATAATGAGGAACTGGTATTTTTTCAATAAATAATATATTAAGAGAAATCTTAGAGCGCCTATCAGTTTTATTCGTTTTTGTGTGCTAATGTCTTTTAATATGCAGTTACTCTGTCAACAAGTCTTCAGATTTAGCAGCATCAGTGTGAACATGAGAGTGTAGATCAGCGCTGCAGCTCCGCTTCCAAAGATCACGCTAATCAAGGTCTTCAGGATTACTAAAAAGCTTCAGGACCCAGTTGTTGAAAAGTAATTGATCAGATTGGATCAAATCTTGAAAATCGGTTGTTCCAAAAAAAAAAAAAGATTCTGAAATTGGATTTATGTGTTGCTCAGAACTTTTTAGTAAGACTGGGATACTTTTGATCCAGAAAATCAGGATTATCCTACCCCAATCAGAAGGGTGGATTGCTGGAACAAAAAATGTAAAACTTTAAAACTGGTAAAAAAAAATCATGTAATATACACTCACGTTTATATTTTTATTTTGCTCTTGATTAATAAAGTAGACATACTTAACCCAAAAACAGAGTGATTACATAAGGAAATATACATTTTTTATATGATAAACTATATACAATTTTTTTTATTTACTTCTCATCTATGCATTTATGCTGTTTTTGGGGATATTTTGTATTTTTTTTTACCTATTTACTGCACAATTACTTAACCATGTCATAAATTGGCTTATGAAAAATTTATTTTTAATGAAAAAATCACTTTAATGATGAACTTAATTAAATCTAAATTGTTTTTGGACATTGCTCTATGTGTTAGGGATAGAATACTACCATCTAGAGCTTTGTGGAAAGACTTTAGGAATTATAGTTAAAGAAAGAAAGTGCAATGACCACATATATCCAATAGAGGTCAATAGGGACTGTGTGTGTGTGTGTGTGTGTGTGAGTGTGTGTGTGAGAGATAGAACTTTCGTTTCACTTTGTGTTTATGGTCTAGAACCAGACCTTTATTTAAATGTAAAATTTTTCAGATTTATTCCAGTTTTGTTGATTTGATTTGCCAATTTCTATAAAAATGTTCTCTGTTGCAGTCACACACATGTGTGTGTTTGTGTGTGTTTGTGTGTATGAGATAGAAAGTTTGTTCCACTTTGTGTTTATGGTTTAGAACCAGACCTTTATTTAAATGTAGAACATTTCAGATTTATTCTGGATTTTTTTTTTTTTGACAAATGATTTGAAAAAAAAAGTTAATTTTTAAATTTTCCCATTTATTTTCAATGTGGGGTCAATCTGACCCCGAAGGACTTTAATGGTGATTTATTTAATTTTTTACACGCCTTTAGAACAACCAAATCAAGCCCAGATTTTTTGTGCATGTTTAGATACACTATTTAGGAAAAGTCACAGAGTCTCATGCCCCTGAGATGAAGGGAACACTTTTTAAAAACGAAGGAAACTCAACGTCATCGGATTGACCCCAGGGAACCGTTAAGGGTTAAGCCTTTCGGTACAGCAAAGTATAAAAAGAGATTTTGGCACCATAAAATAATCCCCCAAACAGCTGTCAATATCCAGCAAAAACATTATACTTCATTTTAACTTCTTTTTTTTTTTAATCACTGTATATAAACTGCATTGGCACAATAATCAGAGATGAAGCAGTTAAAAGTAGTTTCTGAATAATTTCATCCCTTATTGCATGTTTATTTGTTTGTTTTTGTTCATATGAGGGGCTACGGAAACCCTAAAGGGACATGAGATGGGTGGAAAGATAAATTTTAAAGCTTTCGCGTTCTCTCGCAAGTGTTTTGTGTTCTCTCAAGAAACTTTGCATTCACTCATTCTTTGCAAATAAATATGGAAGCTTGTTTCCGCCACTAAATAAAAAAAAAATTTGAAAAGGTCATTGCGACTTTTTATCTCACAATTCGGACTTTTTTCCCAGAATTGTGAGATAAAAAGTCGCAATGACCTTTTCATTTTTTTTTCTTTTCAATTCGGACTTTTTTCCCAGAATTTCGAGATTTAAACTCGCATTTCTGATTTTTTTCTCAGAATTGCAAGCATACTTCCCTACTATATACAGGTCCTTCTCAAAAAATTAGCATATTGTGATAAAGTTCATTATTTTCCATAATGTAATGATAAAAATTAAACTTTCATATATTTTAGATTCATTGCACACCAACTGAAATATTTCAGGTCTTTTATTGTTTTAATACTGATGATTNAATGAATCTAAAATATATGAAAGTTTAATTTTTATCATTACATTATGGAAAATAATTAACTTTATCACAATATGCAAATTTTTTGAGAAGGACCTGTAGTAGGTGAAAGACAGTATGCGACAAAAGACGTCTGAATGTCACCAAAATATATTTTTAAAAGCTTTTTGTATTAATTGAAATGTCTCCTTTAATAATGTTTAAAAACATGACATACATTTTATCTTCATATTAGAAATGTAGTTTTTTTCAGTTGACTCCACCTATTTTGTCACGTCCCTCAAGGCCTTATATGAAAGTGTTCTTGGGATATGAATAATAAAATGAGAAAAAAAGTCCATTAATTTTGCCATTTCCAGAAATATCCATCTGTGCTTTATTGCTGGTAATGTTTTTTTCTAAGTAAATTCATGATTATTCATTAAAATCAGTTCCGTACCTCAGTAACCCCTCAACCCCGTCACACAAACCATAATGAACTGATGCTTATGTGACATCATTAATAGGAAGTGACATCATAGAAGTCTTCTGAACAACATTGTGAGCAAGTTACCACCTTCTTTAATAATTACAACTAAATTATGTCGTGAAATTGTGTTTGTCGAGCTTAACGACTCAACCCCGTTACATCAATTAAAGATAGAAAACTATTACTTGTGAAAATGATCTTTGTTATTTCAACATTATTCATGATTTCTTAATATCGTGCGCTCTCCATTTATTCACTAGATTTAGAGCAGTGGCCAATTTGGGCAAAAAAAATCACAATTTAAAGTTGTGTTGTCTGAAATGTTCAGAGCAATCATAACAAAAATGATCAAAAATAATGAGGTTTCTGTCACAAAAAGTGCCCATTTCAGGCTTTAGCAGCAAAAGTGTGAGATTTTATGCAACTTTTTTTATTTGCAATTACTGAATTAGGGTGAGGGACATCTGATTAATATGAAAATGTTGATTTTATCACAAATGCATTTTATAATAATATTCAGAGAGCTCCCATAGTGTCCATAACTTAAAATAATGACCATTTGATGCCTGAGATGAGAAAATATGTTTTTCTGAAAATTAAATATGTCATTAATGTGTTCAGAAAAGTAATACATTTTGGTAAAAAGTTTCTTTGCCTGTCCAGTTGGTGTCAGTAATGCTCAAATACCCCTATAGGAAGACGAAGACGAAGAAGAAGTTGTTTCTTGATGAACGCGATCCGCTGGACTGTCAGGAGAGCCGCTAGTCACGTGTTCATAAATAAAGACTATCTGATGAAGAAGATGAGGATCGGGACTCATAACGGCACCTTTCACTGCGATGAAGTTCTGGCGTGTTTCTTTCTGCGACAGCTGCCGGAGTACAAGGTGCTTTAACACGAAACACACACGAGTCTGACTCCATCCAGCCTCAGTCTGGTTCTGATTCTGCTCTGCTTCCTCCATCAGGACGCGGAGATCCTGCGCAGCAGAGACGCGTCAGTCCTGAGCGAGTGTGATGTTGTGCTGGATGTTGGAGGAGAGTTTGATCCCAGCCGTCAGCGATACGATCATCATCAAAGGTTTCTTTCTTTCTTTCTGAAACAGTCATGGAAAAATCATGGGTATTTTATAGTTCATTATATATGTCACATTAAGTATCATAAGGACGTATTAAATACACATACACACTGTATACATGCTTAAAGGGGCAATATGTAAGATTTCTGTCCGCTAGAGGCCTATTCAAAACAAAGGCGTAGCTTGATGACGCCAAGTTTGAGCGCGGAATCTTGGGACATGTGGTCTTCACCTCACGGCTAGGGGTGTGAGAAAATATCGATACACGTGAATATCGCGATATTATGTTTGGCGATACAGATAGCACACGTACGTCTGCAAGACGTCTGTTAAAGATCACTTCATCTGGAAAGCATCTGCTGTGTACAAACATCTGATAGGCATCTTTAAGATGTCAGTTTTACATACATTCTAAATCATAAACATCTTAAAGACGCCTTCTAAACGTCTATTTGACATCTGACAGGAAACGTCCTATAGATGTATTGCAGATGAGCAAAAACACTCTAAAAAATACGTCTTCCAGACGTAAACACACACATCAAATAGACGTCTCCGAGATGTACGTGTGCTATCAGGGCAAACTCTGTATCGATATTTATTTATTTACATCCAAGACTCGTGGCTTTGTGTTCGGTTTAAACCACAGACTGTATAAAACAGCTAGATGTCAGCGTTATCTCGGAACGTAAACTGTCGCTGAGCCGGAGAAGCGCGAGGTGCATCAATAGCGTTAGCATTAGCAGACCCAGTTCACAAGACGATAGAATTATACGGCGGTAGTGTTGCATGATATACCGGTACTAGAAAGGTATCGCGATACTAGTGCTGGGCGGTAAACCGGTTCATACCGAATACCGGTATTTATTTTTGTTATATGAATTTTGATAATACCGCAATACCAGTATGTGTCGCTTAACCAACGTTCAGAACGCGGCACAGCTTCACTTTTTGAGAGTGTCCCGTTTCACTTTTGCACTGTGGTGAGAGCACAGCTGAGATCGCATCAGCCTATGGTAAGTCCGAAATCACCCCCTAAAGCCTCATTCACTAATCCCTACGTTATCCACTTGTATTGTTCACTTGAAAGAATGAAAGAAAACGAGTGAGTGAATTCAGACAGCCGTTGTGTGTACATCAGCTGTTCGCTCGTTATTTCGATGCAATGTGAGATTGAATGAGTGCACTCAATAACGTCCACTATGGTTTCGGACAGCACTACAAATAGCTGTTGCCTCAAATAATGCCCTATTTGAGGTTATAGGGGGCGATTTCGGATTCAGCCCTTGATTACAGCGGAGAATTCAAACAACACGCGGCGCTCGAGATTGCGCGCAGAAACCGCTCTGCGCCGTGATGAGTTATTATTCTGCTACACAGAAGACGATGTAAGTTAATAAATGGACTGACAATTCAAAGAAGAATGGGCAAAAATGTAACTGCGTTATTCTTTCTGTGTTAAACTTGCATGTGTCATTTGTTCAGAGACTTTAGTGCTCTTAAATGTACTGAAAATATCCTTAGACAGTTTAAATGCTCTTCCGCGTTTCTCCCTCGTTTTGGCAGTTTGTTGTTGTATAGGGTTAGATTTATAAAATGCTTAAGGTGCCCTCAACTCTTTTTTTTTTTTT
>RJVU01049641.1:1358664-1524999 GCA_003731715.1 Anabarilius grahami
CCAGCTGATTACTAACAATATCTCTAATGTTTTCAACTACTTCTAAATCATGAGAAAATTCCCATTCTAAACAGTGACACGGGGCAGTGCCGTCGCCTGTCAATGACGTCAGTTACCCTTTGTTACCGCCTTTACTGACGTAGAAACCACATGACAACAGTGTCGTGGACAAATGCGGAAGTAGTGTCTAGCGTCCAGCAAACCACTAGCTTGCTTCAAGCAGTTCCTTATTTACTTCTTGCACGTTTTATGGTGGATTGTGTTACTTATTTATGGAACATAATTACTGTTTACCATCTGCCGCTGGTTCTGTCGACAAGGACAGCTCCCGTAAACGTAAGCGTACGGGCCAACCAAACGACCCAAGAAGAGTTTGGGACAAGAGGCATACACGCCAAACGCGGGGCATCGCGTCTCTAGACCCGCGCGAGGACGCGTCTGATCCATAGTCTGATCGCGTCTTTGCATTGACTTTGTATGTAATCTACTCGCGCAAACCGTTGAACTCGCGTTTGCCATGTATGCCCACTTATTGTGTTTGAATGTACACGAGTGTATATATTTGTTGAACAAGCGGTAATCGTTTATATACAATTTAAAATATATCAAATGTTTTTAATAGTTTACATAACTATGTGAAGTGCATATTCTTAGGTCATAATGAAGTTGCAATTCATCATGCTTTATTTTATATATTAAAAATGTGTTTTCTTGAAGACTAAAGTTTATGCAGGTGCAGTGTTATTGCATTTGGTTATTTACTGATTTATTTACACTGCCTTATTTCACCTGACAAGTTAAACAATGTAAATAAATACAGTTAGTCAGTTAGTGTTATACAGAAATATGAATCAATTATTATTGCAAATGATATTGGTAAGTTCAAAATAACATTTATTATTATTGATTTGAACACTTGAAACTGTGCTGTGTTATCACACCATCGAATTGGACAAACATTCTAACATCTATGACTAGAAATTTCTATGTAAACCTTCCATTACTCGGGTCTAATTCAATATAATAAAACTATGACATCAAACACAACATTTATAAAACTTTACCTCATCCGTTAAATCCATGATTTATCTTTCCGTCGGATTGATGGCCGTCAGCGGTTGGGTAGAAGACAACAAATCCCATCATTCCACGCACCTTCTTAGCGTCATCAAACCACGCGATTGTTATTGTTTTGGTAGTGTGCCCTCTAGTGGCAGATTCTACGAACTGTACCTTTAAGGACTTGAAAAGAGCTGCATATCGCCGCTTTCCGCCATTTTCGAATATGAAGAATCCTCTCCTGTGGCATCACGGGATAGCGCAGCGTCCATCGTATGCCTACTACAGAATTCGGGCGGAAGCAGTAGGTCATCCGGGTACTTCTCGCCTACTGTTTTTCGAATACTATGAATTCGGACATACTACTCGCCTCGCATACTGTTTTTCGCATACTATATAGTAGGGAAGTATGCGATTTCGGACGCAGCCGTGGTCTCCACCTCACAGCCGGTGGAAATAATCGGGATAGGACTCGGGGAGAAATCATGTTCATGGATGTGATTATTAACTAGGGGTTGCATGACTACTGATTTCTGCTAGTCGATTTCTTATCAAAACAATACTCGAGTTCAGGGCCGGCGCTACCTATAGGCAGAGCAGGCAATTGCCTAGCCCTAGGGCCTCGGGTTTTTAGGAGGGGCCTCCTAACTGCAACATCCCCTGGACGCTAGTCCACCAGTCAAGAGGGGAGCAAAATACTAGCTTCTTTGTTCGCTGGATATAGTTGAATTGTCACTTAATGTTTAACCAATTAATGTCGCCTTGTCAGAGTGGGTCCGATATACTCGCCAAAACGAACACATCCTGTGGGTGATGCGAAGCAAGATGCTAAATAAAGCTTGCTATAAAAAGCCTGCAAACGTAATGATTATGAATGTAACAAAAACAGCAAGGAGACATTTTAATTGTTTATTAATAAACTAATGTTTTCTGAATCCGTGTCGGCTGCAAAGATGGTTGATATTGCTGACTCTCATCACCTCCGTGGACACGCTTAGAGAAAATGCACATTTCATTCTGATGATCATCAGAGAGTAGCCTATTTCTTTTCGTTTTGAATTATTCGTTTAAAAGTAGACTTTCAAGCTTTCTATAGATATATTTCTTATGTCTGTGAGGCAGGCAGCCGCTGAGTTTCGGTTCATTTAGCCTATAAGACGCGCTCCGATTCACGTGCAAGTGATCGCGCCGGCGCATCCATGTCATGATTATATTGTCTGCTATATTTGCTTCTTATTTATTAAATATAGGCAATTGGTTGATGAAACATTTATTAAAATTAAGATACAATTTATACTTTCACTTTAAAGAAAGGCTTTCTACAAAACAAAACTTAATGAAGTGGTCAAAATCATGTCTGTCTGACCCACTCCATGTCTCCAGATGTATTGCGCATCTTATGATGTTTTCTATCTTACTCATGCTGTTCACTTTTCATAATCAAATATATTAAATTTTAAAAACATTATAATAGGCCTATTTAAACATAAATATTAAACTAAATACGTTTTCTTTAATGGCTACCAACATGTACAGTACAGAGAAATTTCATGTACATTTCATTTATATAACATATTTAATATTGAGGGCATCCAAGTTATTTGACATTTAAAAAAAGAAAAGAAAAAAAAGTAAAGCAATAGTTAATTTCCCTGGTAATTAGTTACTTTTACAATAATGTAACTCAGTTATTAACTCAGTTACTATTTGTGAAAAATAACTAGTAACTATAACTAATTACTTTTTTAATAACGTGCACTGCATTTGACACACGACTCACAGAAAAGACAGAAAGATACACACCAATATCAAGTTCNTGCACATATTGTTTAATGCTTTGAACTAAAAGAAAAGCTTAAGATATAACGTAAGCTTGTTGTGTATATTGCCTAATCGTAAGCTTGTTCAGAAATGGTTACAAAATCTTGATGAATTAAAAAAAAAAATAACGTCCTTCTCGTTTAACGTCATTTAAATAAACGAATATTAGAATATTCGTTTTTTACGAGCCCAAATATTCGAATACAATATTTTGGAAAAATGCCCATCCCTACTTTTATTATGCCACAGTCGCCGGCCCCGCTTCCGCTTTTCCCGTCATGAGTATGAGGTAACGCAGCTCTGTTTATCATATTAGATACATTTGAGTGTGTTGAAAATGATGTTATAACGTTACTCTGAGCGTTCACTCGGCGGCTGCTGTGAGACACTGTTACACACTGCAGTAAGATAGATCGATTTCAGAATATCATATTAAATGCTGGATGGCTTGTGTTGATAAATGACATGCAATTAATTTTAAAATAATATTGTATGATGGAGAAAATGCTGTATTACTGCATTACATCTGATTATGCTATGTTAGCTACTTCACACAATAGTGTTTTTCTCTGAGGCGTGGTAAAGCATGGTACTCGCAAAACATCAAGAAAATTAGATTTAAACAATAAGACTAAACGTGTTGAGCTATATAACAATTTGTTTTCTGTCTATAAATGTAACCAAANTACTGTTACTAAAAATAAAGCTGCATCTGATTATTCTATGTTAGCTACTTCACACAATAGTGTTTTCTCTGAGGCGTGGTAAAGCATGGTACTCGCAAAAAATCAAGAAAATTAGATTTAAACAATAAGACTAAACGTGTTGAGCTATATAACAATTTGTTTTCTGTCTATAAATATATCAAAACAGTTGTTCCCTTGTCTATTAAAACATGTAAATATTAAAGCTTTTTTGGTGTTTCCATGGTTTCTACAAAATAAAACCGGAAACCGAGGGTAACGCGGGTATGACGCAATTGACAGGCGACTCCTCACACGTCCCGGAGCCTTGGTTAAAATTGCAATTTTCTCACGATTTACAAATAGTTGGAAACATTTGGGATATTGTAAGTACTCAAGTGAACAAAATATATAACACTGGCCTAGTGGTTTTTGGATATTTTACTGCAAAAATTTTACATATTGCACCTTTAAGAAACATTGAAAAGAAAATTATGTTTTGAAGTGAAGATTATTATAGCATTCAGTGTGTGAGTGAATCTGTTTCTTTCTACAGATCTTTTGCGGAAAGTTTCCATAGCTTGTGTCCAGAGAAGCCATGGGTGACGAAGTTGAGCTCGGCAGGTTTGATTTACCTTCATTTCGGCCGACGAGTTCTTGCCCAGCTGACGCAGCTGAAGCAGGACGACACGCGGCTGGAGGTCCTTTATGACAAGGTCAGTTTAACCCAAACTCTTTAAAGCGGAACACAGATGCTCCAGTGTCCGACACCTGAAGTCTTTTGTTTCAGATGTATGAGAACTTTGTGGAGGAAGTGGATGCAGTGGATAACGGGATCTGTCAGTGTGACGGAGAGGCGCGTTACTCCATCACCACCACCCTCAGCGCTCGCGTCGGCCATCTCAACCCGCACTGGAACAGCAAAGACCAGAACACTGAGGTTTACTGAAAGCACACACATATTCATATATTCTGGTGATTTCTGCCGTTCTTCTACACTGAAATCACTACTAAACATACCTGCAAACTCCAGACTGGGAATAGATGCATGAAGCATGAAGTTCAAGTGAATATCATGCATTTTTATAATCATATAAGAATATCACTTGACAATAAATCCTTTTTCATCATAGGAGGGTTTCCATAAAGCCCTGGCTCTTGTAGGAGCTGAATTCCAGGACCGTTTGGATTACTACATGAACGCCTGGCTCCCGGCGAGAGAGATCGTGCAACAAGCTGTTCAGGCGAGATATAAGGTAATTAATATCTGTGCGTTTTCAAGCTGGAGGATATGATGTGATTCACTGATGCACGACTGCACACATGTGGCTTTATCTGGCCTGAGCATTACATACTGAAACTAAGATCATTTTAATCGCTGCTTCAGCACAAACACCGGTCTCTTGCAGACATCAGATGTGCTAATAAAAAGATGATAGACTAGATGGACAAAAGAATTGGAATTTTAATATAAAAGTATAAAGACTTTGAAAGAGTCTTATTTTTGTAATTCCACGAGGTGAAACTAGTGTCACAGAAACTACATACTTCAAATGCTTCTAATGTGTTAAAAATAAATAAACGACCCAACAGACTTAAAGGATTAGTTCACTTTCAAATAAAATTTTCCCGATAATTTACTCACTCCCATGTCATCCATGTTCATGTCTTTCTTTCTTCAGTCGAAAAGAAATGAAGGTTTTTGATGAAAACATTCCAGGATTTTTCTCCTTATAGTGGACTTCACTGGCCTCCAGACGGTTGAAGGTCAAAATTACAGTTTCAGTGCAGCTTCAAAGAGCTTTAAACGACACCAGACGAGGAATAAGAGTCTTATCTAGAGAAACGATCTGTCATTTTCGAAAAAATAAGAAACTGTATATGCTTTATAAATACAAAATATCGCCTTGCACGTACTTCTGCTTTCCGTATTCTTCAAAAAGCTTACGCTGTATGTCCTACGCCCTCCCTATTCAGCTTACGGAAAAAATGTAACTGGCGCCGCGTTCATTCCGTAAGTAGAATAGGGAAGGTGTAGGACATTTTTGAAGAATACGAAAGTGCGGTTTTGGCGGAAGCACTTAGAAAGCTATCATTTGTGTTTATAAATCAAATACATTTAAATTTTTTTCGAAAATGAGCGATGGTTTCTCTAGATAAGACTCTTATTCCTCGTCTGGGATCATGTAGAGCTCTTTGAAGCTGCACTGAAACTGTAATTTTGACCTTCAACCGTTTGGGCTCCATTGAAGTCCACTATAAGGAGAATAATCCTGGAATGTTTTCATCAAAAACCTTAATTTCTTTTTGACTTAAGAAAGAAAGACATGAACATCTTGGATGACATGGAAAAAATTATCAGGAAAATTTTTTTTGTAAGTGAACTAATCCTTTAAAGTTTCTGAAACAAACCCCAAGACTGTCTTCGGTCGTATTGTTCCCGTGCAGGTGGATCCGAGCGGGGAGATCGTGGTGCTGGCTCAGGGCGGTTGTCCTTGGAAAGAGCATCTGTTTGCCCTGGAGAAGGAGATGAAGGTGGACGTGCCCATTAAATTTGTGCTGTACACGGATCAAAACGGCCACTGGAGAGTCCAGTGTGTCCCGGCGGGACTGAACACCTTTCAGAACAGGTGTGGCATTTCCTGTCATCTTGAAACACTTTCATACCGAGACACTCGGCTTTTGTTGTTGTTCAAGAGTAGATTTGTAGAGTGTAAGAACTGAAGGCTTCATGGCTGACTTATTGTGTTCACTGTTGCTGGATATAAATCTGTATTTGCATTGAATGTAATGTGATTTCTGCTGATCATGTGATGTGTCTCTAGGTTGAGTATTTTGGAGGAATGGCGAGGTGTCCGGGACGAAGCGCTGTCCGAGCTGAGTGGAATTCCTGACTGCATCTTCGTTCATGCCAGTGGCTTCATTGGGGGGAACAAGACGCAGGAGGGCGCTCTGGAAATGGCCAAAAGAACGCTTCAAACGGCACCCAAACCTTTACACAGCAACTGACGCGTACCTGTAATTCACCTGCTCTCGTGAAAACTAATAAATAATTTTCTTGTTTGTATTCATTATTGTGGATTATTCACAGGATTTATTATGTGAATGAATGTCACATCACGGTCAGTGAAAAAACACAGTCTAGACATTTACAGTAATCTGTGACTGAGAGTTTATACAGATAATAAAGATACTGACCTTGTTCTTGTCCTAAAAAATGAACCGTTTGGTCACAGCAGTGGGCAAAAGTGATGTATGGAGCGGACATTTGTTTTTATTGATCCTACATGTTACATAAAACCATCAAAATATGAGGAAAATATATATTTTAAATATAAGGGAAGAATGAAACACCAAACTTGGTCAAGGTGTTTATCTGACAAAATGATTTGACAAAAAAGGCAATCTACAGGAACAAGCAAACATTGACTACAACATAATCAGTTATTAATATTTCATTGGTTATTGGTTGACAGCCTGGCCAAAAGTGATGTCTCACAATTTGGCGTGTTTTATTGCATTACTATCACAAATAAAACAACTATGCAATATGCTTACAAAATCAATAAAGGGTTAATTTTCCTAGGCTGGGCGTAATGTCTGGCCACTACTGTAATGATCATCTTTACTCCCTGAAACCTGAATTAGTTGTGTATCTAAAAATGACTCAAACGTAGCCTTTGTGCTGGGCTGTACACCAAAAAGCTCAATTCTTACTGTTTTCACTGTGTCCTGGTTTTGTTTATTGGCCAGAGTACTTTTTCTGGCTCTTCTGAATATGACATTTCCTGAAGAAGGTGACTCTAGGGGGCCTTATTTATAAAACGTATAATATATTTTCCTCGTTGCAGAGAGTACTGCAGGTATTTAGAAATCTAAGCAATTTTGTTTGGATGGCAAGTTTTGGTGCCGTTTTACTTTTGTTGTCCCATGAACAATTGAACTTATATTGACAATAAGTGAAAGACAACGGAAGGTTCCAGCATCCAGCTACGCTTTCGCCATTTTGGAGTGAAAGCGACTCTGCAGTCCACTAGCTTTTTGTTGTCGCTATGGCAATATCATATTAAAGCAGACACCCGACCTGAATGATGACAGAATAATGTACAATCACTAGTGATCATCAAATCCTTTTAACAGATATTTTGCATTAAAGTCTTCCACTTTTATTCACAAAACCCTTGCTCTCTTGAAACCTTGTCAGTTTGGGTTGAAATTCTTTCAAATTCAAGTATTAGCACACTGAATTAACACCACCATATGAAATTAAATTATGAGCATGCATCAGAAAAATTGGGAATGTTGGACAATGAGTAAATAACAGCTTGACAGTAAACAGTTTTTGCATTTTAATGTCTGTTAAAGAGATAAAAAAAACAGCCACTGTGTCCAAAAAAATGGCAATTACAGGATAACAGACACAGCAATGCATCTCAGCAGGTCCAGGACACGTTTTGATAGGACACCCTCCGGGATGTTGACTTCAGACTCCAGCATCACTGTTCTGGAAAAACAAAATACAGATATTAATTATAAGGTTTACATAATGATAATGTCACAAAACTAGACGTATTATGACAATATTAATTAAGATTAACTGCAGGCTTATTTATAGATAGTTGCATTGTTTATCCACTCTTTTAATCCTAAAATTTCCCCACTTACCATGATCATCAGAACTAAAAGAAGATATTTGTCGGGAATCAAACTGATCGTTTAGTATACAGTCCATTGGCTCCTCGACCTGCTCAGCTTCCGCATTAGCAGTGACTGGTGGAACTGCACCAGACTTCACAAGCTTCTGCAGTGTGCGGACAGATGGCATGAAAAACACTTTCAACAGCAGCGAGTAACATTTTGGACTGGCATGTAGCAGAGACAAGAAGAAAGCTTTGTCCTGAGTGCTCCACCGAAAACCACGAGCCTTCCTCTGAGACGCACGTATCTGTGTGCTCACAAAAGCATATGCTTTGGCTGGTAAGAGTTTCTTCAACTGCTCCATCACGAACGCCTTATTAACAGCGGCATTCACGGTCTTCTTCAGCGGGGTCATTTTCCTCATTTTCGCCTTCAGTTTGCACACCTGTGCACTTAGATTCCTAATCTTCAACTTCAGGGCACGTTCCTTCTCAGAAGGTTCAACGGCTGTTGGCAACAGTGGTGTCAGTGGCGTCGAAGGTCCTGCTACAGGAGCATCAGGTGAGGTAACAGCTGTCGGTGGGTGAACAACTGAATCAGGGGGTTGTTGAACACTCTCTGCGGTGGCTGAGATTACATTTGCCAGGCAAACAATTTTTTTTTGGCCTGTAAAACAAACACAAATTTGAAAAATTATTAACTAAAATCACATTACAGCAAAACAACAAGGTGTTACTTTCGCTTAAGACTATAAGGCAGTCACTCTAAAATGGATAATGTGATTGACACTCTTAAAGAAATCTAGAGTGACTAAAAATAGTTTGCATCATTTTGTGCAGATATCATTTGTAATATTATGTTTATTTTGTACATCGGTCAATGATGTGTCGGGTCATTTTTTTGTCCAAAGGCGTTAATGATAATAATAAATACAAAGATATGACATCCAAAGTATGTAAGATTGTACAACTAGATCACTTTTATTGAATCCAAAAGGGTTTAATTATATTTTAAAAATTTTAAAGATTTTGAAGTGTCATTCGGTTTAACCGTCCAATACAGCCATTTCATTTGTGATTAAAATATCTTAAAATTTAATAAATGTATATATTTTTTATTCTGGCATGATTTTATAACATCATATATCAACATAGTGCAAAATGGTATTACAATTATGTGTAGAAGTCTTGTTATGAGAAAGAATGAATTTCATTGATGAAATCACAATTATGACAATAAAAATTACTTTTTGTCAAAGTTTAGTATTATTTAAAAAAAAAAAATAATAATCTGTTTTTCAATATTGTTACATTATGATGAGACTCCACTTAGAAAATGGACAAAATTCATCCTCAAAATCAACATTTTTGAAAAACTTATTTTCAGTACAAAGAAAAATGCTAAACTTTCACAAAAAGTAATTTTTATTGTCATAATTGTGATTTCATAACATTTAGATATAAATCCAACTGAAAAAAACTTGTGAAAAGATGTCTTTCAGTTAGTCAAATAGCAAATAGTGGAGCTCTGCAGCATCTACTGGTAAAAGTCATTGTTTTTTACTTTTAAAACTGCATTTTCAAAAATCTTACACTAAACCATGTCAAATTATCCATGTTATCCTCATGAATGAAAGTTAGACATGTGGGTCTTTATAAAGTGAATTTTACATAAAAAGCTGTTCTTGTATAAAAACCTACTCAACAAAATAATTATTTAATTTATTTATATAAATTTAAAAGACATGATAAATCCTCAAAAAACTGCACAAATATGAAGTAAAAACATTAATAAACAGAGTAAAATTACATTTGTTTTAAAAAAAAATTATTTTGTTACAAAATTACATTTTGTTGCCTGGGGTCTGTGGAGACCCCAAACACCCTGAGTGTGACTTTTTTTTCTACACTAACATAAAAACAAGATATCATTCCAATTTTTTTTATTTGTAGATCTAGAAAGTGTTAACAACTGTACAAAGTTTCATGTCATTTGGACAAAGAGAAATTTTTTTATTTTATTTTAGCAAACGTCATTTGGGGTCTTAAAAGACCCTATAATGATTAAAGGATTAGTTCACTTTTAAATAAAAATTTCGTGATAATTTACTCACCCCCATGTCATCCAAGAAGTTCATGTCCTTCTTTCTTCAGTCGAAAAGAAATGAAGGTTTATGAGGAAAACATTCCAGGATTTTTCTCCATATAGTGGACTTCACTGGGGTTCAACGGGTTGAAGGTCCAAATGTCAGTTTCAGTGCAGCTTCAAAGAGCTCTACATGATCCCAGACGAGGAATAAGAGTCTTATCTAGAGAAACCATCGCTCATTTTCTAAAAGGAAAAAAAAATTATATAAGTTTTAACAATAAATGCTCATCTTGAACTAGCTCTCTTCTTCTATTTCTTCTTCTAACTAGCTCTCTATTTGAATTCCAGCAGTGTAGACACTGCTAAGTGTATTACTGCCCTCCACAGGTCAAAGTTTGAACTAAATTGTCATATACAATATGCTTGTGCAAGTATTTAACAATTAGTTCAAACTTTGACCTGTGGAGGGCAGTAATACACTTAGCAGCGTTTATACTGCCGGAATTCTAATAGAGAAGAAGAAGAAGAGAGTTCAAGATGAGCATTTATTGTTAAAACTTATATAATTGTATTTTTTTTAGAAAATGAGCGATGGTTTCTCTAGATAAGACCCTTATTCCTCGTCTGGGATCATGTAGAGCTCTTTGAAGCTGCAGTGAAACTGTAATTTGGACCTTCAACCGTTTGGGCTCCATTGAAGTCCACTATATGGAGAAAAATCCTGTAACGTTTTCATCAAAAACCTTCATTTCTTTTCGACTGAAGAAAGAAGGACATGAACTTCTTGGATGACATGGGGGTGAGTAAATTATCACAAAATTTTTATTTAAAAGTGAACTAATCCTTTAAGGCTAACGATTAATCGATTAATTGATCATTGATTTAAACGACAATCGATCATGGAAATTTTTGTAAATTGACATCCCTAATCTCAAAGTATCCCTATATTTAACTATATTTATCTTACGTTTCTTTACTGGTAACTTCTGATGCATCTTTGATCGCTTTCTCCTTAACCTCAAGTCCAATGGGAGTGGTGGGTCTGGGTCTTTAACCATTGTGGGCACTGCATTCCATTTCAATCCCGCATGGCTAAAAGGTAATGAGAAAGACAGATACAGTACCAGTCAGAAGTAAGTCCCCAAATATAAAGCATCTGTAGGATTTTTCTAAAGGCAATTTAAATTTTATAGTGATATTTTTTCAGCATATACTTACACATCACATGCTCTCTTAAACTGGCTAGAGTGAAAATGTGCACTGCACACCCTGTAGTTTTGATTGAGCTGCAGAGGGCTTATCCCCAACAAAGATGCATTCCTGAGATGCAGCACCCACCTGGCACACCTGAAAAAGACAGTATTGTATGCATGCATTTATTCAT
This sequence comes from Anabarilius grahami, assembly GCA_003731715.1. Classification (NCBI taxonomy): domain Eukaryota; kingdom Metazoa; phylum Chordata; class Actinopteri; order Cypriniformes; family Xenocyprididae; genus Anabarilius; species Anabarilius grahami. The sequence continues at coordinate 1,370,338 of RJVU01049641.1, forward strand.
TTAAAGGGTTAGTTCACCCAAAAATGAAAATAATGTCATTTATTACTCACCCTCATGTTGTTTCACACCCGTAAGACCTTTGTTAATCTTCGGAACACAAATTAAGATATTTTTGATGAAATCCGATTGCTCCGTGAGGCCTGAGCAATGACATTTCCTCTCTCAAGATCCATTAATGTACTAAAAACATATTTAAATCAGTTCATGTGAGTACAGTGGTTCAATATTAATATTATAAAGCGACGAGAATATTTTTGGTGCGCCAAAAAAACTAAATATATAGCGATGGCCGATTTCAAAACACTGCTTCAGGAAGCTTCGGACCGTTATGAATCAGTGTGTCGAATCAGCGGTTCGGAGCGCCAAAGTCACGTGATTTCAGCGGTTTGACACGCAATTCGAATCATGATTCGACACGCTGATTCATAACGCTCCGAAGCTTCCTGAAGCACTGTTTTGAAATCGGCCATCGCTATATATTTAGTTTTTTTGCCGCACCAAATATATTCTCGTCGCTTTATAATATTAATATTGAACCACTGTACTCACATGAACTGATTTAAATATGTTTTTAGTACATTAATGGATCTTGAGAGAGGAAATGTCATTGCTGGCTATGCGGGCCTCACGGAGCCATCGGATTTCATCAAAAATATCTTAATTTGTGTTCTGAAGATGAACGAAGGTCTTACGGGTGTGGAACGGCATGAGGGTGAGTAATTAATGACATTATTTTCATTTTTGGGTGAACTAACCCTTTAACTTGTAGGGTACATGACAATTTATACTAAATGAACAAAAATTGTTGACAACAAAATATATTTAAACAAAAAAAAATATATTTTAACACAGTTATAGCAGTTAAAAGAAGTTGCTAACTCACTAGGCTTATTTCCACATAACTTGAGACAGGGAAGTTCAAGGATTTCATCAATATTATATTTCTCTCTACATTAAGTATGAAGGATGAAAGATCTAACGATATAATAAACTTAGTTTCCTATGAGACAAATAACGTTACATACAAAATAAGTTATCAATGAAATACATTGAATTAAGCAAATGAATTTAATAAGTCGATTCTAACTTAGTGGCACATTCATATAAATCATTATTATGGCTTCTGCAGTTAATAAAATGAATAAAGACTATAAAATAGTTAGCAGTTGCATAAGATAGCGCTAGCATAAATCCCACTTCAAAACGCAATATTTACACTTTTGTGAATAATTTACCTGTCAGGATCTTTGGGAAAACGATGAAAGGCAACCTCTGTAGTGCTACACTGATAGTTTTTGCAGTGGATTGCCGAACATTGCGTTCGTTTATTCCACTTTGCCTTCTCTTTCGTTGTCATTTTGTTTGCTTTTATGTTTCTGCGCTGTTATCCAGTTAGCATTTCACTCCAAAATGGCGGCCGCGACTATGAGACACGACAGTCAATCAAAAACCACAGCCAATCAGAAGAGCGCGTGGGCGGGCTCTCTCGGCACTCGCAACTGATGGAAAAGTACAAAATCAAATTAGTGAATATTACACTATTTTTAACATTATTAATAATTCATACTGAGTTACTGGAACAATATTTAAGTCATATAATATTTAAGAATATCGAGGTCATATAAACAATATAATATTGTCCATTGTTGCTTTCAGTAAAGGCTATTCAAGAAATTATAAATGATATTTAAAGTCACATTACACAATAAAGCACATAAACATATCCTGAGGGGCCAGTTGTTCAAAGGTAAACTGATCGGATTTTGGTTATCGGATTGGATAAAATCTTGAAAATGGGTTGTTCAAAAGGAATCTGAAATCAGATTAGATCACAGAATCCAATCCTAGTTTTAATCTGGATCAAACCTTCAGTTTGTGTTGTTCAAAACTTGTCAGTAGGATTTGGATAACTTTGATCCAAAAAAACAGGATTATCCTGATCCCATCAGAAGGGTGGATTCCAGGAGGAAAATGTAGTAAAACTTTAAAACTGGTCAAAAAATACAACATTTATATTATTTAATATACATACACATTTTTTTATTTTGCTCTTGATTAGTTTAACTGTTAAATAAATTAGAAGTAGACACCTACATATTTAACCTTTCGATAACCTACTGTAAAGTAAAAAAGATTTTGGTGCCATTTACAATCCTCAAACAGCTGTAAATATCCAACAAAAATATATATAATTCAAAACCCATATTCTTTCTATCAGCATGTCCCTTTAGGGGCTCCGTAGAGCACTGGTAATCCAGATTTGGTAACCTGGAAAAGTGTATATCTGGATCAGGGTGATCCAATCCAATTTTTCTTTGAAAAACCAGCACAAAAGTAAGATGGATTACCTGATCCTGGATGGCAAAACATGGGATTTCCAAATCCGGATCATTCTGATCCAGATTAAACTTTTTGAACAACTGGCCCGAGATTATCACTCCAATACTTTGTCATGTTGTTCCAGCCACGATGTCGCAGAAATATAGAAATCTTTTTTAAAATAGAATCGTCGCGGCTGGTTAGGACAAAAAATCTGATTAACATGGAAACGATTTGGACGCGGTGTTAAAGGATTAGTTCACTTTCAAATAAAAATTACCCCAAACTTTACTCACCTTCAAGCCATCCTAGGTGTATATGACTTTCTGATGAACACAATATAGGCCTATTAATAAATATCCTGACGCATACGAAGTGAGTGTAAACTGGCGTCACTTCAGTTACACGTTTTCCGTAAGTTAAAACGTAGCATAAGCTTTTTGAACTGCAAGAGTTTTATACTTCCTTAAACTAACTTAAATATGGTAGGCGATCTGGTGGAAGCTAGATATTTTACTTCATAACTTGTTAAATATGTTTGTTTTTGTTTTTTTACACAAACGCATCGCTTCGCTTCAGAAGGCATTTATTAACCCCCCGGAGCCGTGTGGAGTATGTTTATGATGGATGGATGTAGATGGAGACACTTTCATACTCATACTTCAGCTCAGGATATTTATTAATATACCTCCGGTTGTGTTCATCAGAAAGAAGAAAGTCAAATACAGCTAGGATGGCTTGAGGGTGAGTAAAGCTTGGGCTAATTTTTTTATTTGAAAGTGAACTAATCCTTTAAGTCTTGTTTAAAACTTGCAGTGAGGACAAGATGTGCCACACATGCTTTACTTTCAGCTGCCCTTCAAAGAAATTCCACAAGGTGTCAGGATTTCTCTTATCTGGATCAGTCTTCATGTGTCCAGTTCCTCTCAGCGTTTCCCAACCACATTCCTGGAGGCCCCCAACACTGAACATTTTGCATGTCTCCCTGATCAAATCATCAGGGGCCAGTTGTTCAAAAAGTTTAATCTGGATCAGAAAGATCTGGTTTTGGAAATCCCATGTTTTGCTATCCAGGATCAGGTAATCCATCTTACTTTTGTGCTGTTTTTTCCAAAGCAAAATTGGATTGGATCACCCTGATCCAGATTGACACTTTTCCAGATAACCAAATCTAGTGCTCTAAGGAGCCCCTGAAGGGACATGGTGATAGACGGAATATGAAATGGTGGGGAAAAAACATTTCCGTGCATTCTCTCAGAAAACCAGAGAAATTCATCCGAGAAACTTTACAAATAACTTATGACTGGTTTATCTCTTATGATTGTGCCAATGTATGTTTACAAAGAGAAAACTTTGAATCAAATATATTTTGTTTGATATTTACAGCTGTTTGGGGATTATTTTATGGTCTTGTTTTACTTTACAGTAGATTACCGAAATATGTAGCCTACTTCGAATTTATTACTCTAACAGTTAAACTAATCAAGAGCAAAATAAATAAAATGTGTGTATGTATATTACATGATAAAAATGTATTTTTTGATTAGTTTTTAGTTTTATTACACGTTTGTCCCTGAAATCCACCATTCTGATGGGATCAGTTCAGTATAATCCTGATCTTTTGGATCAAAGGTATCCCAATCTTTCTAAAAAGTTTTGAACAACACAAACTGATTATTTCATCCAGATCAAAGATTGTATTTTGTGATCCAATTTGATTTCAGAATCCTTTTTTTCCTTTTGAACAAACCATTTTCAAGATTTGATCCAATCCGATTGCCGAAATCCGATCAGATTACTTTTGAACAACACTGAACTTTTCTGAAAGAACGCAAAAGCAAAGAATTTCTTATTTTTTTCCCCATCTCATGTTATTTCTATCACGGTGATCCAATCCAATTTTGCTTTGAAAAACCAGCACAAAAGTAAGATCGATTACCTGATTCTGAATAGCAAAAAAATTTCCTTGCAGTTCATACTTACAAGTTATATGTCGCATACATTTTATGTGACATTACTTTTCACTCACAAAGGCATGCCATAAGAAAACCCCATAGAAGATGTACCATCATTACACTATTTATTTCATAGAAATGATTCTATCTGTTATTGCTACGGTAAAAAGTCATAGAAAAACAGCAAAAATGTACAAGTGGAAATTTACTTTACATAAATACACTAACCAGACTGACAGATCATACTATGTGCACTATTGCACACTGTACGCATTATCTGAAATATTAATGACCGTCATAATTAATTATTTGATGTGATGCTAGATTTTTTCTTTATTATCCCCCAAAAAACAGACAAAACAGATCAACCCACCTATGAAACCCATACAACATAACTGAACAAAGATGTACTATCCTTTTATTTTAGCAAAAACAACTTAAAGCAACACAACGCACATACTGTAAGCTCTTGCCCTACATCTAAGAGTGCATCTAAAACCAAAGGAAGAAAAAAAGTTGTACATTTTGCATTCATTAAAACCATAAAACAAGGAAATCAAAACAAGACTTTTACATATGTTTAGGTTTTCAAAAGACAGGAGACCAAATGAAGGCTGTGCTTAGGGCCGATTTTATAAAGAGTAGAGTGGAGCAGATAAAAGAATGAATTTATCTTTTGAATTCTAGCTTTATGCTTTATGCTTTTTCTGATTGTTTTGTCCAGCATGAGGTAGCTTAAAAATAAAATTCAAAACTGGGCTACAGTCTCTTCGAATAGTGTGACATAACAGGTAAGAAAGAAAACCTAACTTCAACGCACGTGCGCACATATACACAAACTATTATATCGGGTCGTTGGAGAAAAAAAGCAGGGTGTTTTAAAAGATTAGCACCATTGATTATGTTTTAATGCACAGTAATTTACATACACTGTGGCGACAAGAAAGACGAACACTTGCATGTGATTGTCAGAGTTCAGGGTGCATGTGAGTCGAATAATTGTAGAAGAAAATGCTAAAATACTACAACTCTTGATCCAAATGCACGGGAGGGGAGGGATAGCACCTTAACAATAAATAAATAAAACCAAGACACACTTCTACTTCTGTCGTTTTCGCTGGCATACTCCCTTATGTACCGTTCGGTTCGATTGTGAGATCCCAGAGGGCTGAGGGTGGAGATGGGAGAGTGTCTGCCGGTCAGTCACAGATGAGTACTGCTAGTGCCTATCAGTGCATATCCTAAAAATACTTTCGGAAGCACTTTTTCTTCTAGTCATAAAAAGATGTCCCACTCAAAAATGTCTAGTTCTTTAGTTCCTCTGTTTCTTTGTTCCTCACTCTCGAGTGTGTGTTGTCTCTCTCATTCTTTCTGCATCCAGGTTTCATCTTTACAAGAAACAGACGGCACCCACGTCCACTCCAAACTCCTGATGTGCTCCTCCAATATCCATAGGTGCGATGTCCACAATGGGTAGGCGTGAAGTCTTCTGTGATTTGTACTCGATTACCGTCTTGCTCCATTGTCCTGTGTGTCTCTGTAGGGGCAAAAGACCGCAAATGTAAAGGGTCTGTTAACACAGAACATTACATTTACATTTATGCATTTGGCAGACGCTTTTATCCAAAGCAACTTACATTGCATTATACTATACATTTGTATCGGAGTATGTGCAATCCCTGGGATCGAACCCATGACCTTGGCATTGCTAGTGCCATGCTCTAACCACTGAGCTACAGGAAAGCTGTTTTGCAAACTACTGCACTGCTTTTCCATTGAATTTAAATGACATTTCACACTATTTCCATGTTTTTAGCAACAATATTACATTTTATTTACAAGGATCCTAATGTTGGGAATGTGATTATTTTATTTATTTTCAACAATGCGAATGTCTCAGTTGAGCATTATTTTTTTTTTATGCGGTACATTTCACTGTGGATTCTTTGGTAAATCAGGCTTTGCACACAGATGTTTATGATATGGACTCGACAGTAATGCAACAACATGTAAGTAACTGTGGTAAAGGGGTCATATAATGGTGTAAAATCTCTGATTTCCCCAGAGTGTGTATGTGAAGTTTTAGCTAAAATACCCCACAGGTCATTTATTATAGCATGTTAAATTTGTCACTTTTTGAGGGTGAGAAAAAAACGCTCCATTTTTGTGTCCCTTTAAATGCAAATGAGCTGCTGCTCCCAAGAAGAGGGCGGAGTTTCAAGAGCTCCTGTTAGCAGCTCTGATTACCTCACGCAGACTCACTCAGAAACTGTTCAGCCTTTTATGTCGGAGTCGGACAATGATGGGGAGACTCAAGAAGAAGTGACAACATGTAGAATGCAACAGGAAATTTCTGAATGGTTAGTTGATTAATTTATGTAGCTGATGTGGAGTTAACTATCTTAAAGTCATTGATTAGCATATTCTGTCATGATAATCTTTAAATCGCTCATGTTGGAACTGTTGTAAGATGTCTACAGAGCCAGAGAATATATGCTGCATGAAGGCAGAACAGGTATAGTTTAGTTTAATTACGGTTATAACTTATGTTGGCATCTTGCTTTTATGACATGCTATTGCATTTGTGTTACGTACTGTAATGCAGTAACATGTCCTCACCCCCTTTGTTGTGTGTTCTGGTGGGGCGGGGTTTATGTACATTTTGGGGTTTGTGATGTCACTAACCCAGGAAGAATCTCGTTGTAGTCCCTACCAGCTGTTTGTTGTAGTCCTTAAAAAGCGATTTCTTTAAAAGAAAATATCTCCCTTTGCATTGAACTTTGAGCGTCGTAACTTTGCAGATGTTGTTTATGATCAAACAGCAACATTACACACTAACTAAAGTTAAAAAAGGTGAAATCATAATCAAACACCCCTTTAATTCTAATGCCTGATCTGATATGATTCATGTACAGTCAGATGTTCTTTGTCAATGTGTCAGTAAATCAAACCAGTGACGACATAACGGTCAACTTCACATTGTTTCTCTTAGTAGGATGAAAATAATGAACTGTGATTAAATTATAAATAGAAAGCGATCAAAGAATGCTCCCTTTGCAATCGCTGGAGCTGTCAATCAAACAGCGTGAGTTTATCAGTTCAGGACTCCCGTAATATTCAGTGAATCTCTTATTTACATAGTTGCAATGACGAGATCACTGCTTTCATGTGCTCAACATGTTTGTGATCGGCTACAGGTTCATCACTGCCTTTTATTTCTAAATGATGACAATTTTTGATGTAAAAATCATATTAACAGTATAAGTGCACCACAGGAAACATTCTAAAACAGTAAAACAATGCAGTTCATGACCCCTTTAATCTATTTTTCGTTCCTTTTTTAAGATTTTGTGAAAGACATGGAAACATTTTGCGCGCTGACTGAAGCCGGCAAACTTTGACAAATGGGGTCAAGGCGGAGAATTCTCACGCTTGACTCTTAGACAGTAATTTCCTGAGTTTTTCTCATTGACTACTTACTTCCTTTGTATCATTTTGCTGTAATGAAACAGTACAAACTTTTAAGGGTTACATTCACTTCCAGTGTTTTCTTTAAATTCTTGATTCCCATGCCTATTCAAAAGAGGACAAAAGCATTTCCTCACCTTGCAACCATCCTCAAGAACACTATATGTGAAGCGACTGTTGCCCTCAGCTCGGATCTCCACATCATTGGATCCCTGCAGCAGAAGAGCCTTCTTCAGGTTGCCATTGGCCTCATCCATATAGGCGATGCTGTTCTTGCAGTGGTAGGTGAGGTTCTGCGAGGCCTCTGTGGACAGCAGTCTTAGGAAGGTCATCTGAATACTTGCTGTATTAGGTGCCAGATTGTCGTCTCCATAGCCAAACTGTGGTAGTTAAAAAAGTTAATTAGCCAGAGTTGATCCTAAAGAATAGTGATTGAAATGAAAATAGTCCTGAATCCAACTTAAGGACAGGAAAGTGAGAAACTCACATGGAATCCACCATTCATGGCTTCTCCGAACCAAACATGTTTGCGTTCAGCACCCTTGGTAGTCCACCAGTTCTTGCGTGGGATGTTGGAGGGTTTTGGATAGACGCAAGTCTCGCCGGTCTCCATGTTACAGAACACCTTGATAGCATCAACGGTGCAGCCCTGGTTAGGATCAATCCAGTATTCACCTAAAGAGAGAGACAAAACTTTCTTAATACCACATATTTTCCCTATTATTCCTCTTACATGAACTCCACTGTAACCACGCTTCTCTCTGATGCAAACTCACCACTCTTCCAGTCTGGGTGGCAGAGTTTCAGGTCTCTGCAGGTGCGGGTAGGGCTCTTTTTAGTACCGTCAGGGCTACGAATGCTCTCGACCTGGTTGTTCAGGGATTTCAGAGTGGCGTCCACCTCGGCATCATTCTGAAGGTTGCCTTCTGCAGCTTGGTCTGCCCTGTAGGAATCAGGACCCTTTTCAAGCTGAGACAGACCAGCAAAAGCAGACATGTCGATGCCAGGTCCCGGCGGGCCAGGAAGACCAGGGGGTCCAGCATTTCCAGGGGGGCCCTATGGAGAAGCAGTGTATTTTACTGACACTGATTTACAGTTATGTGTCCTTAATTTTCAGCAGACTTTTTTAATCAGAATATTTAAATTGCCTCTATTATGCTTTTTCAGATATTACCTTTCAAGCTTCATGTAGCATGTAATAAAGCTGTTTGGGAAGTTTTAAAGATCAAAATGCAGATAAATGGAGTTATTATCTCCAATGTGGGTTTGTAACTAATTGGCATAATGCCAGCCAATGGTCTTTATTGGCTGAACAGCGTCTCTTTGCCCCGCCCTCAATCACTGTAGTTGTATCTGAGACTGGAAGAGCTTGGTTTGTTGTTGTTAATGTCAAGAAGACGCTGTTTTCTGCTGCCAAAGCGAATCCACTTTGATGAGACTGATACGATAAAACCGACACCATCGTTACTGTTCGTATCACTGTGAATCAAGAGCTGAGATTCAGATATGATAATGAGCGTTTGGTTTCTGACCAATCACAGCAGACTGGGTCATCTGACCAATCGGAGCAGAGCAGCTCTCAGAAAGGCGGGGTTTAGAGAGAGCGAATCCTTGATCGAAGCGTTTCAGACACTGAGAGAAAAGAGCTGATGCTGCACTGGATATTATGAGAATATTTAAGTGTTTTTGACTTTAGATACATGTAAACCTGTTGAAGGAGACTCAAAACAACATTAGAAACCTTTAAAACAGCATAATAGGAGCACTTAAAGACCAGCATTTCCCAACCCTGGTCTTGGAACAACCCCAACAGCACACATTCTGGGAGTATCCATTATCTAACATGCCCATTTCAGGTCTTGGAGTCTCTACTGACTGACTGATCAGTTGAATCAGGTGTGTTTAACTTGTGAGACAAACCAAATGTGAAATGTTGGAGGTACTTCCTGGATACTCCAGGAAGGTTGGGAACCAATGTAGTTTTCACTTTGGTACTTACGGATGGCCCAGTCTCTCCAGAACGCCCACGAGGTCCAGGGGGTCCAATAGGTCCAGGCGAACCATTTGCTCCATCTTTTCCAGCTGGACCAACAGGGCCTGGGGGTCCCTGGAAAGAGACAGAAAGTCTGAGTCTCATCACAGCGTCACCTGTTTGTATAGTCCAAGGGTAACCTCCAAAGTTTTGTTCCAACCTCTTCCAAAAAACTAGTTTTTAAGACCATGATCAGTTGGCTCAGGTGTGTTTGAGGTTGGAGCTAAACTTTGGGATTTTCCTGGGTACGTACTCTTGCTCCACCGGGTCCAGAAGGTCCAGAAGCACCTTGGTCACCAGGCTGGCCCTGTGTGTGGATTGTACAGGAGTTAGTGCATCACATCTTACCTCAGTATTTGTACATGGAATGCTTTAGTTGAAATGTCACAAGAAATAGCAACTTACAGGAGGCCCAGGCAGACCTTGAAGACCGGTGAAACCTCTATGTCCTTTCTGTCCTCTCTCACCTGAGTCGCCAGCTTCTCCCTTATCTCCACGTGGCCCTTGTGGTCCCTGTGATTAATGAACATGGGCATTGTAACTGGATATTAAGTCTACATTGAATTTTATGCATGCTTTGACACATTGACAACTGAAATGCACAACTGATGTTTGGAGTAAAAAAACATGTTATTAAATGTTGTCTTTAGTTGGACATGAGGTTCATAAATGCTTCTCATGTTTGGAAAGATGTTTGACGCGTGATGCTTCAAATGCATGTTACTGATCACAGAGCCGTGCTTCACTGACAAGCTGCGCATAAAAAAATAATCGCAGCCTTTGCGATTTTTATAATCGCACTAAGCGCAATTTTAAGTTAATTTCAGTTAATTGTGCAGCTCTAATTTCACCACTTGAATTTTTAGAACTGGCAACAAAAAAAATAAAGCAAGGAAAAATCCAGAGTGTTATTAAAATGTGACAAGAAAAGTACTTACAGGCATTCCCCGAGCTCCAGCAGGCCCTAGAGATCCAGCAGGTCCTTTGGGTCCCTGCAGTTAAATGTAATTAGTGTGTCAAGTATCTTCATCTTTTGCCTTGAAATCATCTTTTGAAAATCATAAATCCTTTTTTTTCTGCCTTATCATTTTCCAGCAGTGCACAGGACAGTGCTGTCCACTCTTCTATGTATTAACGGCAGCTTTAAGACATTATCCCATCCAGCTATACCACTTTCCAGATTTAAAGGGAAATTCAACTGAAGCTTGGAATGTCTCAACACTCATTTTGATTTATGTTTTATAGTGTTTATAATGAATTAAAGCCACTTATACACATTTCACCATGTTGAGAAAAATTACATTGTCAGTACTGAAAAGAATTTCAAGGTGAACCATTAAACTAGTACACAAAATCACTTTTCTTTTTTTTAATCAAGTGATATATTTCTAAAAAATGCTGAGAACATTTAACAAAATTCTAGCCTACATTGTTGGTAAATATATATATATATATATTTCATCCAACTAATCCTTTGAACAGTACCCTTTAATAACATCAATAGAACAAACCCTTTTCTAGACACAATGATCCAGACTAATAAACTAATGTTTGGTCATTTTTTTCAACACAAAGAAAAAGAGCTCTAGGAATCTGTACTTACGGCCTCTCCTCTGTCTCCCTGTTTACCAGTGGGTCCGACTGGACCAGGGGCACCAGAACCACCTGGAGCACCAGGAGCGCCAGCTGGACCAGTGTCACCTCTGTCACCCTGAACAGAAGAGTCAACAAGCATAAAACATTGATAATGCATTGATAATGATGCATGAACATTATATTCCCCACCTTTATTCCTGCAGAACCATCTCGGCCAGGAGGACCATCAGATCCAGGATTGCCCTGAAAAACAATGTATAATATTAAACTTGCCATGAACAACTATCAATACAATCAATACATTTTCCTAATCTCCATTAGTTGTTTTCTTTCTGTAAATAAAAATAATTTTCAACAAACAGATCAAATCTGTGCTGAGATACAATATAAATTGGGAAAATGCAGCAACAGTACAAAATCAGTGACGGGCCGCCACATCTGTCTCATCATGACGGTTAGCGAGGATGCTCCGAGATCCCACTGTACAACACATAGACAAGTCTTGACTGGCAAAACATGCCATATGGTCTTCAGCATGTCTTTGACGAAGATGGGAAAATGATTAACCTGCTCAAAGCATTCATAGTTTTCAGTCACGTGACCAGCGCGGAGACCTGGAGGGCAAAACATCCACAGAACTGCAGCACAGGCCTGTCATTCACGTGACAACTATGAATAGGCTCTAAATGCCATTTTCCCCACATTTTATGTGAAGAATTGGGAGTGCATTACATGTCTCAGCAACTCCTGGTTTACTCAGTCGGATGTTGATTGTGAAATGTGAGTATTGTATATACTGCACCAGAATGGAGGCCGATTGGCTGAAGTGCAGCATGGCCTTACATACAGGTTTGATTAAAGATCACAAGATCTAAAAAATGAGTGAAATTATATATGCATAGATGAATTATTCACGATAAGACCAGTAGCATTTATAAAAAAATGGATAGGGTCAATTTGGATTTCATGCAAACTTTATTGTCTTAAGAATATATTGAAAGGATTTTGACAGTGGGCATTCAAGTGGGATCCAGATGTGGGTTGAACCAGCTGCTTTGAAGTTATTTGTATTGTATAGTGCTATAAATGCTATTAAAATAAATAAAATTTGTGGCAGCTATTGTAGACGCTGCAATTTGGAACTGGGCTACTTGATCTGGTCAAAGATAACTGGTATTGTTGGTCATGTCCCATGTAACACTTTCTGTTGGTTGCTAAATTCAGATACTGATCAATAAGATCAAAGACTGAAGAATAATTCTTCTTAGCTGTTTTTACCTTTAAATCTGCTACCATGTTTACTAAATCAAAGGCACTGAAATATTGTGTAGATAAAATTAGATTAGCCTATTTCATCTGAAAAATGTAATCCAGGTGTGGCCTCAACTGTGTGAGATCCCAAAAGGTTTGCATATTTTCCTTTACAGGTTGATTTTAAAGGGGTCCTATAATGCTCCTTTTCACAAAATGTATTATAAGTCTCTGGTGTCCCCAGAATGTGTCTGTGAAGTTTCAGCTCAAAATACCCCAAAGATCATTTATTATAACTTGTCAAATTTGCCCCTATTTGGGTGTGAGCAAAAACACATTGTTTTTGTGTGTGTCCCTTTAAATGCAAATGAGCTGCTGCTCCCGGCCCCCTTTCCAGAAGAGGGTGGAGCTTTACATTGTTCAAACCTGAGTCGGACACTGATGGAGAGACTCAGGAAGAAGTTACAACTTTTGGCTGTCTGTGCAGCCAATGACAGAACAGTTAGCATACTTTGCTTAAACTTTCGGTGTTAGAACTGGTACACCGTTGTTGCTTGCGAAAACAAAATGTTGGTGCCGTGGGTGGAAACGTCCAGATTAAAGGGTGGTAATATTACAATAAGATCCCCTTCCTTCTTCACAAGGGAAGCGAAATCTTAGTGGCTCGTTTTTTCACATGCTTGCAGAGAAAGGCTCGCCAAAACAAAGTTACTGGGTTGTCCCTTTTCACATTTTCTGGGATAATAGATGGAACCGATTATAGCATTTAAACATGGAAAAAGTCAGATTTTCATGATATGTCCCCTTTAAGGGTGGCGTTGGAGTAAATCACCACGGTTGTAGCGTACCTCTCTCCCAGGCTCTCCGGCAGCTCCGGTCATACCCGGCGCTCCCACAGGTCCAGGTGGTCCACGGTCTCCAGATCCTCCGGGAGCTCCTTGTTTCCCAGGCTCGCCCTGTAATGAGCATCATCAATCGAATGTGATTCAGTTACATCTACCCGTGTTAGTTTTGTAGTTGCCCATATAACACTTGTCCTTTTTTATTAACTCTTTCCCCACCATTGACGGAATTTTCTGTCAATCCATGTTTTCAGTGATATACGGTTATGCGCTATTACGCATCTTCTGAAAGAGTACAGAATCTCCGATTAAAACACAGGTGAAGAAGAAGCAGAAACAAGTGATAGAAGCATGGTGCCCCTGGTTGGAAATAAATAACCATATTCCTAGCATTAAGATCCTTTGAAAGGTAATGTTATTTTTAGTCCTGTATCGCTCTTCTCTCCTCATCATCTCACTAACACGCCAGTGGGCGGGGCAAACGCTGCAATGATGAAGTAGGCGTTGATTTCGTCTGCAGAGGCGGAGTTTCACCGACATTCCAGGATCAGTCGTTCACTGGGTCTGGTGTCAATAAAAGCTTTTATTGGACTAACAAGGAAGTTTTCAGTTCTGAAACGTACAGGATATTCTTATAGTATGATGACCTCTTATATATCAAAAGCTCAAGGAAAAGTTGATTTCTTAATTCATGACCCCTTTAAAATGCTGGCGGGGAAAGAGTTAACAGTAAATGCTATTCAAGAAATGACCTTTGATTTTTAGTCATGCTGTTGTGATTTTTGGTGAAACTGTGAAGACTGCTCATCTCTGTGGTTAATGGTGCATGAGACAAAGCAAAAGTGCCTCCATATCTTGCATAAGATGCATTCACAGCAAAGGTATGTGTTTCATTGGCGTATCTGATCATAAAACATGGAAAAGCATTCTGATTTTATTATCAGTTCGTCATATTAACTGGAAACTCAACAGCTGGTTTACATAAAGTTCACCTTAAAGGAAAATCTGATAAAAAGCTCATGACTGACATTGATTCCCCCATCACTGAACCATCACAAATGTTGATGTGTTTTCATCATTACGACATTAAATGTCAGTGTGGGACTCACAGAGGGTCCAGGCAGGCCGGGGAAACCTCTTTCACCACGCTGTCCAGGGAGTCCAACAATTCCACGCTGACCAGCCAGACCCTGAGGACCTGAAGGCCCATCTGGACCCTGGAACGGGACAGAAATAGTATTATCCATTGATGGAACCTAAAAACAGCTTGTCGACTAACAGCTTAATGTCAAGTTGCAGTAATGCGGGAATAGGTGAGTTATTACTGAGGTCAAAGTTGAAGCACATTTAATGTAAAACTACATACGTGAGGACCATCTTCTCCAGGATCTCCCTTCTCGCCAGGAGGACCAGCCGACCCACGCAACCCAGCGTCACCGGGTCTTCCAGGAGGACCACCGTCACCACGCACACCCTTTGGACCATCTTTACCAGGAGGACCAGCAGGACCAGCGGGACCCAGGTTACCCTGAGAACAGACATTAATATGTTCTCATGAAGAAACTGTTAATAAACGTACTGAGGGACATGATGGATATAGAGGCTTTGGTTTGAGCATTAATAATATGTGTTCTCGGAACATCGATTACACTAATTAAATGTTGTACACTGAGGTATTTTGCCATAGTGAACAGGTCCAATGATTTACTTACATTGGGACCAGGAGGTCCAACTCTACCTGCGGCTCCAGGGAAACCTGTGGCACCCTGCAAAAATCATAAAAATAAACATTTAGTTTCAAGATCTACATTTACAAAGAATACCCTTTGGTTTGCACTTACTGGAGGTCCTTGAGCACCACGAGCCCCTTTTGGTCCAGACACACCAGTTGGTCCCTATAACCAAACCAGGAATAAACGATGTGAAGAAATAAAGGCACGCTATCAAACAACAGTAACGCAAATTAATTGTTACCTGAGGACCTGGAGCTCCAGAAGGCCCCTGAGGGCCCGGTGCACCGGCATCACCCTTCTGTCCACCTTCACCCTGCTCTCCCTTAATGCCAGGCTGTCCATCTGTACCCTAACACATCCAAAAAATTCATTTAACAATCAATGACAATATTAAGGGGATCTATTCATCTTTCTTTAGTGTGTAATGTTGCAGTTTAAGCATGAAAAAGCTCTGCAAAGTCACAATGTCCCTCCAGCAGGATATCAGTGTCAGTGTTTCTGAGCTCCCTGAAACGCCTCCATTGTAGAGTTTTCTTCACAATTTTCCTCATTTAAATAATTCATATGCAGAATAAAGGGGCGGGGCCTGGTTGAGTGATTTAGTAGAGTGTTGAAACTGGCGGTTATGGTAAGGGGCGGGACATTTCCCAAACACCAATCACAACACACTGCTCCAGCTGACCAATCAGAGCACATTGTGCTTTTCAGAAGGAGGGGCTTCATAAAGACAGGAACTAAACAGAGCGTTACTGACAGACTGGGAAGAGAGGAGCTGCAGCAATGGAGAATATGAGGAAAATAATCAACATTCAAGCAGGAAAACCTGCTCTATTAGAGCCCAAAAACAACACCAAGACTTGTAAAAAAGCATAATATGGGCTCTTTAATAATGATTAGCTGTTAGTGCTCTAAAACGCTCTAAAAGGACAACTACGCCTTTTGTATCATTAACTCTTTCCCCACCATTAACGAGTTATCTCGACTTTTATGAGAACATGTTTCCTGCCATAGATAAGATTTTACAGCTTTCTATGTTTTCACAGTAGGGGGCACTATTACACATTTTCTGAAAGAGTACAGAATCTCCTGATCGAAGAAGAAGCATAAACAAACGATAGCATATGTAAGCAGATGCATACGTAAAAATAACACGATCATCAACATTTAACAGCGTATAAATCAAAACTGACTAATGTTACTGAATTAATGTCGACACAGGATGAGCTATAAGACTGTGCCGACGGGGAAAGAGTTAATTAGATGCAACTGTTCAATCGTCATTTGTATTATTCAACATTTATAATAAATCTGTCTTGATTATAGTGTTTGATTAAAATCAGGTCTGAACGAATGACAGTTCTTGATTTTGATTTTAATAAAACAAACCGTATTAACTATTATCTGATGTAATTACATCATTTATGATTTGACAGCATACTCGTCAGCTTTCTTATACCGAGTATACTGAGATCTCAGTGCTAACTTTATCAAACAAACATACGATCAAGCAATTATAAGCATCGACTTCTCATCATTTGCACCATCTTTCCCACTTCAAAAATGAGTTTCACTATTAGGCTTTGTTTGTGCACTGAGAAACAGCTATTCCAGTAGTTTGATGGTAATGTGAGAGACGTTTACTGTCAGGCAGAAATAAAGAAAAACAGCAGCTATTAAGATTGTACTTACAGGTGGACCAGCAAAACCAGCAGCACCAGGAGGACCAGTCTCTCCTCGGTCACCCTGTCAAAAAGATAAAGCCTCACTTTTAGTATATATGATTCTTATATTGTACGGTTCAGCTAAAACAGCTAAGTGATATAGTCTATACAGGTTGTTCATATTAGTGTACAACACGATATGTATAAAGCATTTATATACATTTGTACATGGATTACTAAGTTATCTAAATGTATGTTGATGATTTGACTCGATTCATCCATTCATCTATCCATCTACATGTATGTGTTGATATGATGTTCTTTTCTAACTGTATTATGTCATGTTGCTGTCTTGCCGCCAGCCAATCACTGCACTGCTTTGATCACAGTTCAAACATCTGCCCTTTCCACAAGATTTTTATCCAAAAATGTGTTTGTGTTTGAAGATCCGAAATATCCAAGATGGCTGGAAGTGATGCCCAGCCTAGGAAAATCTTCACCCTTTATTCAAATACTATTAACAAAGATTTTGTAAGCATATTGCATAGTTATGCTTAGAGATTGCGATTGTTTTATTTGTGATAAAGCACTGAAACATGCCAAATTGTGTGATAATTTTTGGCCAGGCTGTCATACAAAGAAATTATGAACACATGCAAAAACAAGAGGGAACCAACAAAATATTAATAACTGATTATATTGTAGTGTTTTTTCCTGTTTTTCTATGCATTTTTTGCATAGTAAAATAAAGCCTGTAACTGTAGTTTGCCTTTTTTTGCCAAATAATTGTGTCAGATAAACACTCTAACCAAGTTTAGTGTTTCTTTCTTCCCTCATATTTAAAATATTTAAAAAATCCAAAACATTTTACAAATAGCATCCCCTCCGGACGTCACTTTAGGCCACTACTGCATGTCATATCATGTATTACGTGAGGTATAATGAAGTCGGACCAGGATTCATACGAGATGACGTCGGTATGAAGTTTCATGTCATCTCTGAGCAACAGAAGATCACTGCTCGCAATGCATTACATATACAAGTTGCAAAAATATGCTGATTTAGATGGAGAATGTATGGAAAGTAGAGCACAGGTACAGTGTGTGAGGGACTCACAGGAACACCGCGAGTACCAGCAGCTCCAGACGGCCCCGCCGGTCCAGATTCTCCCTGAGGAACGAATGAGCACAGGATCAGACTCAGTTATGACTGAACGTGCGATGCAGTGACTAAATATTGGATATTCAACACAGAAATGAACTAATAATAAACTGTAAACTTCAGTACCTTTTCACCGTTGGGTCCCCCAGGACCCGTAGGACCAATCGGACCCGTTAAACCCTGTAAAGACACAATAATTCTGTTCATAAACATCAGCAGTTTGACTCTCAATTCACATCCATCCATCCGTCCAGATCTGAACTCATAATTTAATTTGTGTACAGCTGACACACTGCAACATGCACACGTTACACATGATGTCATGTGTTTATGTATTCAAATTCTGATTCATGTATTGAATTATATACTGTAGACCAGTCGCTTAATACTGCACAGGAAGCCTGGGTTCATCAAAAAATATAGCAATATCATTTATCTATGTATAAATACAACAGACAATAGATGTTAGTACTTTCATCTGTGCTTGAAACGCAACAGCCAACCACAGATGTAAAAAATCAACTCAAAGTCAATATGAAAAATTCAGAATATGTTAGTATCTATTGGAGGAAAAAAGACGTTTAATCATCTTACTCTTGCGCCATCTTTCCCAGGAGCTCCTTCGGGTCCTTTCTCACCATTGTCACCCTGTGATACACAGACATTCAAATCTTATAACTGATCTTATGATATCTTGATATCTAAATACATTGTGAGGACAATACTACACAATAATGAGCGTTTAATATATATAGGTGTAATCTAGGCTATTTCACGCTCAAGCACAAGCATAAATCTTGCCACAAAAGTAATGCTTATGAATGTGTCGTGAAAAGAATAGCAAGGAGACATTTTAATTATTTATTAATAAAGTAGTGTTTTTTGAGTCAGTGTCGGCTGCAAAGATGAAGTTGACGATGCTGCCTCACCATCTCCGCAGTATAGACGCGCATATATAGAGAAATGCACCTTTCATACGGATTGCATTTCCGATTTGAATTGATTCATTTAAAAGTAGACATTTCAAGCTTTCTATAGATATATTTCTCATGTCTGTGGAGCAAGTATACACTGAGTTTCGGTTCATTTTTGTGACATGCTCCAGTTCACAGAGACCGAGACGGCAGAAAGCGCATCCTGTTTGTTTTCTTTATTTTACAAAGACACAACATTTTCTTGTTATTGTGAGTTTACAAAAATAAAAGACAGTTTCGAATGTTGGATAATTCTCATCTGTATGACCAAAAATGATGGAATATTTTAAGTTGTTTACACTGTTATCAGGTAAACATGCAAGTGATCGCGCTGGCGCCTCCATCTCATGCAGTAAGCGTGCTATACTTCAGCGTCCACACTCCACACAAACACTTGGATATGCGCCTAATATTAGCGCACATTTATCTAGGTTGACGTTAGAGCGAGCAGCCATTACTACTTACTCATGTTTCAAATGATAAGCCATATTTGAGGTCGATGAATGATAGGCGAACATTTGGATTTCCTGCCCGACATGCTGTAATTACCACAAGGACCTGCCGTTAACCATCTGTCCTTTATCGACTGCGTGACTTCGGCACAAGGTTTTTATTTATTCTTCTGCAACTAACCGACTAATAACATTTTGGTTGACTAAGCCTCTTCTAGTCGACTAACAATTAGTCAAATATTCGGGGCGAATCCTTGCAAATCCTTCTCATCTGCCATTAACTACTAAGAACTGTATTCTACACACACACACACACACACACACACAGACCTATCTATGTGCAGAAGTACTTTAATAATCAAGACATTTTCATAGAGCAGATCTGATTAAATCTCACAGAGATGTTTAGTTGTTGCACTTACTCTGTCACCCTTTGGTCCAGGAATCCCAGAGGTCCCTCTCTCTCCAGGCATCCCCTGTAATCCCGGAGGTCCCTGAGCACCAGGAGCTCCCCCCGGACCGACACCGCCCTACAGATGAGCAGAACATCACAGACACACAGTTAGAGCCACACATCCAGTGAAAGCGGCACAGAAACAAAGCAGGACATTTTCATGGTTATCTCTGTCCCACTGATCTGCTTACCTTGGGTCCGTCGGTTCCTGGAGTTCCTGGCAGACCACGAGGCCCCTGGAGGCCCTGCGGCCCCGCACCTCCTCTCTCTCCTGGGAAACCACGCTCACCCTGAGAAGGACAAGAGAACTTTAACACAGGAGAATACGACATACTTAATAAAGCCAAGAGAAAGTGAAGAGTTAAGACTCACTCGGGGTCCAGTGGCCCCTGCACCTCCAGCCTCTCCTGGAACACCCTGAATGAGCAAAGACAGACACGCTGCTTTATTACGCTTCTATGTGCGGCCAGCAGAATAACAAGTAAAGTTTCCTCGTCGGATTCAGGAACTCTCACCTGATCACCGGGTTTACCTCCTTCACCAGGGGGACCAGGGGGTCCGGGCAGACCCTATGTACATAAAAAACATCAGCGTTATATTTACTAACAAATATGATGACATTCAAACATGTTATTAAAATAAATGGTCCCATTTTATATCAAGTGTCTTTAACTACTACCTACTAACATTTCAATTAATATTACACTTTATTTTGATAGTCCACTTTAAACATTCTTCTAACTACAAGAAACTACATGTCAACCAACTCTCATTAATTTGCAACTACATGTCAACTAGCAGTCATTAGAGTATTAGTAGACTGTCTGCTTAAATAAACTTTATTTTGATGCTCCTCAACAGATATTCTACTGACTAAAGTATCTTTGCAAGTACAAGTCAACTTAGTCCACTAACCCAAACCATAACTTAACATTCTACTAATACTCTAATGACTGCTAGTTGACATGTAGTTGCAAAGTTACTTATAGTTAGTAGAATGTCTAAAGTGGACTATATAAATAAATTGTAAAGTGTTTTTACATTGTACTTATATTTAGAAATACCTGCATGTAATTACGTCTATAAATATAGCTGCGAGCAGCAATTATCAGGGTTCAAGCGCTTTAAGGCCTTTAAGCATGCATAAAAACACGCATAAAAAGGTAATATGTTTTATTTAGCAAGCGTGTAACCACTTAGATCACAGATGGAAAAGACCATTTACATCCAATACAGGCAATTTACTAAGGAAATACATGGTCTTTAAAGCTCTTTATCAGTTATAGCACCACCTATGGTCTGATCTCCATAAAAGTTTGCATGCTTGTTTAGAATCATATTTGTGCTCACCAATTTTCGTGAAGTTCAGAGTTTTCGTTTAGGAGTTACAGGCTTTTGCATGCACTTGGCCACACCCATTTTGTAAATGACCCTGTTATAGCAAAAGTTCAACTTTTGATTGATAATTATTGATCTAGAGAGTCCAGAGAATTCTACTGTATTGGTTTTATTGAGGTTGAGCAAAAAACCTAGGACTAGTTCGCAAAAGTAGGTTATTCAAAAAAGATTTAGGGTATTTCTGCAATGACCGGATCACTTGACCCTATGCCAAACGGTTTAGGAGTTATGAGCGATTTCATACTTTTCACCACTGTAGCGCCCCCGTCAGGCCGATTGGGATGAGCCTTGGTGACGTTGTAAACGGTGTGAGTAGTACCAGCCCTCAAAGTTTCAAGTCTCTATGGCTTACGGTTTGGTCTGCCCAATCACTTTTAGTATATGTTCATTATGTCATATAATCATTGTTACAGGTCCCGGATCAGCCACCAGCTCAGTATTTTAAGAGTACTGAACGGCTTCTACTTCACTTGTGTGAATTTGCATTTCCTTCAGCCTAAGGTTTTTTCATTTCACTTTTGATGTGAAAGGGCCTTTACATTTGGAAAAAATAAAACTTTTGTTTTGTTTTGTTTTTTTTTGTTATTAAAATACAACCAAGCAGCCCAGACCAGTTAAGAAAAAGTAAAGCAAAAGTAACGTAACCTTACTTTCCATAAAAAGTAACTAGGTAGTTACTTTTTTTAGTGAGAAACGCAATATTGAAATGCATTATTTTAAAAGTTACTTTCCCCAACACTGATTTCTTGAACAACTCATGATTCTTTACATGACTGTACATGTTACCATATAAACTACAGTTGCACAATTAATCGTCAAAAGATTGTGATCTCGACTCAAACACACACATGATCTTATTCCTCGGCTCTGTCTATTAAACCTTTGACAAATACGATCACAGCAGACATTCAGATCTGCGTTCTGATCCAGAGAGAGCCATTGTCATGTCTTTTCAAATACACAGGATCATTATTTCTGTCTTACAATAATTCAGTCTATCACAGAAGTACTGGGATAAAAGTTTATAGTTCGGATATAAACACTGATGTCTACAGTAGCGATCAAAATAGAGAAAATCACCTTTTAAAAAGTAACTTGATGCTTCAAATAAAGACTGTATCAATTACATCGTTACACCAGTAGGTGGCGACAAGTGACTGTTAAAAAATCTATTTGTTATTGAATCATTCATTCAAGAGATTTGTTCAAAAGTGCTGATTCATCCAGCACTGAAACAAGTGAAATCTTTATGAGTGAGTCACTGATTCATTCATTCAAGAGATTCATTCAAAAGCGCTGATTCATCCAGTAATAAAAAAACAAGTGAAGCCTTTTAGTGAGTCAGTGAATCATTCACTCAAAAGATTTGTTCAAAAGCGCTGATTCATCCAGTAATAAAACAAGTGAAGTCTTTATGAGTTAGTCATTGAATCATTCATTCAAACATTTTTTTTTTAAAAGAAGAGAATCGTGATCTTTATTTCAAACAAAAAAAACAAAAACATGATTCTCATTTATCCAGAATTGTGCAGCTCTAATATAAACCATGGCAACAGTTGTCAGTTGTTCAGTGATCTGAGGCGTTCACACACTCACCTGGAAGCCCGATGGTCCGGGTTGACCCTGCTCTCCTCTCTCTCCTGCGGGACCCTGTGAACATCACATCATCTCAGTGCACATTCCTTCATAACCTTACATAAGCGTGTGACACACACAGAGACACACTCACAGCAGGTCCAGGGGGTCCAGCAGCACCCGTCTCACCATCTTTACCAGGCAGACCCTGCAGAGGACAACACATCCGTCACTACATTGTTGTGTGATGGGAAGTAAGGCTGAGGTGTGAAAGGGTGTGTTGTATGTTGCTGACAAGCTCTTCTAGTTTCTGTAATACCTGTTCACACCTGGTATTACAGTTTTTTACAATCGCTAGGATTACCTTTCTATAGTAATACCATACTGAAATACTGTATATTCTGAATCTAAAAATGAAATACTATCAATGCAATTAGATGTAGCTGAACACACACAGGTGTTAGTCTTTCAATTTCATTGCCATCTATACAAAAGATAGGAAACTATGGAATAATAATAGTGAACTATATATAGTAGAGAGTGCCATTCTTGTTTTGTAAAGACATTTTACAAAAGAAAACATTGTATAATGTTCCTGTTGTTAGTTTTAGTTTTTTTTTCACTCTGTGTTTGTTGGGTAAAAGCTTTGCTAGTGTTCTGGAAGAATGGGTTGATTTGAGACATGAATGAAGTGATTTGGTAGTTTTAGTATATTTTGAATGTAAAATGAACTTCTGTGAAGCTGAAACTGTGTGAAGAGTTTGGAAAAAGTGATCAAGTATAGAGAAAATTGTCCTAGTGATTGTAAAAAACTGTAACACTTGTGTGTGTTCAGCTACATCTGATTATTGTGATATTATTTTTTAGATTCAGAAAATATTTCAGTATATTCTGATGCAATAAAGCAAATTTCTATCTTGTTCATTTTTGTATTATGTTAGGTTTTGAACTTAAGTTTAACAGTTTTGAAAAGTGAAAAATCAAGATATGTGTACTTGTAAAGAAAAATTACTTAAAATATTAAGCCTTGTTTACTTAAATATTATCACAATTAAGTGAGTTTAAGCTTAAAACAAGAACAAATATCAGAAAATAATCTAGTTTTCCCTTTGAATTGTTTATTTATCAGACCCCGCTAGCAGATATTTGTTCTTGTCTTAAGCTTTAACTCACTTAACTGTGATAATTTTGAAGTAAACAAAACTTAAATTTTTAAGTAATTTAGAAAATGTTGCTTCTCCAGTAATTGTATATTGATTTAAGAATGTTTAGATATTTGTATTGGAAAACAAGACAGAAATACACTGGAAGAAAATAATTTTTACTGTGTTGCAACTGTACAAATGTCATCCTAGTCTTCTGAAAAATCATCTTACACTTCCAAGAATTTCACTCTACATGCTCCACCATGTGCACTTGACCATAAAGCTTTGACTTGACTTGAAATAAAAGCCAATCACTAGTTATGCATGTTTTCTTTTTAATGTCACACATGCTATTTTGTAAATTACCATTTACCCAAATCTATGTTTAGTAATGTTGACTGAAATATATATATGAGCGCCACCGAAATGCATCCAAATGTCCTGTTTTCCTTAAAACACATCACAGTTTTAGCTCTGGGAGACAGAAACTGCCAAGAAACACTGCCAAGAGAGCTCAGTGCCGCTAATGAGAAGGACCAAAGCTCAGTCGCATTGAAGATTAGTCAAGCTGCTCTGTTTCCACTCTGTTTTGCAGTGTAGATGTGTTGAGGATATTAGAAAGCAAAACTTACACGCAAACCCGGAGCTCCAGCGAGTCCCTTCTCTCCAGCCTTCCCAGCCTCACCCTGCAGTGAAGAGGAAGACGCCTGATACAAACTGCTGGCATTTAAGTCATTAAGATGCAGAGCAATAATATGTTTTTAATTATAAATAGTATTTAGCATAATAATTAATAACAAAATAAGACCAGGAATGAACACGTTCAAGTTGCCGTAATACACACAAAACAAACAGACATGTATTGACAAGAGTTTTCATGTTTACATTGCCACCCTTGGGTCCAGGGAATCCCATCACTCCAGGCTGACCGCGAACACCCTGAGGTCCCGGGGGTCCCGGACGGCCGTCTTCACCTGCAGCGCCCTACATCTCGACAGAACATGAGCGTTATTCAGGATCCAAACACATTACTAGAGTTCATCAAACCCTTGCTCTGAGTTTGTATTGTTTTGATGTCAACATATTCTTGTTCAAGAAATTACCAAATATTACTGCCTCGTTGTTATTAGATATATATTTTAAAGGCTATTGTTTGCTTATGTCTATTTTTATTACCACAAAAAAAAAAATCAGATTACTTGATTAATCGTCAAAATAATCAGCCGATTACTTGATTAATCATTAGTGAAGGCCCTAATATAGTCAAAATATTGGCTAATAAAACCACGTCTACTCACAGATGGACCGACTTTGCCCTGTGGACCGGCATCACCGGGACGTCCCGTCAGCCCCTGCGTAACAAGAATGCCCATGATTACGATAAACACGTATAATCAGAATCAAATCTGTTTGAACTGGCTCTGCAGACAGATGGACTGATTTACCCTTGCACCAGGCAGACCCGGCTCTCCAGGCCGTCCTGGATCTCCGCTGGCTCCCTTAGGCCCCGATACACCTGCAGCTCCACGCTCACCCGGAGCACCCTGCAACACACCAGGAAATTGAAGATTTTTTTTTTTCCATACTATGGTAATCAATGGGACCAGCAACTGTTTGGTTACCCATATTCTTCAAAATGTCTTCTTTTGTGTTCAGCAGAACACAGAAATTCTGGTAATTTATAGTTTTGTTCAGACAAAAATCATAGCGGTAATTTACCAGTAATGTTACATCATATCCGGCATTAAATTCTGGTAATTTTCCAGTAAAACAAACAAAAAATATAGCTGCAAGCAGCGATGATGGTCCCAAGCCCTGGCGCCAGCACCACCCTGGTGGCTTGAGGAAACCTGTGCATGGCAGGCAACATACAGTACAATCTTAATTTAACTTAAGTTAACTTAACTTAATTTAAATCAAACAATGATTTTACAGGATATGAGGCACTTCTTGTTTCACGTTGACCGAGCTTGGTGGTGATTGCATGACTCTCTTACAAGGACTACTTAAAAACACAGAGCCTGATTTTACAAAAATCCACATTCAAACCAAAATAGCTGACTTACTGTTGGTCGGAGCTAATGACTGTAAATAAGAAAGTTGTCCAGCTTGATGAGAACAATATATATACTGAGTTTGGTGACTGTAAGTAAGACTAACCCAACTTTTGTCAGAAGATGTCGCTATAGAGCCCCTCTTCCCCACCCAATTATAAGGCTTTGACCATGTCTACTGACTGGCAACTCTGATGTGTGTGTCAATTTGAAGCATGTTAAGTGATGCAGAACCCCCATAAAGAATATTAACGTTTAATGCGTTGCCATGACAACATTATTCAAGATATCAAGAATCCTTTCACCAATAAGAGGGTGATTTCAAAGCATTTTGAAAGTGACACACTTCCTGCTGCCAGTTGGTGGCGCTATGACTTTGACTCACAATAGTCACAATCATGTGATTGGTCTCCTACAATGAACACACAGCTGAGGTTTCATCAAAATCAGTTTATGTATGCAGAAGTTATAACACACTTCCTGTTTCCCTTTTCTCACCATAAATTTGTTTCAACGCCACGGCCAAACCGTTTGAGATATCAAAAATCCGCTCCCAATTTAGCATCCTCAATGTCTTGACTTCATGCTGACCGAGTTTGGTGGTGATCGGATGAATTCCCTAGGAGGAGTATATCAAATTCCAGAGCATGCGTTTTTTAAACAATCCTAAAAAGCTGACTTCCAAAAGTGCCCGAAAGGTCAAAAAAAAAAAAGCACCTAAGGAAAACAATAGGGCCTTAGGAAAGGGCTTGGGCCCTAAAAACTGTGTGTAAAAGGACTTATTGTATTTTGCATTTTGAGCATGGAGTCTCACCTTTGGACCAGCCAGACCATCTTGTCCAGGAAAACCTCGATTACCAGGAGCTCCCTGCAGAAAACACATTGTTAAAGGTTATTAATAACAGAATGCAGTACAACACTTCATCTGATAGAACTAGAAACACAACAGCCCTCTCTAACCAATGTGTTTGAGAGAATATAGTTGCATGCATGGGTCACGTGCAGAATGTTACACAAGACTCAAGAGAAGCAGATGAAGTTTTGTCAGTATTGCTAAAGATCAGATATGAGGCGACAGTGTCTCACTCTCTCTCCAGGCGGCCCGAGGGGTCCAGCAGCACCAGGCTCTCCTCTGGGTCCTCGCTTACCTTCCTCTCCGGCAGGGCCAAGGACACCTTGAAGACCAGCGCTACCCTAAACATTAAAACATTCATTTTCATTTAACTATGACACATTTAACACTCATACACACACTGCATCCTCTGACAGCACATAAACACACTGACAGAAGGTTTAAATACTAAAAACTGAATTTTCACGTGTTTTTGCTTGCATCTATAAACAGCAGCTGTAAAATCAATATTTAAATTATTATTTAAAAACATTTTAAAAATGTAAACTGAAACATTATTTTAATGTGACATTGTTTTACGTTAGAAGACATTATGGTAACACTACTTAAATGTATTATAAAAGTATTGTAATGCATTAATTATGACTTTGTAATGCACATTGTAATGCATTTTATGATCTCATGAATAACTGTAACCACAGTTATAATACTTATCTATTCACTGTTACACCTTTAGAAAGTATGATGCATTAAAACACATGACAAACAATCAATTTTAGATGTATCTGCAAAGCAAATATTATAATGCATTTTAACTTCGGTTACAATTATTTATGAAAAGATATAATGCATTATACATACATAAAGGCTTTAAAAAAGTGTTACTGACATTCTTTATGTTTACAGTCCGTGTAATCAGCTTTGTTTGTAGTACAATACAGTGTTGCAGATATTCAAGTTATTATGATTTTGAAGGCTATGAATGACTCCCAATGTGAATGTGAGGACTTACAATTTCTCCTTTAGGACCAGCTTCACCCTTGAACCCTGCGAGACCCAGATCACCCTACAGACAAACACACATCAGAGTCAGACTATTACTGCAAATCATGAAGCTCGTGATCTGATGTCAGCATTTTCAGAAAGAGGCCAGAAGATATTCTGAATGATGATCACTGGTGGGATTGAAGGGTCTATGAGTGGGTGATGTGAGCAAAATCTTATTTTGCGACAAGAGTTGCCTAACAGTATTATTCATGTAAAAAAATGACTCCTTGTGCTTTTAATTAACACTTTATTATCAAACATGTCCCACTCTTTATACCTCTAGCCTGTCAATAACTTTAAGCAGTTATTCAGCTTCACAAACAGTCTTTTCAAACAGACACTATCATTATTTCTGTCTTACAATAATTCAGATTATCACAGAAGTACTGGGATAAAAGTTTATAGTTCGGATATAAACACTGATGTCTACGGTAGCGTAAAATAGAGTAAATCACCTTTTAAAAAGTAACTTGAAGCTTCAAATAAAGATTGTATCAATTACATCGTTACACCAGTAGGTGGCGACAAGAGAATGTATTTGTCATTGAATCACTAATCAAAAGATTTGTTCAAAAGTGCTGATTCATCCATTAATGAAGCAAGTGAAGTCTTTATGAGTGAGTCATTGAATCATTAATTCAAAAGATTTGTTCAAAAGCGATGATTCATCCAGTAATGAAACAAATGAAGTCTTTATGAGTGAGTCATTGAATCATTCATTCAAGAGATTCATTCAAAAACTCTGATTCATCCATTAATGAAGCAAGTGAAGTCTTTACGAGTGAGTCATTGAATCATTCATTCAAAAGATTCATTCAAAAACGCTGATTCATCCATTAATGAAGCAAGTGAAGTCTTTATGAGTAAGTCATTGAATCATTCATTCAAAAGATTCATTCAAAAACGCTGATTCATCCACTAATGAAGCAAGTGAAGTCTTTATGAGTGAGTCATTGAATAATTCATTCAAAAGATTTGTTCAAAAGCGCTGATTCATCCAGTAATGAAACAAGTGAAGTCTTTATGAATGAGTCATTGAATCATTCATTCAAGAGATTCATTCAAAAATGCTGATTCATCCAGTAATGAAACAAGTGAAGTCTTTATGAGTGAGTCATTGAATCATTCATCCAAAACGAATAAAAAAAACAACAATAATAATTATAATATATTTATAATAAAAATATTTAAAAAAAATAATCCAGCAATAAAAATTTTGTCAAAACCTTTAGTTGTCTATTCAGAATCATGGGAGAATTGTGATCTCTATTTTAAACAAAAAAATTGTGATTCTCAGTTTATCAGTTTATCATGCAGCTCTACTGGACACAGTTAATTAAAGCAAAATAACGTACAGTCAGCTGGTCATTACTGCTAAATAAACCACGTGTCGGGGTCGTGATCGCCCTGTCTGTGGTGAATGGTTTACTGAAGATTATCCCTTAGTGGAGGAGGTCAATTTGAAATGAAGACTGAAACTCACAGACTGTCCCTTGGGCCCCAGAGGACCCGTCGCTCCCTGAGGTCCAGGCGGGCCGCGAGGGCCTGGGAAACCAGAAGCGCCAGCAATACCAGGAGCACCCTGCGGGAAGAAAAGAGCTTCCTCACATGATCTATTGTGTTGTTTTGGGTCATGATCAGAAGTGATCGTTGTATCATGCCAAAACAGGAATGATGCTCAGATGAACTATAGAAATCAACAGCTCATTCACAGTGGATCACAAATAACAAAGTCTCATGGATATTTACATATACATGTACGTACCACTGATCCTTTAGCTCCGGGGATGCCGTCAGTACCAGGGTTACCCTGCAGATTGAGCGAGATCACACAGTCAGAGAGTTACCATCTAACGCTCAGTTTACTCGCATCAGTCGCCGTTTGGTCTGTACATTCCACTTGGAAGCAAAAAAATAATAATAATCCTGACAAAAATGAGGAATCCTAGGCATCCAGCAACATATAATCATTTTTACTGCAGTTTATTCTAATCTGCTGCATAAATTATTTCAGTTACCGTGCCTAAAATGAACACTCGCCAAGTGCCAAATGTGAGTAGAAATGTCGGTGTCACTCGCCAGTTGGTCGTCACAAAAGTTTAAGCCTTGACAATTTAAATATTCAAGCGCAAGAAGGTCGAAAGGGAGCTCGTTTCATAACTCATTACTCAGAAAGCCACGTCTCAGACAGCGCACGAATACTAAACTGAGCTCTCTTTCACGTCTTCTTGCACTTGAGTGGACAAATTCTCACAAAACTATGTAAAAAATAGCGAGTATCCTAGTAAACATAGTCGATTATGTCTTAAGTGAATGTAAACAGTTGAGAAGGTAAACGCATGTGTAAAGTATCAGTATATTGGATCTGTACTTTCGCTCTTAAAGTGACAGCAGCCTAATCGTCTAATAAAGGGCAAAGAAAAAAATCACTCACTGCTCTTAACTGAAAAACTTTTGTAACTTTAATAAGGATTAATTAATAAGGTACCTGAAAACTACTCTAAGACCTACATGACAAAAATGAAAAGCACTGTTTATTTCATTTGTATCTTTGTTGTACTGTATTTATTTGTGCTTTTGCTTGTAATTTGATTATTTGTTCTTAGTTTATTACTCACTCACTGTTTACTTGTCTTTAATTATGTTTTAAATTTATATTAGTTAAGTTAGTAGTTTTAGCTGTGGTATCAAAATTGAAATAGAGAATTGTGAACTTTCACTGGTGTCGAAAATTTTGCAAAAAGTTTTTCATGGCTGGTAAAAAAAATTATGGCATTTTCTTAAGTAACCAGCCACTTAAAAGTACACTCTATGTATTTTCGCTGACTGTCCAGTGCCAGTACCTGTAGTCATCTGAGCTCTAAATATCTTGTCACCCTGAAGCAGTGGAAAATTATGTCATCAAAAGACTGACTGGAAACCACATGGTCCCGAACCCTTCACTAGTGACTATCCTGAGCTGTGACGTCAATGACATGTATTTCTCATTTAAAGCATCAGCTGGTGGGAAGGTGCTGTCCACCTCCAAAAGGAACTTAATGTAAGATTGAGACTGCTGAGTAAAATCTGCCCACCAAGATGGTTCCACTGGTTATACCCAGCTACCAAAAATATGTTCTAAGAACATTTTGCTAACACTCCTAATAGACCTTGTTCAGGTTATACACCATATTGCATTTAACTCGGCTGAAAACGAGGCTGTGAGGGACAGACTTAGTCTTTACAATGGCATCCACTGTATAAAAACATACAGTTCACAACACACAACTTTTAAAACAGTTTTGTGCTGATGTTTTGAGAACATAAAGACCATTTGACTTTGATTTTAACCTTACTGGAAGAACTTTTGTTCATAGCTTTAAGAGAATCTTGCCAGAAAGTTCTGTTCGCTGCTTAGGTTGGTCTGGTTGGATAGGTTTAGAGAGGTTTTGGGGTCATGTGAGCTGTGAGACCACCTAAAACCAGCTTTTGCCAGAAAACCAAATATTGCCACTTCAAATCTTCCATTTACAGTACTGTGCAAAAGACTTAGGCCACCATTAGATATTGTTTTAGCAATGATATAATGATACTATATAATTATTTCTCGGGGTCTTTATTAGAATAACCAGAAGATACAGTAAATTTGTATGCAGTGTTAAAAAACAGGAAAAAATCAGAAAAAACAGCTTTTATAGGCTAAAGTGTCAAGTATTTAGTGATCTCCCCTTACACTTGAGCAACAGCAGGAACCGGCTCTCTTAAACCTAAATGGAATGGAAAATTACTGGAAGGCCAAGACTTTCAAAATCTGATGAGAGGTTTCTCAAAGTTTCATTTTTGAGAAACTGGAAGAAGTCCAGGAGGTCACACTAAATAATGATTTTTGCTTAAAGAAGCCATTTTGTTCAGAATTGTTTTTACATTTTGTGTACATATTTCCTGTATTTTCTGTTTGCATTGTAATAAAGAGACTGAAAATAATATGGATGGTCATTAAAACTGCTAAAACAACAAAGCTGGTGGTGGCCTAAGACTTTTGCACTGTACTGAATGTAAAAACGCTACAAAAAGTTGTCCACCCAACATGCTCTTTCTCCAGTAACATTAATAGAATGTTTGTTCAGAGTTACCTGGTCTTTAATAATGTTCTCAAAATGTCATCACACTACGTATTTATCATTCATTAACTGTTTTTTTTTCTGAAACATTTTTAAATGTTACTATTTGTTTCAGAGAACATTCAAAAGTAACTTTCCCTTAATGTTTCCCAAATGGAATGTTGCCTTATCATTTGCCTAACCAAGAATAAAAGTTTTTAAAATATTTTAAAACAATGTTTTCATTGTTCAGAAAAGCATTTTCATAACTTTATGGGAACTTTAGCAAAACGTTCTCAGAACCCATTTTTGTTTCAGGAATGGAATGGTGTTTCCGTCATGTTTTAGGTCTCATCAGAGTCATAAAGTCAGAGTCACACTGCTTCTACATGGCAAAAATTCCTTTCAACGCCCATATTAACAGCAGGATGTTATAGATTCTTTACAGCACCCTTATTTCAAGCCCTCTGGAGAGGTTCAGTGCCTCATTCAAGGCCATCATAATAATAATAGTCCTATTTTTTTACTCACAGAGACTCCAGATGGTCCTGAAGATCCAGGGACGCCTGACTCTCCACGGGGTCCTTGAGCTCCCTCGGGTCCACGGGCTCCGGTAGGTCCTGCTTCTCCCTATCAAAGACGAGAAACAACATGATACAACACAACTATTTCTTCTCAAAAACAGGTCATTTTCAGTGCCTGGATTGAACATTATTCTGTATTATTTTGATCATTAAAAAGTGTTCATTAACTTGCAGATTATTACTAAATTTGTTGTGTGGATAATAGTCTTAATAGCAGGAAACTGACAATCACATCACGATATTCCTCATTTAAATAATTTATATGCAGAATAAAGGGGCGGGGCCTGGTTGAGTTAGTTAGTAGTGTGTTGAAACTGGTGGTTATGGTAAGGGGCGGGACATTTCCCAAACACCAATCACAACACACTGCTCCAGCTAGCCAATCAGAGCACATTGTGCTTTTCAGAAGGAGGGGCTTCATAGAGACAGGAACTAAACAGGGGTGCATTTCCTGAAAGCATCGTTAGTAAACTAAGGTCGCAAGTCCCTTTGAACTCTATTGGTAACGACAGAACACTTGCAACCTTAGTTCACTTTGGGAAACGCACCCCAGAGCGTAACTGACAGACTGGGAAGAGAGGAGCTGCAACAATGGAGAATATGAGGAAAATAATCAACATTCAAGCTCCAGTAGAGCCCAAAAACAGTATCTTTGGCATCTTTAGCCTGTTACAAGTCATGCATAAAAATACCAAAGTTAATACCTGTGTTTAAAACTAGCGCATCATTAATAATGACACATGTGACAGGAGCTGATAATAAAGCAGTGTAAACGGCTGATTAGCGACAGAGAAAGGAAGAATTAGGAGCTGTCACACCTTCGAACCGGGGGATCCTGGGAAACCGGGAGCTCCAGACGGACCGACTGGACCCTGTTAACAAAAACAGCACGAGGTGAATAAAATGAACATTCAATTAGAGCTACTACAACAGATGATGATGATGATGATGATGATGAAGCCTCAAACCTACATTAGGACCAGCAGAGCCGGGCAAACCATCATTTCCACGAGCACCCTGATCAAACACACACAACAGACAAATAATCAACATCCTCACAGGATACACAAGCATCTTGGTGAACTGAACATAAGAATGTTTCCATTATGCTATTATTTTGCAAGCAGGTGATATTGATTACCATATTATTATTATCATTATCAGAAGCACAGTTTACTGCACTATGAATGAGAGAGAACGACACTGAAGTCTCGTCTCATATGACGCATCCATGTCAACAGCAAGAAAAGGACTAAAGACCAATCTATTTATATTACTTTATTATTATAACTGTAGACTTTCGAAGATCATTGTATATTTCGACTCATATTAAAATATCGTGCTGCTGTACTGTTGTTTATGATTATGAAATTCTATTTTTTTCTTCTAGTCATTCCTCTACAGTCAAATGCAAATGCCCCACAAACAAAGGAAGTATGTCATATTGCTGACTTCCAATGTCTGAAAATAACATGGATAGACCAAACTGCAAAAAAATATTTTCTGACTCAGTATTTTTGTCTTGTTTTCCAGCACAAATATCTAAACATTCTTAAATAAAGATACATTTATTGGAGAAGCAAAATAGCATAAGATATTAAGTCCTGTTGTAAAATGCAGAATTTTTGCTTAAAACAACAACAAATATCTGCAATAAATAATCTTGTTTAAAATATTTAAGATATTTTTTCTTGTTTTAAGCCTTAACTCACTCTAATTTGATAAACTTTTCGGAAAGCAAGACTTAATATCTTAGGGGCCATTCACACGATGCGTTTTTCCTTGTTTTTTTAATGTAAATGCGCGCTAGACGGACGTCTTTAACCGCTGCGCTCGCGTCTCGCTCATGACAAGGCATTCTAAAAACACGTCGCTCACGTTAAAGGAAGTTCAACATTTAAAAACACATCTCTAGACCTTGCGCTTTTTTCAGTTTCACTGACCTGCGTCTCATGTTTTTAACAGCAAAAAATCATTCTGCATGAACTGGGCCTTATGTCATTTTTCTTGTATCTTGATTTGAGAATGTTTAGATATTTGTACTGGAAAACAAGACAAAAATACAAAATCATTTTTCGCAGTAAAAGTGAGGTACTGCACATATGGAGGACAACAAAAATGAATTTATATATTGTTTGTATACTAGGCATGAACAATACACTAGGTTCTACACTATCTATCAAGCCAATCCCTGAATACTGAATTCATTTCTAATAATTTTAAATAACCAGCTAATATTCATTAAGAATATAGACAAACTTTATATTACTGTAATTGTCTAGATTGGCAAAATGTTGGTAAAATATATATTTTTTTCAACACATGTAACATGTAACTACATTTGTGCAGTAAAATTAACTTTAAAGAAGATCTACAGTAATCATTCATGGAGATAACATGTGCCGTGCTTTAGTG
This sequence comes from Anabarilius grahami, assembly GCA_003731715.1. Lineage (NCBI taxonomy): Eukaryota > Metazoa > Chordata > Actinopteri > Cypriniformes > Xenocyprididae > Anabarilius > Anabarilius grahami. Next base: position 1,405,386 of record RJVU01049641.1, read on the forward strand.
GAGGATTTCCGTCACCTGGTGGAAAACAAACACTTTTAACATGAAAATTACATGAAATTACCACTATAACCAGCAGATGGCTGCAGAGGACCACTCATTAGCTCATTTGCCATTTCCACTCCATTTTTATCATTCTTTTCGTGCGTCTTGCTTTTGGATTTATTATTAAATGATTATTATTAGAAATGCACCGATACTAAATTTCTCCACCGATAACGATACCGATAGTTTGGGGGTTCTGCCTTTTATACCTTTTTTAAATTAATGATCATTTCATTATACTTAATAACTAATCATTACATTTTTAATTATTATATTTTAAAAGAAATAAATAAAACTTTGTTCTCTCCATTTCATCAACTTGTTTCAGATGAACTGGTATCAGTTATAAACACATTACTCAAATTAATATTAACACACATTAACTCAATTCTGAAGATTAAATTAATATTTCTTAACTTTCTGAATGTTATTAATTCATATAACTACATGGATTAAGGTTATAATTAATAGTTAATATTGAACATCAAACTAGTTTCTTAGCATTTTCTTTCCACAAAGCCCAAATGCAGTGAATTTTCCTGCCCTCTTTTGATTGACAAGATATATCGGCCCTGACTATCAGCTGTTTTTAAACTATCTATTGTTATCCGATATATCAGTGCATCTCTAATTATTATTATAAATTTTAGCAATTTTATTGCACTGAAGTATGAAGCAAGAGTAGGAAAAGGGGAAAATGGGCCTAATGACACCCCTGATATAGATGGAAATATATTTATAAAACATAAATTATTTGACAGTAATCTACAGAGGAAAGGCTTATAGAATGAAGATATTTGAAGAAGCGAATGATTCTTACAGCAGCTCCAGATGGTCCCGGACGCCCCCTTTCACCAGGCAAACCACGTGGACCCTGAGGAACAACACACACACACACACACACACACACACAGCAGTCATTCATCAAGTGAATATTAACTGTTTTCCCAAAAGATTCCTTTGGAGAAATAAAAAGGAGTCAATAGTTGAATGTGGAGAGCTGCTCAGTTCAGTGTGAGTTTATACTGAGATCTCTGACTTTTGAAGACTTTGGCAAATCTGAGCACATTATTGAGCGCACAGTTTGAGACATTATTGTGATCGGAAACTCTAACACATCTAACATTACTTCAGAGGAAGTCTCCATTCGCTCGCCATTTAATCTCAATGGTGTCTAAACTGCAAAAAATGATGTTCTTGCTCAATGTTTTTGTCTTGTTTTCCAGCACAAATATCATTTACCGGAGAAGCAAATGACGTAAGATATCGAGTCTTGTTTTCTGATCAAAATGAAGTGAGTTTATGTTTAATATTTGAACAAGTATCTGCTAGTGGGGTCAGAAAAATAAACTGAATTCAAAGGGAAAACAATTATTTTTCTGACCCCACTGGCAGATATTTGTTCTTGTTTTAATCTTAAACACACTTCATTTTGATCAATTTTTCAGTAAACAAGACTTAATATCTTCAGTAATTTTGCTTCTCCAGTAAATGTATCTAGATTTATGAATATTTAGATATTTGTACTGGAAAACAAGACAAAAAAACTTAGTATAATAAAGTCATTTTTTGTAGTGTAGTGTAGTGTTTTGTTTAATTTGGTTGATTTATTTATAATGCCATATTTATGCACTTTATTGTCTCATATGCTGATGAATGTGTTTCTTCTGAACTCATGGCAGTTTATTTAGTGGCGTCTAAACGTTTGAGACGCTTTTGGTCAGGCGGACCTATGTGTGTACTGATGTTTGTTTGAATCTGACATTTGCTGAGGTTTAGGTGCAGGTGTATCTGTTAGAAATGAAACTTCATTCAAGTTGAATTCATTTGTGCAGGACAACAGCCGAGCGCAAACACCTACCATTGGTCCAGGAGCACCGCTTTCTCCAGAAGAGCCGCTCTCACCCTGACAGAGACAGACAGAGAGAGAGACGAGTCAAACACTGAAATACTCATACATGTGATGGTGGAAATGTGAATTGTGAAGGTCATACTTTTGCCCCAACGGCTCCAGACTCTCCTTTAGCACCATCGAGACCCGAATATCCCTACACACACCACAGATCAACATGTTTAGCAACACTGTTTACACTTCAAAGTCATGCATTATCACAGCATTAAGGCAAAACCATTGATTTTTCATGCACCGGTCAATTTTGAGGTCTATTTTGCATGTCTTCTTTCAGACCAGTGGTAAAAAAAACATACAAAATACACATTTATTACACTTGATCTAATTGTGTCTATAGATTTTAATTCCAATACATATCTTTAAAGGTGGTGAGTTTTGAACCTGGCTTTATCCAACGGTCAGATTTGTGTTCTGGAAATTAGCTAATTTGCATATTTAAACATATTTCAGAAAATTGTAATAAACAGTAGGGCTTTTCACACTGTGCTTAAAGGGATAGTTAACCTAAAATAAAAAAAATTCTGTCATCATTTACTAACCCTCAAGTTGTTTCAAACCTGTATGAGTTTCTGTGTTTTGGCGTTGGCGTTAACGTCGCCAAAGAGCACAAACTTTTAACCAATCAGCAGGCAGACGTGATCATTCATGACTGATGGGTTTTTAGCGTGATAACTTGTAGCTGTGATCGCTATGCCAAAGTGGTATAAATATACAGTAAACACAAAGGTAAGCGCATTCTTTTTGTTGTTATTTTTTTGTTGTTGGATTANTAGTTAACCTAAAAAAAAAAAAATTCTGTCATCATTTACTAACCCTCAAGTTGTTTCAAACCTGTATGAGTTTCTGTGTTTTGCCGTTGGCGTTAACGTCGCCAAAGAGCACAAACTTTTAACCAATCAGCAGGCAGACGTGATCATTCATGACTGACGGGTTTTTAGCGTGATAACTTGTAGCTGTGATCGCTATGCCAAAGTGGTATAAATATACAGTAAACACAAAGGTAAGCGCATTCTTTTTGTTGTTATTTTTTTGTTGTTGGATTATCATGCAGTATGTATTAATGAATGGCTGTTGTGTGAATTAACGTGTGTGAAATGCCTGCTAATTATGTTGCTTATTCCAATCATGGCAATAAAATTCTAATCACATTATTTTGGGTGGGTTTTGGTGAGCTTTTAGGCTGGAAATTGTAGACCCAATCTGGCAACAGGAAAGTCAGTGGTGCCTCACAACTGTTTGATTTCAGACATTCTTTAAAATATCTTCCTTTGTGTTCAGCAAAAGAAAGAAACTCATACAGGTTTAGAACAACTTGAGGGTGAGTAAATGATGACAGAATTTTCATTTCTGGGTGAACTATCCCTTTAAACCCGGGATATAGTCATTCTAAACCTCGCTTTTAACCCTGGGTTAAAAGAACGCTTGACTCTTGTTAGCACCATGTTTTAATCCAGATTATCGTCGTGCTAAACAATGCTTTTAATCCTGGGTTAAAAGAACGCTTGACTCTTGTTAGCACCATGTTTTAACCCGGATTATCCTCGTTCTAAACCCTGCTTTTAACCCTGGGTTAAAAGAAAGCTTGATTTTTGTTAGCACCATGTTTTAACCCGGATTATTCTCATTCTAAACCCCGCTTTTAACCCTGGGTTAAAATAACGCTTGACTCTTGTTAGCACCGTGTTTTAACCCAGGTTATCGTCGTTCTAAACCCTGCTTTTAACCCTGGGTTAAAAGAAAGCTTGATTTTTGTTAGCACCATGTTTTAACCCGGATTATTCTCGTTCTAAACCCCGCTTTTAACCCTGGGTTAAAAGAACGCTTGACTCTTGTTAGCACCATGTTTTAACCCGGATTATCCTCGTTCTAAACCCTGCTTTTAACCCTGGGTTAAAAGAACGCTTGACTCTTGTTAGCACCATGTTTTAACCCAGGTTATCGTTATCTAAACCTCGCTTTTAACCCTAGGTTAAAAGAACGCTTGACTCTTGTTAGCACCATGTTTTAACCCAGGTTATCGTCGTTCTAAACCTCGCTTTTAACCCTGGGTTAAAAGAACGCTTGACTCTTGTTAGCACCATGTTTTAACCCAGATTATCGTCGTTCTAAACCCTGCTTTTAACCCTGGGTTAAAAGAAAGCTTGACTTTTGTTAGCACCATGTTTTAACCCAGATTATCGTCGTTCCAAACCCCGCTTTTAACCGTGGGTTAAAAGAACGCTAGACTCTTGTTAGCACCATGTTTTACCCGGGGTTATGAAACCCTGCTCCAGAGCAGAATTAGTGGCGTTTTGCGGCGTTAACCCTGTATTGCAGTGTCAGGTGTGTGCAGTGTAAAGTGAAGCGGATTTATAATGGCTACATGCTTAGCCATATTATTCCCGTGATTTGCACAGTCTCAGAAAAACCACGCGTTGTATACAAACAGCAGTATTTTCCAGCCTTTGAGAGGAAAAAAGTCAAAATGGTGACAGAAAATGTGACAATTGGAGTGAAAAAGAAATTGTTTCATTCTTACCTTTACAGTCCGAAAAGTCTATTCCGGATCAACTTGATAGTACAATCGTCAAAATATAACGAGGATGCACAATGATAGAGCATTTATGTAAACAGGTTGCGTGCTGCAATCGTCCAATCAATGACGCTGGCACACACCGTAAAACAATAAGAACGTTAACCCAGGGTTAAGAATGTGAAACAGCAGCTTATGAATACCCAGGATTAATTGTGAAACATGAGCAATTTAAAACTTGAAGCAGAATTGCCAAAGATTCAGTTTACCCGGGTTTAAAATGATCCAGGGTTAACTAGCTATTTCAAGTGTGAAAAGCCCTATTTTTACCCTGAAGAGACTGACCACTAAAAGAGCACATGATAAAAAAAGTGCACTAACTCTGTGTCCCTTGATTCCAGGTAGACCTGGTGTTCCTGGGAATCCACGAGCTCCCTGTGTTTAGAGAGAGAGAGAGAGAGAGGTATGAGGTGAATGGAAGTATTCAGACGTCTCTTCTTTCTTTCTCTGGCCTAAGGCCACAGCAGCGTCTCACATCTGGGCAAAAGCTTGAGCGCTGTGGGCAGCAGTCACTGCGTCTCTGCACTTCTCACATGATGGATCAAACACTTTAATGCTGTTTCAGTTTAAAATGGTTCACCTGAGGTCCGGAAGGTCCACGTTCACCACTGTTCCCAGGTTTGCCAGGTTCGCCCTACAAGTAAAAAACAGTGATTTCATACACTCAGCTTAAAATCAAACGTTGAGCTGAGCAGCGTTTCTTCAGTGCTCAAATGTCATCTTGTGGCAGAAAAGTGTAACTACAAACCCAACAGGAAATGAAAGATTTGCATTTATGCTTCTACATCAAAGCTGCAGTTCGCTGGGAACACTTTTTTCACACTTTATACAATACAGATTCTGCCAAAGTTCAGAAATGAATAGGAAAATAACAGTATTAGTGTTGCAAAATTAATCAGTTATAAAAAACTATTAAATTTCAGCTATAAAGCAGCTCTACAGAAAACAATTCAGTTGAGTGTTGATTCAGTTCAGATCAATAACAGCGTAAAAGTTAGTGTCATTATTCAGCTCAGTTCAGTTAAATCAATAATATTATTGTCTTTTAAACCCCATTTAATAGACATTTTTCTGCAGTACTGACGCTTGAGGACACTGTTGTGTTCACACAGAAGTCGTGTGTGATGTGGGCAAGAGAAATGGAAGGAATGGAGTCTGAAGAGAAGAACAGCTGGAGTCTCCAGTACTGAGAAAAACACCTTGGAGAAAGTTCACACAACTATAATTGTAACGTGACGTTCAGCGGGTGATTTGATCGGGTGCCTTTACAGAACACATGAGGACGAATCAAATAACAGTGTGAGCAGGTTAGTCTGACGCTGACGTGAGGCGTGACAATACTTACATCATCTCCTGGTTTTCCTGAGGAGCCAGGAGGGCCACGAGGACCCATTGAGCCCTATCAAGAAAAAAAAAAAGATTAATTATAAAGGTCCAGACAGATATGAGATATGAGTGAAAACACTGAGAACAATGATAAAGTGTTGACTATGTGCTTTGTGCATTAAAAAATGGTAGCACTTTACAATAAGGTCCCATTAGTTAATGCATTAACTAACAATGAGCAAAACATTTGATACAGTATTTATTCATCTTTGTTAATGTTAAAACCAGCTGTTTATTGTTAGTTCACATCAGCTCAGGACCATTAATTAATATTAAATGGGATCTATTATGCTTTTTTTCCATGTTCATCTTTCTTTAAGTGTGTAATATTGATGTTTTAGCATGAAAAAGCGTTTCTGACAGACTGGGAAGAGAGGAGCTGCAACAATGGAGAATATGAGGAAAATAATCAACATTCAAGCAGGAAAACCTGTTCTAGTAGAGCACAAAAACAACATCAAGACTTTTAGAAAGGGCATAATAGGTCCTCTTTAACAGATACAACTTTGATGTTATGTATTAATAAATGTTGAAATTAGAAGTATTCTTCATTGATTGTTCATGTTATCTAATTTTTACAAATGGAACCTTATTGTGAAGTGTTACCAAAAATTCATAAACGAGAGCACTGGAGCCAGCGGTGTGCACCTCGCTGACCTGAACTCAAGATCTAGAGAGGCTTATTATGATTAGGATTATTACTGTTAAATGAAGTGGCATTTGCGCACTGTGAGGTTGACTGTAATCATCAGTAATGAGAGTTTTTCTGAAGTGTTTCAGGTTTTTTGGATACGTACGGATGATCCGGGCTCTCCGGCTTCTCCAGGGTTGCCTTGAAATCCTTGTGGGCCCTGCAGCAAATAGAGACCGAATTCACATCACAGACTGTCAGTCCAGTTTCATGCCAGAAACAATATTTATATGATCAGTATGTGTACAGTGAGAAGAAGAAGTATTGTTAGACTGCTGGAGTACAAGCCGCTTCTGCCTGAAACACAGGATGCGTTTGTGTATAGACACATACTCTTTCCCAGAATAGCATTTAGTTTTGATGTAATCCTTGATATAAACAGTATAGTTAATAACAAGAAAACCAAAACAAACATCAAAAACACATATTCTCTATGTAGAAGAAAGAGATAAATTATCCGCCTGCATGATGGTTAGAAAAAGCCCTACAATATCACATGGTGTCCACAGCAGATGCCATGCAACTACGAGAGGCGACAAAATCTAAAATCACAGCCAATCAGAAGAGCGTGTGGGTGGAGTCTCTGTGCAAGCGCACTGCACTCACAACTAAATCAATCAAAAATCACAGCCAATCAGAAGAGCGTGTGGGCGGAGTCTCCCTGCAAGCGCACTGCACTCGCAACTAAATGAATCAAAAATCACAGCCAATCAGAAGAGCGTGTGGGAGGAGCCTCCCTGCAAGCGCACTGCAATCGCAACTAAATGAATCAAAAATCACAGCCAATCAGAAGAGCCTGTGGGTGGAGTCTCTCTGCAAGCGCACTGCACTCGCAACTAAATCAATCAAAAATCACAGCCAATCAGAAGAGAGTGTGGGTGGAGTCTCTATGCAGAAGAGTGTGTGGGTGGAGTCTCTCTGTAAGCGCACTGCACTCGCAACTAAATCAATCAAAAATCACAGCCAATCAGAAGAGCTTGTGGGTGGAGTCTCAGCGAAATAGATAAGTACATAATCAAAATCATAAATATTCACTAAAAATTAAATACATGAAAGTATTCTGCAATCATTTAAGTAATTTATCTTAAAATAGAACCTTATTTTCTAAGAGTATACAGCTTATAGAGAGGATGACGACTACTAGTGCCAACCTGTATGTGTGTGTGTGTGTGTGTGTGTGTGTGTGTGTGATGTTATTACATTTGGGAAGCCAGGTATCATCTTACACATGCTATTTTTCCATATCTTTCAAAGCATAAAAATTCACATTCACATTACAGTCGTATCTTTACTTATCGCATATGTCAGGTGAGGTGTTTGTTGAGGAAATACACTCACGGGAGATCCATTGGAGCCTGGTGGTCCTCGTGGACCCATCGGACCCTGAAGAACAAACATAACACAAATCAATAAATCTGTTCACAATCATATAATGAGACACAAGTTGTAGCTGTGGGTCTTAATGTTTTCATCATAATAGTTGTTCTTTGGCCATCTTCATGGGAGACATTTCCCAGCAGAGCCCTCGGGACATCAGAGCGACTCGCTGGAGCAGAAACACTGAGATTCCACACACTCACGAATCAGCTTAAGCGCTCTGAACCCGTGTGACTTACCAGCAATTAAATGTTTCAGAGCTTTTTCACCAATGACATGAAGGAGAGCGACAACCGGTGCACTAAATCACCGCATGATGCGGGGGATAAAACATCACGTTCAAACAGGTAATATTTATAATGGTTTTGAACCTGACGGATTTTCCACATTAGGCAGTGCTTGATATTTGGATGCATGTTACTAACAAAACCAACAAAGAAAACGATTTAGGTAGCTTCTCCTGAAACCACAGGAAAATCACCCTCGACACGTGCTGAAATGAGGCCGAGCTCCTGAATGGCTCCTAGTGTTTAAGAGACGGATATATACGTGTAACGCAGTGGGAGTTTCCCAGGACTATTAAAACACCCTATGTGTTCCTGCACGTCACATGACTGAGCCTGCGAAGGAGCTTATGGAATCTTCTTATGTCCGTCAAAAATATACTTTCAGATGTTTGCATGCTGGGAGGAAAACATTATTTTACAGTATGTGCAGTTGCAGTGTACTTACCTGAGTGAGTACTGAGCGATATCAGGTAACTACATGGGTTAAGGTTAGGTTTAGGGGTAGGATCAGGGTTATTACCCAGTTATATTTTAATTATTAGTACATGTATGTACAAGGGGAACAGGATTGTAAAACAAAGTGCCACCAAAAATGAACATGGCTTATATGAGTTCAGACCATCAACAAATTTGGATTCTATCCAGAGCCTGATTTGAATATTAGCCTGTTAACTGTGTTTATTGCCTTTTTTTCCTATCACATATTTTAGCAATCATAAATTAGGTATCATTCGAAAAGCTTAAATCCTGTGAAAACAGTTTTGAAATTGGACATTAATATGGAAATGATACTTTAAATCCTTCTTGTGTGCTTAATTTTTGTGAAATTTGGTACACAAATTGGTTAGACGTTTGTCTTTGATTTGAAAAATGTTTAGTTCAGTACATTTGCCTTACAGTAAACTTAAACGTCTATAACTTTTGTAGATTTTCAAGTGCTTTTCTGCAATAATCAGCTGAGTGTCGTCTTTAAAAAGAGACCCGCCTTCGGTCTGTATTCCAAAGCATTCATCAATCACAAACGTTTAAGTTCAGATCTGTGTGACGGTTCACAGGTTAAACGTGGTCATCAAGTCTGTTTTAATGACTTCATCCTTTACAGTCCTCATGTGTACCTGGTCATGACAAGAGCATTCAAGTACAAAACATACAATGAGCTGCTAGCATGTAAAATCACCACTGGAAGTAGCTTTTTGGTTTTATCTGGCTGTCAACTGGGTGCAATTTTTAATACATCACCGTTTTATTGGATAGACTATAATAAAGAGGTGGTAAATCACAAGGGAGGGTGGTTGCAGGCCAGGCTTGAACCTGCATCACCAACACGAGCCGCTCATGTGCATAAAGTTGTCCCTTGTGCCATCAGAAAAATCACCAACTAATAGAAAACCGGTTGCTCTGTCATTGGCAGTTTGAACGTCCCTTTAAGCTCACGTTTTCTGTAGCTCGGTGTGTAAGTAGGCTTGACAAAACACTTTAAACTTCCATAGAGTACATTTCTAAATCGTGGGCTATATTGCACAGAATATGTGCTGTGAGAAAGCTGGGCTTTTGCCTGATGTTACGCTTACACTGCAAAAAAATGATGCTCTCCCTCAGTTTTTCTGTCTTGTTTTCCAGGAGAAATATCTAAACATTCTTAAACCAAGATACATTTATTGGAAAAGCAAAAAGACTGAAGATATTAAGTCGTGTATCAAAATTAAGTGAGTTTAAGCTTAAAATAAGAACAAATATCTGCCAATGGGGTCAGAAAAAGCAGCTGAATTCGAAGGGAAAACACACTCTAAAAGTGCTTTAACTTAAGTTGGGTTGAAAATGGACAAACCCAGCAATTGGGTTGTTTTAACCCAGCAGTTGGGTTAAATGTTTGCCCGACCTGCTGGGTAGTTTTAATTAACTCAACTATTGTTTAAAAATGATTGTATTGTTTGCTTAAAATGAACCCAAAGTATGTTGGAAATTAACATTTATTAATAAGTTTAATCAATAATAATTAAACAATAAACATTTATTAAATTGCTTATTAATAAATGTTCACCTTTAGATTATTAGTGTTGTCTCTAGTAATTATGTGTCTGATTTTTAATTTCCAACATATTTTGGGTTCATTTTAAGCCAGCAATATAGTAATTTTTTAAAAAGAGTTGGGTTAAATAAAACTACCCTGCACCCAACCGCTGGGTTTGTCCATTTTCAACCCAACTTGGGTTGTTTTTAACCCAGCATTTTTAGAGTGCAAGTTTGTTTATTTTGTTCTTATTTTAAGCAAAAACTCACTTGATTTTGATACATGTTTCAGTAAACAAGATTTAATATCTTTAGTAATTTTGCTTCTCCAGTAAATGTGTCTTAATTTAAGAATTTTTAGATATTTGTACTAGAAAACAAAACAAAAATGGTGAGAAACAAAATCATTTTTTTGGAGTGTAGATACGGATGACAATATTTTTTATTGCTTGTATTGTGTTTCTTTATCACTAGTATGTTTTAAAGCTATATTTAGTTAGATGAAACTTAACTATACATTTTTAATTTATTATTATTATGCAATTAACTCAAAAAGTACTATATAATTAAATAGTATAAATAAAATAAAAAAATGTAAGTCAGAAGCGTTCAATAGCATTTTTCCATCTTCACTGCATCGCTGCATTTCACTGGTATCAGATCGAAACACTTTGAATCACAAACAAAACAAAACAAAACACGAGGGCAGTGAAGATTCACAGAACAATGTCAAATATCAAAAGATTTCCACTACATGATGATATAATGATAAGCGCCCACCATTGGTCCCTGCATCACTCCCATCTGTGCTGCTCCTGCTTTGTCATCAAATCCACCAGCCATCTGAGAGGCAAAGTTCTGAAAAAGAGCAAAATCATTCAGCATCGGCAAAATGTAAACCATAAATACAATTCACAAGTCCACATATTCCTTAAACACATTAATAATAAACACATTTCACTGATTCTTGAGATAAAAATCTACACAAAAAGCCCTCTTTATGTTAAAAATAAATCAATTCATCAAAATAAAATGTGTAAAAAGTTCCATCTAAAGGAAATCTGGATACTCAGGACATTCATTGCTTTTATTTTTAAATAATTTTGTCAGTATTATTGCTCTATACTTGGAAACACATGTAATTTAGCCTGTGCTCAGCATGAGGTCACAATGTAAAATTGACAAAGAAAGTGTTTAAAAATGCAACAAATTAAAAAAACGCAAGTCTTGAATTATATTTTCCATAAAAAATGCCTATCAAAGTTGTGTCCTCACTTTGCGTCAACTCCGTCAGGATTTTTTATAATTGTGAATAAATCAGATGACCATCACATATAAAAGTTTTATAGTTTTTATATTTCAAACAAACAATGTTGAAGTCTCTGCGGTCACAGATTTAACATGTCAACTCCGTCATCCCGGTGTAATAGTTTCTGTAAATAGTTGTGGGATAAATATTGGCATTTTTTTATTAAGGCAGCTACAACTGAGGAAGAAAACACAACTGCTCCGTCAGGTTTAATGTCTGATGGTTGACAAGTGCTCTCAAAAAATCTATATAATGTGATTTAATATGTTTTCTGCATATGGGGAATTCTTCTAATGTTGTTTCATGAATCTATTTACATATACTGTATATTTGGCCACAGCTGGACCTTTGTCAACTCCATCAGTATTTGTCAACTCCGTCGGTATTTAAAGTGAAGATTTTTGTTAATTTTGAAAGAAATGTCTTATTCTTTTTTTAATTTGTTGTGTTAAAATATTAAAACATCAACTGAACTACATGAAGATATCATGTCTGATTTAGCTAAGATCATTGATTATATATGTTTAATATTAAAAAGGAGGTTAGAGAATTTAGGAACTGGATTGTTCATGATAACCATAACCCAAGAAAAATATTTAGAGAATTTATTTTTCTTCACTTAGCTCCTTTACTGAACACCAGTTGAAGACTTCACACTGTTGTTGGATGAATCAAATTAAAATATCATATTTTTTAATGCGTCTGACGGAGTTGAATTAATTTCCGACGTGAATAAATGTACATTTTGTTTTGTCCCTTATCTCAAGAATCGGTGATTTGTCTCGCCGTCTGCTTGAGTTCTCCCTGGACAGAGGTTGATTAAAGAGGATCTATTCTCCTTTTTTTCCATGTTCATCTTTCTTTAGTGTGTAATGTTGCTGTTTGAGCAGGAAAAAGGTTTCCAAAGTCCCTCCAGCGAGAGTTCTTCTCTATATCAGTGTCAGTGTTTCTGAAACGCCTCCATTGTAGTCCTGAGTTTTCTTCACAATATTCCTCATTTAAATAATTCCTATGCAGAATAAAGGGGCGGGGCCTGGTTGAGTTAGTTGTCTGCTAAATGCAGGTAAAGGACAAACTCATTTTGCTGTTTCTATTCTCTTTTCTTTTTCATTCCATTTCTCTCGCTCTCAATCTTTTTGCACTGACGGCTAATGATCTCTTTCATTTTTCATTGCATTACAGTAGGTTTTGTCTCATTTAGGTTATTTAAGTCTTACATCAGATAAAATCATATAGAGACTGTGTCTATAAATCTAAAAAATACTTACTCCACCGAGGCCTGGGGATCCGTTTGGACCGGGCGGTCCAGGAGGGCCGGGGTTTCCAGGGGTTCCTGGCTCACCATCTCTTCCACGGGGGCCTGGACTTCCCTAAAGACAGAGAAATGACCCTCAGTACAGTTAGTGTTTGTCATCTGAGAGTAATGCTGAACATCCAGTGCTAACTGTGTGCTAAACGACTATAATAATGCATCCACGGCCCATTAGCTCAATAGCCTGTCAAATGATACATTAGTGCTGTTATTTTTAGGACTATAATAAAAGGTGATTTCAGGTCCACTTTGACCATATTTGCGAGCATTTAGTTAGAATTTACCTGCTCAAAGTAAAGTGATAGTAAGACTCTGTACACTGCAAAAAAAATGATTTCCTCCTCACTATTTCTGTCTTGTTTTCCAGCACAAATATCTAAACATTCTTAAATCAAGATACATTCTCATAAGAAGCAAATTGACAGATGATATTAATTTGTCAAAATTGAGTTTATGCTTAAAAAAGAAAAAAAAAAATAGGGTCTTGTTTTCCCTTTTGAATTATTTTTCTTTTTCTTACCCTATTGGCACATACAGTCAAACCAAAATGTATTCAGACACCTTGAACATTTCATTCATAAATTCAGTTTATTCACTATAGTTTAAAAAAATGGTAATAAAATATGACAAGATCTCAGAGTTAAAATGTGTCAGACAAAATGTATCTTAATTATGTCAGATAATATTTAAGCAAAACATGGTCAGGTCAAAGTGTTTGAATAATGTTTGGTTCCAAATTTGTATCAATTTTACTGTATGAAGAATTATGTCAGTTTACTTTATTTTGCTATCCTCACTTACATAAATAAACTATATCAAAAATAGTAAAAATATATCAAAAATATCAAAAACGTCTGAATAAGTTTTGGTTTGACTGCATATATTTTTTTGTTTCAAGTATAAACTTACTTCAATTTAATGCAGTTTTTTTTTTTTCTTCAGAAAAACGAGATATGATTGCTTCTCCAGTAAATGCATCTTGATTTAGGAATGTTTAGATATTTGTACTGGAAAAAATAACAAAAATACTGAGGAAGAAGATCAATTTTTGCAGTGAATACTAATTCATGAAGATTACCTGCATAACAAATATGTTTCTTTTCTAATAAAATGTATTTTTGTCTGTGTGCATTGCCCTGTTCCGTTTTGTTATCATATCTTTCAATCACATGGGCTGCCAGGAGCACAACAGGAAGTCAGACAGGAAGTGAAGCGCACCTTCTCCCCCTTGTCTCCTCTCTCTCCGCGCGGCCCTTGTTCCCCTGGTGGTCCCTGTTTAGTAAAGGAGGGTCAGTTAGCGGTGCATGTTTCTGAGTGTGCTGCTAAAGCAAGACCAGAGAATCCCAAGAATGCCAGAAGTATTCCTACCATCGGACCGCCTGGTCCCCTCGGTCCCACAACCTGAGGGAAAATCAACAGAACGTCGGCGTAATGACTGGGAGAGGCTTTACCATTTCAAACAAACATGAGAAGAAGATAAAGATCCACAGAATCCACACAGAAACGTGGCAGACTTCATAAGTGCAGTTGTGTGTAACTGTACAAGAGCTGCACGATTAATCATTAAAAGATCGCGATCTCGATTCAAACACACACGTGATCTGATTACGAAATGATTCGACTCTGTCTATTAAACCTTTGACAAGTACGATCACAGCGAACATTCAGATCAGTCAAACGGTCTTTCTAAACATAGCATCATTATTTCTGTCTTACAACAATTCAGATTATCACTGGGATAAAAGTTTATAGTTCAGATATAAACACTGATGTCAACAGTAGTGATCAAAATAGAGTAAATCACCTTTCGAAATGTGACGCTTCAAATAAAGATCATCATTACACCAGTAGGTGGCGACAAATGACTGTTAAAAAAATTATTTGTGACTGAATCATTCATTCAAGAGATTTGTTCAAAAACGCTGATTCATCCAGTAATGACACAAGTGAAGTCTTTATAGCTTTGTCCAAATACCCACACTTGCAGTCTTTGAAACTTGAGAGCTCGTGCACGCGACAAGAAGCAAGTGCACAAGACTTTCCCATGTCTTAAAAATGCCCAAGTGCAGTGCCCTTAACGCACACTAAACCCACACTATCTTGAATACCGCTTCGGAGCGCTATTCGAGGCTAAGTGTATCCCATCATGCATTATGTTTGGGAACTCACATGCCCCGAAATCACGAGATGTCAAGGAAAACATTCGACTGTAAGTTAAATGAGTTATTACATATAATTTGGTAGTAAAATATAAAGTGTTGCGCATTTCATTGATGCAAAGATAAGTAGGCTATGTGTATTTTGTACGTCATTTGCAACTGCTTTAATCACTTAAAGAAGCATCACAATTTTAAAATAGTCTCTTCTGTTAGTTACACATAGCGACCACTGAACAGACATTTAGAAGTGTATTTTAAAATGCAAAGTACTGAAAATTATAATTTAAAAAAAGCTCTGTAAACACTTGCATTTTTTTGCAAGACTATAAGTGTGTCCCATCGGGCAATCAGGAGTTCTACACACACTTGCGGTCTTCACGCCCACTTGAACACTTTACAGCCAAATACAGGAAATACGTCATATAACAGCTTTCCTGTAGCTCAGTGGTTAGAGCATCGCACTAGCAATGCCAAGGTCATGGGTTCGATCCCAGGGATTGCACATACTCAGATACAAATGTATAGTATAATGCAATGTAAGTCGCTTTGGATAAAAGCGTCAGCCAAATGCATAAATGTAAATATAAGTAGGCAAGTGGTCAAATGCAAAGACCGCAAGTGTGGGTATTTGGACAGGGCTTATGAGTGAGTCACTGAATCACTTATTCAAGAGATTCGTTTAAAAATGCTGATTCATCCAGTAGTGAAGTCTTTATGAGTGAGTCATTGAATCATATATATATTTTTTTTTAAATAGACTTTATTTGTTTAATTGTCTACTCAGAATTGTGAGTGAATCGTGATCTCTAATTTTAAAAAAAAACAACAACAAAAAACGTGATTTTCAATTCGTCCAGAATCGTGCAGCTCTGAACTGGACACACACTCTTTCAGTGTGAAGCAGCTGACACACACCTGAAGTGTGTATGCGCACACACACACACACACAGAAATCTGGCATCAATGATAAAGATTTGAAGCTTACATCTGTTATGTCTCCTGGTTCCCCTTTTTGTCCCTGTTGCACAATGGGGGAAAATAGTAGTCCACATTAAATCAAGTATTTCTTTAAAAGAGCAAAAAAATTAATTAATATATAAATGATTATACCAGCTAACAAATAGATGTTTAAAGAATGTTTTGCTTACATTCATATTCATTTTTTAAAACGTTATTCTGAATGTTCTATGCAAACATTATGGGAACGTTACTTTAAATGTTACTTGTACTTAAATGTAAGTGTATAAACGTTTGTTCATAACTTTGAGAGATCCTTGCCGGAACATTCTGAGAACATTCCCTGTAAGCTGCGATACTCTAGCCGACACATTTTAAATGGCATTTTCAGACGAAACACAACAGCACACACACACTAAGTGATTGACGCTGCTTGGCACTCATGCACGCATTATCTAACATTTCAGACCAAACACAGGATGAACCTGAGACTTAATCATCACCTACAACACAGTCAGATTTTCAAACAGACATTAAACACAGACTCACCTTAGCACCTGGCAAGCCTGTTATTATCATGGCATGAAAGATAAAAAACAGAGTGTTAAAACAGCATCATATAAAAGCAATCGTAAGCTCTGTGCTTGTTGCCAGAGCCTAAATGACTTTACAGGCCATATCCAGTGCATTCAGCTCTTAATCGTCACATGCAGTTTGAGTCTTGAATGTGATGTATGTATTCAGGCATTATGAATATAATGATTCCATCATTTTTTGACCTGTTCATTCCGATTTTTCACAGAGGCGTCATTTGCGGTAGGACGTGTTCACTATCTGAGTCCAATGTTTATCAGTGACGTAAATGTTCAGACATGCGCACCATTTCTGTGGCGATATTGAAACATTGAAATTTAAAGTTCCAACGTGTTCCAATGTACAAATGAGTTATCAAATGAAATACGTTAATTTGAGCACTTGAGTTGATGAGCAAAAATGATTGTTTCCACGTACAAATGGCCATTTTATGATTACAGCAAGTCACTCAGATTGATTTTGCACATTTCTAACTGTAATGCTATTGTTTGCATTTCAGCTGCTGTGAACCTGCCACAAACCAAGATCTAAACATTACATTGGACTGTGTACTTATACTGAACAGTATGTTTTATTTATGTATGCATGACCTAATTATTATTCATAAGCTTAGCTTTGTCCGTTTTGTGATGTCAGATGTAAAAAAACAACGATAACCAGAATGTAAAGTAAAGTCAGGTCTGTTAATGGTTCAGCGTAAATGAAGTGTGATTTTAAAGACTGTGTTGGTGGGATGTTGTCGTTCACCCTCCTCACGGCATGTCATAATAGATCTGAAATATGTCTTGCATATTATGCATCCAGTGGTAAATGTTAAATCTGACATTTTAGTGCTGCACAAACCAATAAACCAAAAATCAAATTCGAGAGATCATACGAAAAGCTCACAGTTTACCCATATGTGAGCTGAGGGCGAGCTACAACCTGCCACTAACTTGACAGAGATTGGCATTCCGCTCACATCTGACCGCGGGACACGATAGCAAATACTGAGAAACCCTCAGAACGACTTTGATCTGAAGCAGATGTCGGCGGCGGGTGGCTGATGCACCAGCTCCGCTTATTCTGTATTCAGAAAGCAGATCAGGGCTGCGTTTCCCGAAAAACAGTTGATGCTTTCGGGAAACGCAGGCCAGGTCATTCTGCTAAACGTGTGAAGGACGATGGACACAAATACACGCTTTCTTTCTTTGTGAAGAAAAAGTAAACGTTTGTAAAGGTGCGCAAGAGAAAGCACTCGAAGCATTAAGTCAGAGATGAAACTCTATACCACGTCTGTTCAAGTGAGGTTCTCTCTAAATGATTCCCATATGTGTCCATCACACTCCTGCCGCCAGTGATATCTATTCCAGACAAAGCCAACACTGTGTCTTTAGTTGTTAGTCTTTTCTCATTCTCAAATTGTTTGTCGGGTTGTTTTGGGTTCATTTTAAAAAAAGGCATCCATAAATTTGCACAGCACATATTTAAGATGCCTTTGTAAAATACCCAAATCCATCAAACAAATATGAATACAAAGTAGGGCTGGACAATTAATTAAAATGAAATCGCGATTTGGCAAAGGCTGCAATGTTTTTATGCGCATCTTGTCAGTGAAGCATGGCTCTGCGATCAGTAGTAAATGTTGCTCCATCTGAAAGCCAGAGGGCGCTCTTGCACAGAAACTCCAAATATGCTCCGCAGAAGTAAGATAACGTATGTTATTCCAGGAAAACCCTTTGGACATCATACCATCGCTATAGCTGAATAAATACAAGACTGAAACACTTTGATTGATTAAACATGACTAATAAACACACGACTACAACAATATATGGTTTATCTGAGTTCTTTATCTGAGTTTAATTTTCAAGATAATAAAGTATATAATGCAATGATAATCGACATTATCAATGCTAATCGACATTATCGAGCTAATAGCCTATATCCATGGAAGCTTGTTTCCGCCATGAAATAAAAAATAAAAAAGGTAATTGCACTTTTTATCTCACAATTCTCACTTTTTTTCTCTCAATTGCGAGTTATAAAGTCAGAATTGCGAGATATAAAGTCAGAATTGTGAGTTGTAAAGTCGGAATTGCAAGATATAAAGTCAGAATTGTGAGTTGTAAAGTCAGAATTGCGAGTTATAAAGTCAGAATTGCGAGATATAAAGTCAGAATTGTGAGTTGTAAAGTCAGAATTGCGAGTTATAAAGTCAGAATTGCAAGATATAAAGTCAGAATTGCGAGTTATAAAGTCAGAATTGCGAGTTATAAAGTCAGAATTGCGAGATATAAAGTCAGAATTGTGTGTTATAAAGTCAGAATTGTGTGTTATAAAGTCAGAATTGCAAGATATCAAGTCAGAATTGCGAGATCTAAAGTCAGAATTGCGAGATATAAAGTCAGAATTGCGAGATATAAAGTCAGAATTGCGAGTTATAAAGTCAGAATTGCGAGATATAAAGTCAGAATTGCGAGTTATAAAGTCAGAATTGCGAGATATAAAGTCAGAATTGCGAGTTATAAAGTCAGAATTGCGAGATATAAAGTCAGAATTGCGAGATATAAAGTCAGAATTGCGAGATATAAAGTCAGAATTGCGAGATATAAAGTCAGAATTGCGAGATATAAAGTCAGAATTGCGAGATATAAAGTCAGAATTGCGAGATATAAAGTCAGAATTGCGAGATATAAAGTCAGAATTGCGAGATATAAAGTCAGAATTGCGAGATATAAAGTCAGAATTGCGAGATATAAAGTCAGAATTGCGAGATATAAAGTCAGAATTGCGAGATATAAAGTCAGAATTGCGAGATATAAAGTCAGAATTGCGAGATATAAAGTCAGAATTGCGAGATATAAAGTCAGAATTGCGAGATATAAAGTCAGAATTGCGAGATATAAAGTCAGAATTGCGAGATATAAAGTCAGAATTGCGAGATATAAAGTCAGAATTGCGAGATATAAAGTCAGAATTGCGAGATATAAAGTCAGAATTGCGAGATATAAAGTCAGAATTGCGAGATATAAAGTCAGAATTGCGAGATATAAAGTCAGAATTGCGAGATATAAAGTCAGAATTGCGAGATATAAAGTCAGAATTGCGAGATATAAAGTCAGAATTGCGAGATATAAAGTCAGAATTGCGAGATATAAAGTCAGAATTGCGAGATATAAAGTCAGAATTGCGAGATATAAAGTCAGAATTGCGAGATATAAAGTCAGAATTGCGAGATATAAAGTCAGAATTGCGAGATATAAAGTCAGAATTGCGAGATATAAAGTCAGAATTGCGAGATATAAAGTCAGAATTGCGAGATATAAAGTCAGAATTGCGAGATATAAAGTCAGAATTGCGAGATATAAAGTCAGAATTGCGAGATATAAAGTCAGAATTGCGAGATATAAAGTCAGAATTGCGAGATATAAAGTCAGAATTGCGAGATATAAAGTCAGAATTGCGAGATATAAAGTCAGAATTGCGAGATATAAAGTCAGAATTGCGAGATATAAAGTCAGAATTGCGAGATATAAAGTCAGAATTGCGAGATATAAAGTCAGAATTGCGAGATATAAAGTCAGAATTGCGAGATATAAAGTCAGAATTGCGAGATATAAAGTCAGAATTGCGAGATATAAAGTCAGAATTGCGAGATATAAAGTCAGAATTGCGAGATATAAAGTCAGAATTGCGAGATATAAAGTCAGAATTGCGAGATATAAAGTCAGAATTGCGAGATATAAAGTCAGAATTGCGAGATATTAAGTCAGAATTGCAAAATATAAAGTCAGAATTGCGAGATATAAAGTCAGAATTGCGAGTTATAAAGTCAGAATTGCGAGTTATAAAGTCAGAATTCCAAGTTATAAAGTAAGAAATTGCAAGTTATAAAGTCAGAATTCCAAGTTATAAAGTAAGAAATTGCGAGTTATAAAGTCAGAATTGCGAGTTATAAAGTCAGAATTCCAAGTTATAAAGTAAGAAATTGCAAGATATAAAGTCAGAATTGCGAGATCTAAAGTCAGAATTGCGAGATCTAAAGTCAGAATTGCGAGATATAAAGTCAGAATTGCGTGATATAAAGTCAGAATTGTGTGATATAAAGTCAGAATTGCAAGTTATAAAGTCAGAATTGTGAGTTATAAAGTCAGAATTGTGAGTTTTAAAGTCAGAATTGCAACATATTAAGTCAGAATTGCGAGATATAAAGTCAGAATTGCGAGTTATAAAGTCAGAATTGCGAGATATTAAGTCAGAATTGTGAGATATAAAGTCAGAATTGCGAGATATAAAGTCAGAATTGCGAGATCTAAAGTCAGAATCGCGAAATTTTGAGGGGAAAAAGACTGACGTTTTTTCTCAGTTTATATCTCACAGTTCTGACTTTATAACTCTCAATTATGAGTTTAAATCTGTGAGAATTGTGAGATGCAAACCCACAATTGCGAGAAAAAAAGTCAGAATTGTGAGATAAAAAGTCGCAATTACCTTTTAAATTTTTTGATTTAGTGGCGTAAACAAGCTTCCATATTTTTTACTTTATAGAAAACTATGAAATATTATGTTGTGTGCCTTATTCTGTGTATAAGCCACATCATGTCACAGAAGGATGTTTTCAAACACTCGACTGACATAAAATACATGTTATTAATGTCTTTTGTTGGACAAGAGGTTCGTAAATGATGTTCATGTTTGGAAAGATGTTTGACGCGTTGCTTTTTCAAATGCACATTACTGATCACAGAGCCGTGCTTCACTGACAAGCTGCGCATAAAATAAATAATCGCAGGCTTTGCGATTTCACAATCGCACTAAACCAAACGGTTTAATCACGATTTTGATTTGATTTAGATTAATTGTACAGCCATAATACAAATGTAATTTATTTATAAAAGTGAGAAATAAATAAATTACGACCAGGGGAGGAAGGCTGGTCAGCGGCACAGACTGGGCAGCACTCCCCAAACGGGATCTCGGGTTTGGCACAGCCTTTCAGCTCCTCGCAGATGATATCGTCGCACAGGACCGCGCCGGTGTCGCAAACGCAAATGCGACACGGCTCGGGTTTCCACACGTCCTTGTCACTATATGACTGGCCGTCCTGCGTGCAGCTGCCTGGATCTTCTGTGAGGAGCGTGAGTAGAGGAAGAGGAGGAGGAGGAGGAAGCAGGAGGTGGGTGAAGAGTTGAAGAAATGACATTAAAACTCTATGATTTGGATTTGAAATCCCAAGCCATAGAAAGCTTCATGATTAGTGTCACATGATAAATCATATTAGTGCAATGCCTACAGCAGAAAGTAGGGGTGGACGATATTCCGGTAGAGGTTTTTGACTATCATCTCTATCGCGTCTGCGCTCACGTGACGTCGCTGTGCTGTGCGGTCACAAAAAGCTTATTGTTTGCATGCTTTTTAAGCATTGCGGTTAAAAAAACCGCAATGCTTAAAATGCCTCTTATGATCAGCGGGACCCCTGTGGAGAGGGTGAGTAGCTTCAAGTACCTTGGTGTAAACATCTCCGAGGATCTGACTTGGACTACCCACATTCAAACACAGGTTAATAAAGCCAGGCAAAGACTGTACCATCTGCGACAGCTGAGGAAATTCAGGGTCTCACCAGCAATCCTGAAAACTTTCTATTCAGGAACCATAGAAAGTGTATTGACTCAGTGTATTTCAGTGTGGTATGGGAACAGTTCCAGTCAAGACTGCAAAGCCCTGCAGAGAGTTGTGCGCTTAGCTGAGCGCATCTCAGGGTCTGCTCTTCCCTCTCTGCAGGACATCTACCTCAAACGCTGCAAAAGCAGAGCTGTTAAAATCATCNAGAGAACTCATTTCGCTATATGCACGGAGTCGCTGCTCATGCAGCGCGCGAGCACTGAGTTATTTTTCCAGCCTAACTGGGCTTCAACAGTTAAATACACACACTTATGTGTCAAAGGCTACATTCACACTGCAGGTAAATGTGGCCCAAATCTGATTTTTTTTGCCCACATGTGACTCATATCTGTTTTCCCCATGACAGTGTGAACAGTACAAACCATATGTAATCTGATCTTTTCAATTCCGATTTGTGCCACTTCCATATGTGGTACTAAATCCGATACAGGTCAGACCCCAGTGTGAACAGTCATATCAGAATTCATGCGATTTTTATGTCACTCGAGATCAACTTTTGTCACGATTCTGCGCTCATGGGAGTCTATTAAAAGATTTTCCATACCCAACATCATCAAGACAGTTGCAAAAGGACAGTGATGTGTCAGATCTCATAAGTATTACAGAGACAGCTCTATAATGCAAGCAAAACATGAGGAAACTCTGCTCTCTTCTGTCACATCATTGTCTTTATTTTTCATATTGCCTGCGCATAATTTCGCTGGCTTCCGCGGCAGATCACACTATAAATAAACACGTAATCGCTTACTTTAATGCCCTCCATGTTTACTTCCATATGACAGCGCGCTGTGTGTGTTGCCAAGTCCGCCATTTTCCTGGAGAATTGGGTTACTTTTTCACTGTTGCTGTGGGTTGTTTTGTAACTCCGTGGGTTGAAGCGACCACACTAACGTGATATTTAATCCCTGGAATGCGATTTTTACCGGGATACCCCACGGAACCCGATTGGACTAGTTTTGAGAAGCAATTGAGTGGATTTTGTGGTAAAAACCTGGCAACCCCGTTTGTATCGTTCTTTTACGCATGCAGGTCAGTTCAGAACCATGATCTGTTCACACTGGAAATCTGATATTGGCCACATTTAAAACAACAATGTGAACAGCTATACAACAAAATCAGATCTTGAGCATCTTGAATTGAGCATTAAGGCTCGCAGTGTGAACGTAGCCAAAATGCCCTTCTTTGTCCTTGTAAACAAAGTCATTTATGTCTTAAGTGAACATAAACAGCTGAGAAAGAAAACACATGTATCAGTCTATTAGATCCGTGCATTCGCTCTTAAAGTGACAGCAGCCTAATAAACCTGATGTGTCATTAATGTTAATCAAACAACAAAAAAGAGAAAATCTCTCTCTGCTCTTGATTTAATTACTTTTGTTACACTTTAATAAGAATAAATGTATATTTAATTTACACAGTGAAAATATGCAGTTTTTTTATACATTTGACTAAACGATTTATGTAGGCTAGTAATTCTTATTTCTAGTGCTTGAAGTCTATTTCGTTGTTCTACTGTAGTTTTTTTCTATTGCTTGTAATTAGGGCTCAAGCCCCGAATTGTGAAAAACCTACTTGTTCAAACTCCTAGAGCGTTTGGTATGTAGCATCTACTCACACTCCAGGCAAAAAAATCGTATTATCTTTATTAAAAAATTTTTGATCGGCCAATCCGTTCTCGTATAGCGCGTCAACGAATTTGACGGTGGACACGCAAAACTGGATTTAATGCTGTATCTTCGCAATGATTTGGTGTATTGACCAAATCATTGGTGCCAAGATAGGGAAAATGTCTCTTTTTGCTTATAACTTTTGAATGCCTTGTCCTAAAATCATGAGGATCGTTTTGAACAATATATATATATATTTTTTTTGGGTTGGCCATTTTGAATTTTGTCATAAAATGCTGTGTTTTACGAATGCATGAACATATCCTTTCAAAACTCGGTATGATTAATTGTTCCAAGGCCATGTTCTGAGAGGACCTGTAAAGTTTTAGGTCAGCGCCACCTAGTGGTCAAGAGATATAATGAAATTTATGAAAATGCTTAAAACATATGAAAAATTCAACATATTATCATTTAACTTACATCATTAGGTTTGTTGGCTTATGAAACCTACGATACCAAATTTGCCATATTCTACCATACTTATTGTCCGCCATATTGAATTTGATTCAAAACCTACTTTTTCAAACTCCTACAAAATTTGTCTGATTTGTAAGAAATTTGGTATGTAGCATCTACAGACACTCATGACAAAAAGTAATTAAAAGATTTTTGATAGACCAAACCATTGTATTATACTGCATCAACAAATTTGATGGCGAGCACGCCAAAATAGTTATGTGGCTGTATCTTTGCAAAAGTTTTGTGTATTGACACGGAACTTGGTACAAGTCATCACAGGCATGACTTGAGGGTGCGTGCAGAGTTTCGTCATAGCGCCACCTACTGCTCAGATGTTATAAACCATGATATTATGTTATAAGCGCTTTGTAATTTAAACAGCTTTATCCTAACCTCATGATCACAGATATCCACAAATATTTCATTTTTTCTCCCTTATTCAGCTCGTTGCTTGCAGCTATATTTAGTTTCCTTATTCTTATTTTATCACTGACTGTTTACTTGTCTTCAGTAAGCTTGAGTTTTTTGTGATATTGAAATCGGTGACAAGAATTATGACATTTTTGGTATCATATAAAAAACCTTATGTAAAGCAAAAATCAGTATATTGTCTATATATTGACTATATATCGTTATTGTGATATAAGATTTTGGTCACATCGCCCACCCCTAGTAGAAAGCATTAAATTCGAGGTTTTCTGTGCAGAGAAACCTCCTCATTAATGCAAATGTCATCGTCACGCTTATTCAAATGCAAACCACAAGATGGCAGCACAAAACTGATATCAAAGAAACCAGCTAATTAACAATCATTTCAAACTCTCATCCTGATAAGACTTCTGCTCTCCGCTGTGATACTTCCAGGCTTTTTAAAAGACACACAACCCATCCGGAAACCTACCGACTAAAAGATGAAATGCAAGCCAGACTGTTCATTGTATAAATTTGTATCAGACACAGCTCTTTGTATACTCAAATTCAAAGTGAAATGACTTTTCTTTCAGTCTTTCAGTAGCATTCGCTCAAGAATTCGCATTGGAAAATGGGGCAGTGGAGAGAGACTGAGAGTAATCAAACAAGCGCTGTTTGTTTACCCTACCGGCCTGTTTATTTTCTGTAAATTCCTACAGACCCCATATGGCGATGAATGACGCCTTTCTGAAAAGTAAAGACTGAGCAATTCACAGGCTTTTGCCTAATCTAAACACCAGGCTCAGGAAGTGTGTGTCTGTACGCAGCCAGTTCAAACATGCCAGAGAGAACGGAGAATGGAGAACGGATAACGGACAGCTTTCACTCACACACACGCTTCAGGCCTTCCTTCCATTCTCTTTTCTCCGCTGTTTGAGTTACAGGAACGCAACCATGAGAGCCTTTACTTTTTGAAGTGGAAAATGGAGGAAACTCCAAATTGGACACAGGTGAGGGGAGGGAATGTTGTCTTTCCTTTTCTCTCTTTCAAACCTTAACGTCAGCAGGTTTGGAAATCCATAGGCCACCTCTGCAATATGATGCCATGACTGATGGTTTAACAAACGGCCTTTGAGCTGGAGACCCAGACGAGCCGATCCATGACCTGCTCACTATGAAACACTCTGCTACAATAACCCAATTGTTAGCTTTTGCTCAGATTTCTCTCCCTCTCTCCCTAATTGCTTCTTTTCAACTGTATTTTATTGTCATTTTTTTACTGCCTTTTAAAAAAAGCTCTCTGAAATATCTTCTAATTTGTTTATCCGCGAGCTTATTTAAAAAATATCGTCCAAGGAATGTGCCTTGCTGAATTATAATAGCTGCCTCTGTCCTTTTCATGTTTTTCCAATAGCTTTCCGCCAGACAGTCTTTCCTTCTTTCCCTGGACTATCGTAGCCCCTGGGTAATTTAGGAAACAGATGGAAGCACTTTAACTGTATGGAAGGGTAACAGTAACTCTGGCTGAGGCCCACCGCTGCTGAATTCAACTACTGATATGATGCACCTCAGAATCTGAATGGGTGAAATATAAAAGCAGAGCTTTCTGAATCCCTCCAGCTCAAAATTCTGACAATTCGAAGGAGTTTGGAGCATCTGCGTTTTGTGCAAGCCTGGATTCGCCCCGGTGGCCCCTGACAGCAGAGGAATGTGCTCTTTTAGGGCCTGACCAGCTGAGCCTCAGGGCCATCAGGAGAGCTTCAGCCAGCAATCAATCAATAAAAGAATGATCAAATAAAACAAATGCTCAATAAATAAATCAGTGCTGTGTATGTGTGTGTTTGAAGGCTTCAGGAATGTCCCGCAGGTGTGCTGATGGATGAAATACCCTGAATACCTTCAGACTTTCAGCGTTTATAAACACACAGTCTGACTAGTCACAATGATTTGACTTCAAAAATAACTTAAAACAGTCTAAAAAAGAGACGAAAAAAGTTTATCACCGATTCTTCTTTTTTCAAATTCATAAAAATATTCCCAAAAAAATTCCAAACTCATAAAAAAATACAATTATGCACAAAATCTTTACCCCCGACTGTCATTCTGGCAGCGCGTAAAGTATTTCCTTTCATTATGCCTCTTTATACTCAGTAATTAAAGCCGAAACTTTTGAGAGTAAAAGTGGGCAGACTCACGTTCATTCTCGTCTTGGCATTTGACAACGGCCAAAAGTGCGACTAGTGTTGCCACAAATAGCAGTAAAGTCCTTGAATCCGCCGACAGGATCATGTCTAAACTGCAGACATGCGGCGTTTCAGGAACAGAAGAGAAAAAGCTTGGATTTAGTGTTTTCTCCTAGTGACGCGCATGAAGCATTTAGTCCCAAATGGTGGACGATGAAGCGCCAAACTCCTGAGGAATCTCCGTGCGGACTGATCCAGGGGCCCGCAGGTTTGAGTCCATGCAGCTTTGAATGGAGAGCCGTATTTTCGGAAATAAAAATCCACCCCTTTACCCCCCATGAAGGTGAAATCGGAGAAGCGTTGCCCTGCTCTCTCCTCTCGCACCCATTCTTTAAGAGCCCTGTTTTCACGTGCAGCTGAGAGAAGACGACAATAAATCTCTGCCGAGAAAAATAGAGGGACAAAACATGTTTTAGAAGTTGGTTTTTATTATTTAATAATACATTATTTTTAAACTGATAGCCTATATTTGTAGACAAAGGTCTCAGCTAATGAATATGTTAGGGAACAGGTTTTTCTGAAAATGTTTTTTTCCTAAATATGTACATTTATTCACTTTGGAACTTAATTTGTGTCAACTCCGTCAGACGCATTAAAAAGCATGATATTTTAATTGGATTCTTCCAACAACAGAGTAAAGTCTTTAATTATGTAATAATGGTGTTTAGTAAAGGAGCAAAGAGAAAAAGCAATTCTCTACATTTTTTTCTTGGGTTATGGTAGTAACTAAATTCCTTAATTCTCTAACCTCCTTTTTAATATTAAACATATATAACCAATGTTCTTAGGTAAATCAGACATGATATCTTCATGTAGTTCAGTTGATGTTTTAATACTTTAACACAATAAATTAAAAAAAGAATAAGACATTTCTTTCAAAATTTACAAAAACCTTCACCTGATGGTGTTAAATATTGACGGGATTGACAAATACTGGTGGAGTTGACAAATACTGACGGAGTTGACAAATACTGACGGTGTTGACAAAGACTGGCGGTGTTGACAAAGACTGACGGTGTTGACAAAGACTGACGGTGTTGACAAATACTGACGGAGTTGACAAATACTGGCGGTGTTGACAAAGACTGACGGTGTTGACAAATACTGACGGAGTTGACAAATACTGGCGGTGTTGACAAATACTGACGGTGTTGACAAAGACTGACGGTGTTGACAAATACTGACGGTGTTGACAAAGACTGACGGGATTGACAAATACTGACGGTGTTGACAAATACTGACGGGATTGACAAATACTGACGGTGTTGACAAATACTGACGGAGTTGACAAATACTGATGGTGTTGACAAAGACTGACGGGATTGACAAAGACTGACGGGATTGAGAAATCCTGACGGAGTTGACAAATACTGATGGAGTTGACAAAGACTGACGGTGTTGACAAAGACTGACGGGATTGACAAATACTGACGGTGTTGACAAAGACTGACGGTGTTGACAAAGACTGACGCAGTTGACAAATACTGACGGTGTCGACGGTGTAGACAAATACTGACGGAGTTGACAAATACTGACGATGTTGACAAAGACTGAAGGTGTTGACAAATACTAACGGTGTTGACAAAGACTGACGGAGTTGACAAAGACTGCCGGAGTTGACAAATACTGATGGAGTTGACAAATACTGAAGGAGTTGACAAATACTGACGGAGTTGACAAAGACTGACGGTGTTGACAAATACTGACGGTGACGGTGTTGACAAAGACTGACGGTGTTGACAAATACTGATGTGTTGACAAATACTGACGGTGACGGAGTTGACAAAAACTGACGGAGTTGACAAAGATCCAGCTGTGGCCAAATATACAGTATATTTAAATAGAATCATGAAACAACATTATAAAAATTCCCCATATGCAAAATCATATTAAATCACATTATATAGACTTTTTGAGAGCACTTGTCAACCATCAGACATTAAACTTGATGGAGTTGACGTCTGATGGAGTTGACAAAATGTAATATTTTTCCACCTTAACCACGTGTTGTTCAGTGGAGCAGTTTTGTTTTCTTCCTCAGTTGTAGCTGCCTTAATAAACATATAAAAAATGTCAAGATTTATCCCACAACTATTTACAGAAACTATTACACCGGGATGACGGAGTTGACATGTTAAATCTGTGACCGCAGAGACTTCAACATTGTTTGTATAAAATATTAAAAACTATAAAACATTCAGGACTATGTGTCCTACTGTGAGATCCACAATGAGCAGGAAACAGTAAGAGCTCCTCAGAGTTAAAGATCACCATCACATCTGATTTATTCAGGAAAAAAAAAATGACCACGATTCATTAACAGTGAAAATATCATGTTAATGAATGGACAAACAGCTTTTTGACATCATTAGTATGTTTATTAAGCTATTTTGTTGATTTTAAGTTTCACTGTGCACATTTGACCCTCACAGAGCCAACAACATTTACTACAGTAAAATAACATTTACGTTTT
Source organism: Anabarilius grahami (assembly GCA_003731715.1). Lineage (NCBI taxonomy): Eukaryota > Metazoa > Chordata > Actinopteri > Cypriniformes > Xenocyprididae > Anabarilius > Anabarilius grahami. The sequence goes on from RJVU01049641.1 coordinate 1,434,911, forward strand.
AAGCATCTTCTCATAAGCATCTTCTTTCTTAAAGGATTAGTTCACTTCAGAATTAAAATTTGCTGATAATTTACTCACCCCCATGTCATTCAAGATGTTTATGTCTTTCTTTCTTCAGTCGAAAAGAAATTATAGTTTTTGAGGAAAAAATTCCAGGATTTTTCTCTATATTGTGGACTTCACTGGGGTTCAACGGGTTGAAGGTCCAAATGTCAGTTTCAGTGCAGCTTCAAAGAGCTCTACATGATCCCAGACGAGGAATAAGAGTCTTATCTAGAAAAACATTCTCTAGGGCATTCTCTAAAAAAAATTTAAATTATATACTTTTTAACCACAAATGCTCGTCTTGCACTGCTCTGTGATGCGCCACACATGACGTAATCATGTTGGAAAGGTCACGCATGACTTAAGCGGAAGTACAGATCCAGTGTTTACAAAGCGAATGTTCAAAGACTAAGTCAAACGGCGTTTACAAAAAAAGGTAAAACAACGATGTCGGACGATTTTGAAGTTGGAGGAGAAAATGAGATGGAGGGTTAGGTTAGGAGGGTACTTCTGTCTACGTCACGCGTGACCTTTCCAACGTGATTACATAATGAGTGGCGCATCACAGAGCAGTGCAAGATGAGCATTTGTGGTTAAAAAGTATATAATTTTTATATTTTTTAGAAAATCTTTTCTCTAGATAAGACTCTTATTCCTCGTCTGGGATCATGTAGAGCTCTTTGAAGCTGCACTGAAACTGACATTTGGACCTTCAACCCGTTGAACCCCAGTGAAGTCCACTATATGGAGAAAAATTTTCCTTAAATTCTTTTCGACTGAAGAAAGAAAGACATGAACATTTTGGATGACATGGGGGTGAGTAAATTATCAGGAAATTTTCATTCTGAAGTGAACAAATTCTTTAAGCTTATGAGAAGACACTTAAGAAAAATTTGTTTTAATTAGTGACACTCTTGAGAACATTAAAATAAAACTAGTGTTTCTCAGATTACAGCTCACATACACTTCACTGATATAGTACATGATTGCAGCATCAAAACCATCATTAACTTTTAACCATAATGCCCTAAAAATCTCATTTCAACAACTGAAGTCAGACAAGCTCCAAGCTTTCATATTAAACAGAAAGACAAATAAACTGGGATGTTAGCTATATCCTCTGCCGGATGTTTCCCCAACCACACGCATCCCTCCAGTAATCTCCAAGCTGCTTTTGTTACAATGAATCACAGAAAGACTTATATTATAAAATGTGTGTGTGTGTGTGTGCTTTAGGGTGTTAGAAGGTCAAAGTGCAGGGAAAGAAATGGGCTGTGATGGACATTTTTTGTCATGAATGGCCTGAACTGTTGGAACAGGTGGTGAAAGATGTTAACACTGGTCTTGTCGAGTCGTTTGCCCAGGTGGTATGAGTAAACCACTTTAACCAAACATAAGATGTCTGAAGAAATTCCTAATTAAGGAATGTATTTGAATATGTAATGTCCAGTTATTCAGGTCAGGAACCAGGGAAGAATATGCTGGGAAAAACACATCAACACATACACGTGATCAATAAAGGCATCCAATACAGCATGAACAGGGAGTCACCTGAACACTTCACCAGAAACCAGATGCAAAGAAAACCTGATGATCTCTCAATCTCTCATCACAGTTAAAATCTCACCATTTGGTGAAATCAAAGTGCTGGTGTGTTTGAACCCTTAAGTGTCCTTATAGACATTTTTGTCTTTTTCAGTTATATATATATATAATTTTGCCTGTGTATTTGCCAACTGCATATATTTTGGCACAAGTGTGTATTTTTATTGGAATTTTACTATTTCACTCCTATTTCCTTTAATAAATCTATCTTACACAAGTAACACAAAATAGTTCCTCTCAGGGCCTTTTGGACAAAAATGCTCCTATTGAAATCCATTAAAACTGCAATTTTCAATCCGAGGGCCATTTAATTATAAAATGATGCAATCTTTGTTAACAGGCTTTTATTCTGTTTGCAAGGCTTCAGAATTACAATTTTACTATTCTTTTTTACCAGATGGTGCCTTTTCTCAAGTTTAGCCTATAAAGCAAATTCTCGCTTTTTGTCCTTTTTTCTAATTCTGTATTTTATAGAGTCAATTGGATAAATTCGGCAGCTATAATTGTGTGGGTGTGTTTGTGTGGATGTCAGAGTGTGGTTTATATGTGTGTAATAAAAAATAGTGTGTGTGTGTGCATGTGTAATATTTGAGAAAGAAAACTCCACTGTAAATCACAAATCCAACCACTGTGTGTACCAGTGTAGTTTTGCTGGCATCTAATGGGGAAAATTTGGTACTGCACCCAAACAAAATCTTACTGAAAGCTCATTTTTTGAGATATCAACCTCAAATTTGGAACAACTTATTTAGATTTATGGCTTTTTAAAGTTCAACATGTTTCATTACATAAATATTTTATATGAAATAATGTTCATAAATCATTTTCGTAAACTTAAACCTCTATAACTTTTTTTAGGTTTCACTTTTTAAACTTCAACAACAGTCTTCTTTCAAATGAGATGAAACTTAAGTCTGTGCTCCCAAGCTGCAAATTTTTATGGCTGTTTTTGGACATGGACATTTTTATCCTCTATGGACCTATGTGTAACTTTTTTTGAATTGACTCACAGCATTATTTTAGTCAAATCAGCTTTATTTCTATAGCAGTATTTGGTGTACTTTACTCCACCAAGACACATGAATCCACATGTTCTGTATAATGTACTCATTTCCCCCAATATTTTACACTGGCTTCAAGCAGTTCTTTTGTTTTATGTATTTTGTATTTATGTGTTTCTAGTGAGAGCGCACCCTAGGGCTGGAATGTTAGCCTATATTTTAGGAAATGTCCTAAATTAGCTGTTATTTGAACGGAGGAATAAACACTGGACTGATGCAGGGGAGTTTGAACTGCATATAGCAGCGCACTGGAGGTTTTTATTAATAGGCTGGTATTTACTTGGAGCTCTGACACTTTATTTGCACTTTTTAACACCACTGGAATATTTAAAGATAAAATATAATTTGGAATGACATGCCAGTGACCGCCTTAGTCCTTGAATTATTGCTGCCATTATTGCAAGAAAATGTACACACATTTTCTAGTATTTTAGCTGGACGCATATTGTTTTAGGACTAGGTATGTGATATTTGTTTCTGAAGCAGCAATCAACATATAATATGGAAGTTTTTTTTCCTAAGAAAATTTGTTTTATGACAGGTTTATACTGTATTGATGGTGAAAGTTAAATATTAAATACAAATTATTTGTAATTTTATTTTTGGTACAGTTATGTTTCCCTGAATGAGGAAATAAAATTGCATTTGAGCAGCTGTTTTGAGAATTTGTTTTATTATTTGATCTGTTTGAGCATTTGATTTTTCATTTGAATTTTGCTATGAAAAAACGTCCATACCATAAAGCAACAATATCTGTGAAATACTGTTAAAACGCTGTACACAGACCTCAACACTCGACGCACAAACCTCATAAACGATGACAATCAAATATAAATCAACAAATAGACAAGGGAAGAGAATAAGACAGCAATCCATACGGCAGGAATCAATGTAACAGCTTCATATCATAAACTGGAAACACAAAAGTGACAAACCCGTATAATTCAGCCCAAAATGTGTTTGATTAAAAAATGACATGATGTCTTCCTAGCGTAGTTGAAATATGATTATTGTTTTTGAAAGTCGACTCCAAATGCATTTAAATCCCAGCAGAATTAATGCTGCTTGTGAGGTGCAAAGGTCCTGAATCACTGAAATTGGAAAATTTTAAAGAGCAGCTTTGACATTTGAATAAAGAGTACTTTTAATTTAACAACCATGTGAACCTCTCAGCATTTAGGCAAAGAGAAAAGCTCCATTTCTATTTAAATGTACAGAACTGAATCAACACTGAACTGATTTCATCTGAACAATGACACTATTTTCTTTAGAGCTGCTGTTCGCATCATCAAATCATTTTCCTGTTATCACAGTAAAGCTGCTTTGAAACAGTCTGTACTGTATAAATATAAATAAATGTGACGTGGCCATTAGAAAAGCTATTCCATGCAGATGAGAACTACATGTATCAAGATGAAAACAAGTACAAATCTCTACATAGGAATGAATGAATAAGTCTAAATGTCTGCGTGGTGAACACAAGATGTGCCTTTGTTAGCCGGAGCTCAGGGAATTCTGTGAGCGGCACACGTTTCCTCCCCATCCCGAGAGCAGGAAGTGGGATGTGTCTAAGATTTCAGAGAAAATCAGAGCGACTGCTTCATGTGCTAGATTACTTACAGATTATAGTCGGTTACTGATTCCAAATTACATGATAAAAATTGTTATTAGTTGCACATTTAAGTTAATAAAATCTGATTACTTTTAGATTACTTCTGACCTAACTCATTTATCACATTAATTTGATTAGGATAATCTTGTACCATATTGATATTAAAAATACAAACAGAAATAAAACATATTCATTTCTTTGTTATCAACATCATGAAGTGCATTAAATATTACATTACGTCAGGGTTTCCCAGTTTGTGAGGGAACTGCAGGAGGTTTAATGAAAAGCTATTCATTAAATCATACAGATTTAAAATAAATCATTTTAAAACAAAAACAATCAAAACTATAGCTGTGAGCATCGGGGTTCAAGCATTTCAAGGCCTTTAAGCACATGCGTAAAAAAGTATAATGTTTTAATTAGCGAGCCTGTAAGATGGAAAAGACCATTTACAGCAAATACAGGCAATTTACCATAGGAAATAGTTTTTAAAGCTTTTTAACAGTTATCGAGGTTGAGCCAGTTTCTGTAATAAAATGTCATGATTTATGGTATCAAATGCTTTCTTTAAATCTACACTCTAAAAAATGCTGGGTTAAAAACAACCCAAGTTGGGTTGAAAATGGACAAACCCAGCGATTGGGTTGTTTTGACCCAGCAGTTGGGTTAAATGTTTGCCCAACCTGCTGGGTAGTTTTATTTAACCCAACAATTGTTTACAAATTACTATATGTCTGGCTTAAAATGAACCCAAAATAGGTTGGAAATTAAAAATCAGACTCATAATTACTAGAGGCAACAATAATAATCAAAAAGATGAGCATTTATTAATAAGCAATTTAATAAATGTTTATTGTTTAAATATTATTCAAAAAAAGTATTAATAAATGTTTGTTTATTAAACATATTAATAAATGTTAATTTCCAACATATTTTGGGTTCATTTTAAGCAAGAAATACAGTAATTTTTAAACAATATTTGGGTTAAATAAAACTACCCAGCAGGTTGGGCAAACATTTAACCCAGCCGCTGGGTTAAAACAACCCAATCGCTGGGTTTTATCCATTTTCAACCCAACTTGGGTTGTTTTTAACCCAGCATTTTTTAGAGTGTATGAATATTCCTAACACATATTTTTTAGTATCTATACAATTTGTATTAGTTCCATTAGAGCCAAAGATGTTGATCTGTTTGTCCGGAATCCATATCGACTTTCAACTAGCAGATTGAGTGTTTCAATAAAATCATCAAGTCTTTCTGTAAACAGTTTTTCTAGGATTTTGGAGAACCGGGGAAGTACAGAAACAGGCCTGTAATTAGTGAAAAGGTGTTTATCCCCTGTTTTATATAATGGTATTATAACTTCAGCTGAACAACAACACTATTGTCTTTTAGAGCTGCTGTACAGCCGAAATGAACTGAAATTGAAATAATCTGTACTGTGTAAAGCGCTATATAAATAAAGGTGACTTGATTTGACATTATTTTAATATTGACCTAACTTATTAACAATACTGGGTAGTAACTGATTACATTTAATATGGATTACCTAATCAGATTCCAAAAATTAAGTAATTGTAATTAGATTATATTAGAATACATTTTAAAATCAGACTGCAGTTACTTTTTTATTGATTACATTCTATTATCACAATGGCAGTAAATTATTCATAATACATTGATTCTCTCTACTGCTTTTTTTATCTTTTAAATTTTCCTCTCTATAAAAGCCTACTGCTTATATCCGTTCAGAAGCTCTTCCAGGTTTGTGGAATCACACACACACACATACCAGCCACTAGTCATGTGACTTTCACTGAAAACTGAGCAAAACACAGCAGTTGATCACTGGATCTACAGAAATCATTTCGCTTTTATTGAAGCATTCTGTAAGTAAAGTTTTCAATCATTTACTATCATCTTAAGGCCCCGCTGTGAGCCTCGGCCTTCCTGTTGAGCACTGCATTCAAATATGTACTAATTCTACTAAAACTAAACATTTGTATACTTTTTAACCACAAATGCTCGTCTTGCACTGCTCTGTGATGCTCCACGCATTACGTAATCGTGTTGGAAAGGTCACACGTGATGTAGCCGACTCAGTGTTTACAAAGCGCATTTGCAAAGACTAAGTCAAACATCCTTTACAAAAAAAGGTAAAACAACTATGTCTGACTATTTTGAAGTTGGAGAAGAAAATGAGATGTAGTTTTTCATCCCTACCGCGGTACTTCCTCCTACGTCATGCGTGTGATTACGTCATGCGTGGCACATCACAGAGCAGTGCAAGACGAGCATTTGTGGTTAAAAAGTATATAATTGTTATTTTCTTTAGAAAATGGCCGATGGTTTCTCTAGATAAGACTCTTATTCCTCGTCTGGGATCATGTAGAGCTCTTTGAAGCTGCACTGAAACTGACATTTGGACCTTCAACCCGTTGAACCCCAGTGAAGTCCACTATATGGAGAGAAATCCTGGAATGTTTTTCTCAAAAATCTTCATTTCTTTTCCACTGAAGAAAGAAAGACATGAACATCTTGGATGACATGGGGGTGAGTAAATTATCAGGACGTTTTCATTCTGAGGTGAACTAATCCTTTAATTCGTCTGTTTTGGCCACATGACATTTTCATTACAGTCATGAGTTGGTCCACAGGAGAAAAAGCAATAGTGAATGTCAAAACACCTGAGTAATGATATCAGGAAAACATCACATGCTGCTTTTGATTTTCAGCTCTCAGGAAGAAAGATATAGCCTGCAGGTCTGAAGTTTGCTCATCTTTTGCCAAATGCACATTTTATCTTTCATCATGAACATCAACTGCCTTATGAACAATCAATAAATTGCAACATGCGTATCATGTTGTTCCCTTTCGTGGGAACTATAGACGCTACGTCAATGACGTGATGGGTTCCCATCACGTCATTGACGTAGTGTCTAGTTCCCTTACTCAGGGAACAAGGGTTACATCAGTAACCCAAGAAGCTTTCTGATGTGATCACTGTATTACTGAAATGATGCTGTGAAGCTGATGTGACGTGTGTAATGGAGCAGAAGGCAAGTGTGGGTCCCCTAACGTTGGATGCAAGTAAAGTAAGCATTATTGCTTATTTGACAGTGTTTGACAAGCAATCGCTGGTACCCCTCATAATAAGCCAATAATATAAGCCAATTATATTATTATTATTTATTAAAAAACATTTAAAATGACCCTTCAGAATTATTTTACTCCAAATAGACTCAAAGAGGCAAGTATATTATGTGTAGAAGTGCAGGGCTCCCACACGTCCTGGAGAACACTTGGAAAATAAGAGAAAATGCCAAATATCCTGGAAAATCCTGTTGTTGTCGGAGCTGGAGCCGAGTCTCTGGATGTACTACAGGTTTGGGCGAGTAAATGAGTAAATGGGTGAACTGTCCTTTTAAAGGTGTTCTTGTGCTCACTGTGTTAAAGGGGTGCTGGATTTGCACAAAAGATGAACATGACGGCACATGCTAGTGGATGAGTTGAATCAACTCCACAGCAACTACATACATTTATCCACTAACCTTCCTGAGTCTCTCCATCAGTGTCGACTCCGGTTTGAACAATGTAAGGCTGAACACCGGCAATGACAATCCTCATTTTGGCTGCGTGAGATTCTCCAGCTTTGTTGTTGTTGAGCTGTTAAAGCTCCGCCCTCTTCTGGAAAGGGGTGGCGGGAGCAGCAGCTCATTTGCATTTAAAGGGACACACACAAAAACGGCATGTTTTTCCTCACACCCAAATAGGGGCAAATTTGACAAGCTATAATAAATGATCTGTGGGGTATTTTGAGCTGAAACTTCACAGACACATTCTGGAGACACCAGAGACTTATATTACATCATGTGAAAGGGGCATCTTGTAAGAGTGCCCCGCCCTCCCATTGACGGGATTGGTCATATATTTGTGACGAGAGGAATTAGGAGCAGTTTCAAATGGCTTTTTTTCACTGCAGTTTTAAAGAGAAAATACTCAGCTGATGGATTTGCAAATGGTTTGCATATAAAAACACCACATTAAACACTTGATTTTCATCACAGGGGGTATTTAAAGATCTTAACTGGTCATCAAACACCACCTCCAGGTTTCTTGCTTTCCTGGTTGGTGTTAGTACCCAAGTGAAGAATGATGTTGTGGTCGACCGATGGATTATGAGCTGCGCTGTGTTCACAAGGTTGAGCTGAAGGTGAAGTTCCTTTATCTGAGATGTCTGAAAACCAGGAAACGTTGGGCTTGTCAGTTTGGAAGGGCAGTACAGCTGCATATGATCTGCATTTACTGACAAAATAGTCTTATCCTTTATAATAATGTTCATTTTTAAACTTCAGTAATCAATGCTCCTTTAGTGGAGGTTTAGAATGACATGGGGGTGAGTAAATGATGTCAGAGGTTACATTTTGTCATAACTAACCATTTACAAAGTTAAATCACTACCAAAAAAATGGAAATATTATCAAGACTAGAATAGTATGTTGTACTGCTTGGCTTTGGGCTGCGACTGTGTATTTCCATGGCTATGGACGGGAGTGGGGCCTTTAACAAAACAGCCAGAATCACTGGCAAGCTTAAGTTTCAGCAGCTCGAGCACATGTTATTGTTACTCCATCAGCTACAGTAGCACAGCCTCAGAGAGAGAGAAAGAGAGCAGGAATGGAAAATGTGTGTGCTGTTGCATGTGCTGAAATAGTTTTCAGCTATACAGTCTTCAGAGAGTTGAGTGCTTTGGATTTTTTACTATATTCCTGATTTCAAATATGCTAGCAAGATGTGTTTTCACCAGTTTTCACAAGTAACCTCTGAAACTGTGAATGTGCAACTTCTTGTCTATCTGAGAGAATGAGAGGAGTCTTCTGAACACTTAACCTGTGCTGTTTGTGCCACCGTTCCACCATCTGCCTCACATCTGTTCTGATCTCTCATCACATCTCAAGTGAAGGTGCTTCTTCATTTCCCACTTCTCAAAGTCTCCTTTGCTCAGAAGCATTTCTTATCATTAAAAGAAAGTTCGAGAAAGTTATAGTCAGAAATGGAAACTTGAGTCTGACTTTGACTCTCTGTCAATAAAACAAAGACACATTTTCTACTGAATGCCACTGACAGAAAGAAAAAAATGTTTTTAGCTGAAATTCAAGGAAGGGCTCCTTGCTGACTTATAATGAATAAAGTATTGATAATAGATATTGTTTTAAAAGTAAATAATCTTTTAAGTAAAATTTGACATACTTTTTTTATATAAATATGGCTTACAGGTTTTCTCAGTCACTTATTAGTAATGCACAACTGAAATTCTCAAAACTATTTGTTCAACCCTGATGCATGAAGTGATTTCAGTGGCTAAGACTGAGTTTAGTTTGAACACAGAGAGCAAACCGAGTACTGGATGAAGAGGATATTTACATACAATAATTTGAAACAAAAGGCTGCTGTACTTTGAGGTAGTGATGAGAAATTAGAGCTTTTCCAAACTCTAACACAAATGAACCACTTGCTTAGTAAAATGATCTGCTGTTTTGAAGCGCTTGAATCGCCGCACGCTGACGACACCTGCTGGACACAACTGTGTAAAGGCAAAGAAAACTGACACCTTTTACAAACCAAATGCAATGTTTTCATTACATTGTAACCTATTAAACGTTATCTACAAATCATTAAATACTATTAAATAGTATGTGTCTTTTTTTAAGGTTGGGCCTGGCTTACAAAAAGTTAGCCATAAGTGAAGGGGTTCAGAGAATAACTGTCCTTAATTTAAAGTCCCACTGTAGTCAATCATTTTATCCCTTAAAACTCATCTTTGATCACCGAAATGACATATTTAAACGTTTTTTTCATTGAAAAAAAAAAAACTTCATGCCTTAAAATAGCTTGAATGAAGCTTGAATGAACTCTACACCCTTGCCTCATTTAGTATATGCGGTTCAATGAATATGCAAATTAGCCCCGCCTCCACTCACTCCAGCTCAGAGATCCACTCGTGATTGGTTACAAGGTAGTTTGTGACGTCAGAAACACCAACGATTTCAAACCACGTTCTTTGGTTCACTGCGATTTTAAAAACACCACATAGACATATAAACAACATTAAAAACTTGATTTTCACCACAGGGGGACTTTAAGAAAGGTGAGTGCTTTATGTTATGTAAAGTGTGTGTTTAATTGGCTTGCATGCGCTAAGCCAAAGTGGGCAATAGGGCTGGGATAATACTATCGATCACGTTTCGTGGATCATTTCTGATATTTTCCAAATGCATCTCAAATCGATTCGGAGCTCAGTTTTTAACAGCATGCTCAATTGCTCATGAAGAAGAGCGCTCGTGCATTCGGCTGAGTCTGAGAATGTACTTGCACCTCAGAATGCTTTAATGACGCGAGATTAATGTAAACAGCCCACTGCAAACACCCCTGTAATTCAGTTCAACCTTTTCAAACTTTATGAATGATTCTTTTATAGAAGGTTCAAGTGGTGTGTGTAAGGAACTGGAAGGAAGCAGAGCACGGCTGTTTCTAAAGCACCCAGTGCCATCTGCTGTTGAAAACTAAGCTCAGAATCGATTTGAGAGAGAATCGCGATACAGAAATTAGGCCTATCAGAATCGATCCAGAATCATTTCTCGATTCACATTGCATTGATGTATTGTCCCAGCCCTAGTGGGCAATAATCATTCAGTTCCTCAGTCAAACTCAGAGAGAGAAGAGGATTGCAAGTCCATCTCCAGTCCTGAAAGTGCTACAGAATGTCTTTTTGTTTTGTATTTATTTCATTGATCAAATGTCTTTTTGTTTTTGAATCATGTGAGAACGCTTTCATCCCCTGGGGAACGGAGGCCAATGCATCATTCTTTCAGGGGACCATAAATGTTGAATGTTTTTACAGGCAGTGTTTTCACCATCTGAACTGTAAATCCTAACGCTCAAAATAATTTAATTGGTTTTAGTAGAACAAACTCAAATTAAACATAATTCAGTCAAATGAACAGAGTATTTTGCACTTTCTTTTACTTTCAAGTTCACAGAACTGATATATTTTGGAATAAACTGAACTGTTTAATTGTTTCGAGCTTTATATTTAGACAAACTTAAGTTGAAACTCAAACTGGGCTGGGATTTCTATTTTCCACCATGCTTTGCCCATGGCACACGAAAGGGCAAGTAAATACTAAAATTAAGTGTTATATAATGTTTTTTTGTGCAAGATTAATGTTAAGTGGGAGATTTATAAGTGAATAATGTTTTGTTATGCTATGCTTATGTGGGTTTTTGGAGAGTTTCCATCATGGTGACAAGTGGTGCATGTGGCTTGGTTCGAGAGCAACATGCTTTATATTGCTGTAATCATTCAACAAGTTCTTTATCATGCTATTGTTAACATGTTTGCAAATTAGCATTTTCTGAATTAGCTTGTTATAGCTAGCAAATTTTACACTAAAACTGTTCATATTGAGGTTACATGAAAATTTAAAGTTAAATGTATGAATTTGTGTACTCAAACATTTCAAGTTAAGAACAATTAAAATGTATGAGTACAACTGATTGCCTCAATTTTTTAAAATTGTGCCAACTTATTCGGGTTTACAGTGTGCTCGCATTATTACCAAAGGCATTTGTGCATTAATCGACAATTAATTGATTAAGTTTTCAGTTGTATTACGGGCTTTACCATCTTCGCTTTTTGCTTGTAAACTCTTCTCCAAAAGAGGTTTCTTTGTTTTAGCGACATGATTCCTCAGATGTTTGCCTTTTTGAATGATGCATTGTGTTAATAATGTTGCTCATTAGTTATAGCTACAATGTGTCCGAACAAACACACACACTTTCAGTAGACAAAAACTCCATAAAATAGTCTTGAAAGTTGTTACACAAGATCTAGGAGGTTTATACAGTGGAAGCTATTGTAAAGACTGTAAGTCTGTCCTCATCTGTCCTCATTATATGTGTTGCCAAAATCCTCCTTTTGAACCTAGCGGTGAAGCTTGATGTAACAGTAATTCTGCCCACTTACCACTCCTCGAAGAATGAAACACAACTGCCCCCTGTTGATTTAGTCTATCCTCTGCGGCATAAATTGCAGGATTTCTTTCCCTTTACTCTATATTAGCCTAGAATGTTTCCTCAGAACTCAACTTCATCCAAGATTTTTCCATGTTATTCTAACAACAGCAGAAAATTCAAGTGCATACTTTTCTATTCATTAGCAATCAACATAATATATTGTTGCCAATATTAATTTGTCAAAGAGGCAGGCACACATTTGTAAAGGCCCTTTCACACTAAAAGTGAAGTGAATAAGCCTCAGGCTGAAGGAAATGCAGATTCACACCTGAACAGTAGAAGGTGCAGCTCAAACAAACCTTTCAGCTGTTCTGCCATTCTGGATCACAGAAGAATAGGACGCAGGAGAAGTAGTAAATGAGTAAATGAATGCTCACATTTTTATTCTAGAACTAGTCATGTTCACACACAACACCTCTGCACTTACCCTTGATTCTCTTAACATGAGGACACTTTTAAATAAACTTTTCCTGATAATTTACTCACCCCCATGTCATCCAAGATGTTCATGTCTTTCTTTCTTCAGTCGAAAAGAAATTAAAGTTTTTGATGAAAACATTCCAGGATTTTTTTCCATATAGTGGACTTAAATGGCCTCCGAACAGTTGAAGGTCAAAATTAGTTCCACTGCAGCTTCAAATTGTTCTACACGATCCCAGATGAGAAATAAGGGTCTTATCTAGTGAAACCATCGCTCATTTTCTGAAAACAATTGAAAATTATATAAGTTTTAACCATAAATGCTCATCTTGAACTAGCTCTCTTCTTCTTCTCTATTAGAATTCCAGCATTGTAGACGCTGCTAAGCGTAATACTGCCCTCCACAGGCCAAAGTTTGAACTAATTTTTATATGCAATATGCTAGTTCAATAGTATTTAACAATTAGTTCAAACTTTGGCCTGTGGAGGGCAGTATTACGCTTAGCAGTGTCTACATTGCTGGAATTTTAATAGAGGAGAAGAAGAAGAGAGCTAGTTCAAGATGAGCATTTATGGTTAAAACTTATATAATTTTCAATTGTTTTCAGAAAATGAGTGATGGTTTCACTAGATAAGACCCTTATTTCTCATCTGGGATCAATTTGAAGCTGCAATGAAACTAATTATGACCTTCAACCGTTTGGTGCCCATTGAAGTCCACTATAAGGAGAATAATCCTGGAATGTTTTCATCAAAAACTTTAATTTCTTTTCGACTGAAGAAAGAAAGACATGAACAGCTTGGATGACATGGGGGTGAGTAAATTATCAGGAAAAGTTTATTTAAAAGTGAACTAATCCTAAGTTTGTAGGCACATTTTTTTTATAACATGACTTTAGAATCTACAAATGAACAGATTAAATATTTGATTAATTTTTGGATAGAGAGTCGGACTTGTAACCCAAAGGTCATGGGTTCGAGTCTCAGGTCCGGCAGGGATTGTCGGTGAGGGGAGTGAATGTCCAGCGCTCTCCCCACCCTCAATACCACGACTGAGGTGAGACCCTTGAGCAAGGCACCGTACCCCCAACTGCTCCCCGGGCGCCACAGCAATGGCTGCCCACTGCTCCGGGTGTGTGTTCACGGTGTGTGTGTTCACGGTGTGTGTGTGCACTTGGATGGGTTAAATGCAGAGCACAAATTCCGAGTATGGGTCACCATACTTCACTTTAAAATGGGCCAACGTATATAATGCCCATGTTTTTTGTGTTTTAAAAAAAAGATATTTAGTACCTTACTGGTGAGGGAGATTTAATTTATATAATTTATTATGATCGTTTATATCATTGTTGCATATCGGCATATAGCGATGATAAAGCATTAAGGCATTATAGACAACAGTATGATATCGTAAAGCTGCTATAAACGATGTGTATTGTAAAAAAAAAAAAAACACTATACAAATAAAACTGACTTCACTTTAGGTCAGGAGGGTCTTGGGATGATGTGTGCCAAGTTTCATATGACCTGAAAACTTTATCACGTTCTTCTTATGATGAAATATGAAAAGTTCTAAAGGCACAGAACTGCAGCTGAGTTTAAACACCATCACACTCAGTTCAACATTAATGTGTTTAATAACACTTTTAATACTAGGTGCATATATTTCCATTTATATACTATATCCAGCTCGATCCAGCTGTCCTCCTAAAATTTGAAGAACATTGAAGAAAATGACACTTATAAAATGCTTCATAAAAATGCGCAGCAGTGTATGTTTATGGTCAGTGCAAGTCCACTGCAGTCTCTGGTCAGCGTCCATGTTTCTGAGGACAAAAAGATGAACATTAGATAGTCCCATCGCTCCAGTGGGTCGTCCATTGCTTTTTGTGCAAAATAAAAGTCTTGTCCAGAAGTGGCGTCTCTTGCCGCAGGATCTTCACAGCCTGATACTGGGGCACTTGATCTCCGTGCCGAACCCTATGGAAGAAACCACACTGCAAGAGAGAAAGAGGTCGAATTAGATAATCTAGCACTAAATAAAATCACCTTGAGACACACTGTGCAACCTTGATCCCAGAGTCCAAAGTTAACACATGCCCAGTGCCAAACGTGAGTAAAAAAGAATGTTTGGCTGATAACAAAAAAAAAAAAAAAGCATGTTTCATTCCACAGTAATGATACATAATCCTTCATTCATTCACGCCATGCTTGAGCTGAAGCTGCTTTAGCTTTATCAACCTCTTTTTTTCCTTTACTGTGTTATTTTTAAGGTGATAAAGTTAAAGCTCGACATGCTGCTGCTCATCAAATTTTAACAGAACATGATGTCTTTTGATGCCCTGTCTTAGGACTTCACTTCTAATTTTGTGCATCTTTTATACCTTGATCAAACTTTTAGTATATCAGGATGTATTCCTTACCCTAAACATCAACCTCAATGCAAAACAACACAGTCTGCCATGTTCATCTCCTCACCAGAGCATTTAACAGCAGCATTCAAGTAAGAAATGTATTGTTATTAAAGCTACTAAAGTTATTCAGTCAAGAGCAGTGAGTGATTTTCTGTATTTCTTTTGTTTGATTCATATTAACAGCATACTGTACATAGCAGTAGGTACTGTATATTACGCTGCTGTCACTTAATACACAGATCTAATATACACATGCGATTTCTTTCCCTGCTGTTTATGTTCTCAGACATAATCGACTGTGTTTGTGAAGTTTGTGTGTTTTTGACAGTTTAAGTGCAATGAGACATGAAAGAGAACTAAGTTTGATACTCACAAGACTTTCTGTGTGTGTGCTTCGGATGTGTGTGCTCAGAAAACCATATATCAGATGTTTAGATTGATATTGCTTTAAAACGCATGCAGATGATTAACTTTCGAGAAGACGAAGAACTGCAATGTCACGTGAGCCTGACCGCGATAGAGATGATAATCAAAACCAAACAGATGTTTTGTTTGTTTTTGGCAGAGTATCCGAGGCATGAGCTGTACAGGCTCCGCCCTCTTCTGGAAAGCGGGGTGGGGAGCAGCAGCTCATTTGCATGTAAAGATACATGCACAAAAACAGCATATTTTGCTGTTCTACACTCTAAAAAATGCTGGGTTAAAAACAACCCAAGTTGGGTTGAAAATGGACAAACCCAGCGACTGGGTTGTTTTAAGCCAGCGGCAGGGTTAAATGTTTGCCCAACCTGCTGGGTAGTTTTATTTAACCCAAATATTGTTTAAAAATGACAGTATTTCTTGCTTAAAATGAACCCAAAATATGTTGGAAATTAACATTTTATTAATATGTTTAATAAACAAACATTTATTAATACTTTTTTTGAATAACATTTAAACAATAAACATTTATTAAATTGCTTATTAATAAATGCTCATCTTTTTGATTATTATTGTTGCCTCTAGTAATTATGAGTCTGATTTTTAATTTCCAACCTATTTTGGGTTCATTTTAAGCCAGACATATAGTAATTTGTAAACAATTGTTGGGTTAAATAAAACTACCCAGCAGGTTGGGCAAACATTTAACCCAACTGCTGGGTCAAAACAACCCAATCGCTGGGTTTGTCCATTTTCAACCCAACTTGGGTTATTTTTAACCCAGCATTTTTTAGAGTGTACAGAACTAAGGTATGCTGTCATTTGCTTGAATATACTCGTGTCATCTTGTTTGTTCATTTGCATTATTATTATTATTATAAGCATCTAACGTCTAAACATTCTCCACCGCCCATTTCAATCATCGGCTCCCAAAATGTGTCAGAAAAGTGAGATAACACTCCTAATATATGTTTTTTCTTTTGATTGCCCTTTTAGTGATCGCAATAACCCCTTAATCTTGTCACATTTGTAGTTACTTGGACTTTCGTGTTATATGTCAGGAGCTGTTCATGAAAACGGTGTTTGTTTTTTGGGAAGGAATGACTTTAGAGGAGCTAAATAACAATTAGACATTCGACCTGAACTATCATAGCAACACAAATTGCTTTCACTTATTGATGATATCCTACCCTCGGGCGGCAGGCACGGTAGATTCCTTGCCTGTGTTGCATAGTGTGTACGTGAATGTGTGGGCGGAGCTATCAAGATAGGGGTGTGGTCCTTTTGGATATGGGCGTGTTTGTTTTGGGTAGGGGCGTTTACCAGAAATCGCTTACTGCACCTTTAGGCATTCCCATTATTATTTAAATACTGGTTATCATGCCAAAGCCACAGCACATCAGCACACTCCACCGCAGAATTGAGCTGTACCACATGACGTGTGCTAGAGGAAGGTCAGGCTGGACGAGGCTCTTATTGAAGATCAGTGGCCTGTTTCCCCTCCGCATCAGACGGCTGCTGCTGCAGATGAGCGCTGTAATACTCGGTCTCATAGTGAGGCTGCCTCTCGGTGCGCTTGAAAAAACCACACTGCTCCACCAGACGGGAATGTATAACAGAAATATGAGTAGGTACAGAAAGAAGAACACATGAAGAACTAGCAATGGGGTGTTAAATCATTAGAAGTGAGGAAATATTATATAGACAATAGTATGCAATCACATTCATTGGATGGAAGAGAACAGGTAGGAAAGTAATATGAGTAATATGAGGGTGAGTAAATAATGACAGAATGTTCATTTTGGGAGAAATATGCCTTGGAATGACAGCAAATCAACTTTGGAAAACCACATTTCTCATGTCTCAAAAAGTGAAAAAAAGTTTGTCTCAAGATGAACTTAAACATCTTTTTTTCCTGTTGTTCACTGGAGCCTTGGCAAATCTATGTGCTGTAAAGCTGCTTTACTATATGATTTATGTATATTGTGAAGTAATATACAAATAAATTGAAAAAAAGTTCACAAAACATTGGGCATTTTTGGCTAGGAGAATCCACCAGACTCCATAGAAGTACATGACTGGCAACTAGTAAGTTCACCAGTAATAACATGATCAACATTACACCATGATCACCACTCTACTGATTGGTCAAACAGCAACTTAACCATGTCAGCATGGCAAATAATTCTTTTGGGCATTCACAATGACTGTAGATGGTCAAACGATTGAAAAATCCTCATGGAGGTCATGGGTGCACTGCAAAAAAACAATTTCCTCCTCAGTGTTTCTGTCTTGTTTTCCAGTACAAATATCTAAACATTCTTAAATCAAGGTACATTTACTGGAGAAGCAGAATGACTTAAGCTAATTGAGTAACTTTTTGCTTAAAACAAGAAAAATATCTGCCAATGGGGTCCGAAAATCTTTTTTTTCCCATTAAATTAAGTTTATTTTTCTGATCCCATTGGCAGCTATATTGTTTATTGTTTTAAAGTGCCTCTATGATGCTTTTTGGGATACTCCCTGCTGTTTTTACATATAAAAGGTCTGCAAAGATCAAAGTGCAGATAAATGGAGTTGTTGTCTCGTACGTAGGTTTATAATTAATTTGCATAATGCCCGCCTCTGGTCTTGATTGGCTGAACAGCGTCTCTTTGCCCCGCCCTCAATCACTGTAGTTGTATCTGAGACTGGAAGAGTTTGGTTCGTGTTGTTCATGTCGAGAAGAAGCTGTTTTCTGCTGAGATTGATACGGTAAAACCGACGCCATCGTTACTGTTCGTATCACTGTGAATCAAGAGCTGAGATTCAGATATGATAATGAGCGTTCGGTTTCTGACCAATCACAGCAGAGCAGCTCTCAGAAAGGCGGGGTTTAGAGAGACCGAATCCTTGATCGAAGCGTTTCAGACACTGAGAGAAAAGAGCTGATGCTGCAGTGGATATTATGAGAGAATTAATGTGTTTTTGATCTTGGATGAATGTGAACCTGTTGTAGGAGACTCTAAACAATCATCTTTTGCATTGTGCAGGTTGTGCAATAAAAGCAGAAGCTTGTTGAGTGTGTTCAGGTGTACACTCACCTTCCACAGTACACACACGAGCAGCGCGAGAACAATAACTCCAGCCAGGACGGCAATGAGGATGATCCACCACGGGATGCTGTGCTGGTCTGAGAGCCCGATCTCTGGGTAAATCATCACTGACACCTGCACAAACACAAACACTGATGCACTAACAAGAACACGCATGGGAGTGTGAGCATGTGTGATCACGTGTGCTATATGACCTGTGTAGCAGCGTCCTTCAGCACTAGATGCCTGATGTCAGATTTAATGGTGATATTGGCTCTGACCAGCAGCTCCACAGCACTGACCGATGAAAACTCCTAATAAACAGACAGAGTGAAAAAAAATTATTTTGGCCAAAAAAATAGATTTTTCGATTAATTGTTTTTTAGTACGTGTTTTCATTCAGTGCTGAACATGGCAGATGCAGGTGTGCCTCTCAGCATGAACAAACAGAAAGCTGTGTGTCTCAGACAGTGTGCAAATAATAAAATTAATTCTCTCACACATCTCCTTGTGTTCACACAGATTTATCCCAAAATACTCGCCTTGGCGAGTATCCTAGTAAACATAGTCAATTTTGGTTTGAAGGGGACCTATAATGCCCCTTTCACAAGATGTAATATCAGTCTCTGGTGTCTCCAGAATGTGTCTGTGAAATTTCAGCTCAAAATACCCCACAGATCATTTATTATAGCTTGTCAAATTTGCCCCTATTTGGGTGTGAGCAAAAACACAGCATTTTTGTGCGTGTCCCTTTAAATGCAAATGAGCTGCTGCTCCCGCCCCGCTGGAGAATCTCACGCAGCCAAAATGAGGATTGTCAGTAACGTGTTCAGCCTTACATTGTTCAAACCGGAGTCGACACTGATGGAGAGACTCAGGAAGAAGATACAACTTTTAGATGTTTCTGAATGGTTAGTGGATGAATTTATGTAGTTGCTGTGGATTTGATTCAAATCATCCACTAGCATGTGCCGTCATGTTCATCTTTTGTGCAAATCCAGTCTTTTGTGAAGCAGTCCGGCGTAAAATGACGGCATGACAACAACACTCTACTACAACAACTCTTCCTCTTCTCTAAAGCAGCCCAACATGGCCCCGCCCCCTTTGTTGCGTGTTCTTGGGGGCGGGGTTTATGTAAATGTTGGGGTTTGTGATGTCACTAATCCGGGAAGAAGCTCGTTGTAGTCCCTACCAGCCGTTTGTTGTAATCCTTAAAAAGCGATTTCTGTAAAAGAAAATATCTCCCTTTGCATTGAACTTTGAGCGTCGTAACTTTGCAGATGTTGTTTATGATCAAACAGCAACATTACACACTAACTAAAGTTAAAAAAGTGAAATCATAATCAACCACCCTTTTAAGTGAAAGACAACACATGTATCAGTATATTGGATCCGTGCATTAGTCTTAAAGTGACAGCAGCCTAATATTCCTGCTGCTGTCTGTGTTTTTAATGTTAATCAAACTACAAATGATGAAGAAATCACTCACTGCTCTTGACTGAATACATTTTTATGAGCTTTAATAAGGATTAACCTTTATTTAATTTGTACAGTGAAGATTATATGCAATGTTTTTACATTTATATTTATATATTTACATTTATGCATTTGGCAGACGCTTTTATCCAAAGCGACTTACATTGCATTATCCTATACGTTTGTATCCGAGTATGTGCAATCCCTGGGATTGAACCCATGACCTTGGCATTGCTAGTGCCATGCTCTAACCACTGAGCTACAGGAAAGCTTTTCAAACATTTGATTACTTTATTCAGCTTCTGTACCTGAAAACTACTGTTACTGTTTGGTATCGACACTGGAATTGAGAATTGTTAAATTTCACTTGTATCTAAAATTATCTAAAAAACAACTGTTTTATTCATTTATTACTTTTTTTGTGGTGGGAGCAGTGAAAACTGAATCATTGAATTCACTAAATCAAATCGAACATCGAGATCTTGTGAATCTGAATCGAATTTAATCAGAACATCTGGATCAATATCAACAGGAAAAACGATCGTTCAAGAGCGAGCGGCTCTCACCTCAATGAAAGTGCTGTTCCACAAGTTTGCTCTGATCCTGATATGCATGGAGCCGGAGAACTTGTCTAGAGGACACCGGAAGAGCAGGCAGCGTGCAGAGCCCAGTAAACAATCCTGAAACACATCAGCAGGTCAATCACAATCAATGGCAGGTTATGGAATGAAATATGGTCGCAAAAGTATTTCTCATTTTGTCTACTCTCTGGTTGACACTGACCAGTGTGAGAGACTTCCTCCTCTCAGACGCAGACACAGCCGGAGTGATTTTGCCTTCAGGGTTTTTGGGAACCACGTCTGCTTCGGTCTCCTGATGCGAGCGCACCTTTCTGCTGCTCTGTTCACAGATGACCCATTTAAACGTCTTTTGCGTTTATTGATGACCAGCAGCTTCATTTGATGTGTGTTTGCGAGTACCTTGAGGTGTTCTGTCTGGGCCAGACGCAGAGGGTCGAGCGCCGACTGTGGTTCACAGCGAGTGTGTGGATGGCCGTCGATCTGCAGAGCGCTCGGATACAACAGCCACTTCTTATTGATCAGCTCGTACGGCCACAGGATGTTCAGAGAGGCTGAGCCGAACGTTTGGAGAGACTGCCCGGTATTAGTCATCTGTTATCACACAGGACAATAATGATTGAAACATGAGTTAACGTACTTCTATCCTGTTCCTTCTATTTCTCCATACAGTTTCTCCATAAAAATGAAGACTTCTGTTCTACTTTCTATTAAATTTAAAGTTACTTTTTTAGCGAGTAACAGAATATATTTGCACAAGTAACATTAATTTTACAAGTAAACTTCCTCAACTCTGTTAATATCCAATATATATATTTAATATAAAGTACTCATTAGTGGTGGGAGAAAAAAAACAATCTTTAATGAGTGGCAAATCTTTCTTTAGCGATTCTGAAATGATCCTGTGGGAAACCTGGGGTTTTGCAAAACTTACAATATGCAGTCTCTGTGGTATTTCAGTGTCTTTTTGGTTCATTTTTAGTTCCAAAAGCTCAACGAAATTTTATTTTGCAATTAAATTGTATAAATCAATATACATTTAATGTAGCTAAACAGTTTAAAAACAGTTTTTCATCTTTGGAATTTAGACCTAAAATTAAAGGGTTAGTTCACCCAAAAATGAAAATTCAGTCATTAATTACTCTCCCTCATGTCGTTTCACACCTGTAAGACCTTTCGTTCATCTTCAGAACACAAATTAAGATATTTTTGATGAAATCCGAGAGGACTCGTCCATAGACAGCAATATAATCAACACTTTCAAGGCCCAGAAAGGTACTAAAGTCATCGTTAAAACAGTCATGTGACTGCAGTGGTTCAACCTTAATGTTATGAAGAGACGAGAATTATTTTTGTGCGCAAAAACAAAACAAAAATAAAGACTTTATTCAATAACATCTAGTGATGGGAAATTTATTGTGTATCAAACTGCCAAAGTCACGCCAACCAGGGGTGAACCATTGAAATTTCGAAACACTTATGATGTAACGAAGCCTCGTTTACTGAAATCTTTGTCAGTTTGATACGCGCTCCGAACCACTGATTCGAAACAAAAGATTCGTAAAGCTTCATGAAGCAGTGTTTTGAAATCGCCCATCACTAGATATTGTTGAATAAAGTCGTTATTTTATTGTTTTTTTTGGCACACAAAAAGTATTCTCGTCACTTGAACCACTGTAGTCACATGAACTGTTTTAAATATGTCTTTAGTAGCTTTCAGGGTGTTTGAAAGTGTTAATTATATTGCTGGCAATGGAGGCCTCACTGAGCCATCGAAAAATACCTTCATTTGTTTTCTGAAGATAAACGAAGGTCTTATGGGTGTGGAACGACATGAGGGTGAGTAAAACAAAATTCATTTTTGGGTGAACTAACCCTTTAAGTCTCTTGAGATATGATAGAGCACCTCCAAATCTTCTGACCACATGAACTTACAATGAATTCATAGTCCACTGCGCTGCCGACGTCCTCCAGTGATGCCATAGCGCTCTCTCCCCTCACCTCTCCGCTGAAGAACAGCTGATGAGGGCGAGACAACCTACAGGACACCAACAGGACACCATCACACGACATTTTAAGAATAGCTTCCGAGAATATTTAATGAGATATCAGATCTATTTATGGACACTTGTGAGATATACACAGAAGTGACATCAGCATTCATGAGAAAATAAGCTGCTATTTCAGAAACCATGTGTAAACACACCAATAATCAGAGATAAAGGGAAGTGAACACACACCCGCTGAGCACCAGAGGAAGCTCGATCACCACTCGCGCAAACGCCGTGACGGGGGCCAAAGAAGGCTGCTCACTTATCCTGTGTGACATTTACATGACTGAAATTATTACATTTGTTTTGGCATTTTTCAACAGGGTGAATCTCACAACAATGTCCAGGTTACATTTCATCCCAAATGGGGGATCAGCATAAATATAATTTTTGCCTACGTCACACGTGACCTTTCCAACATGATTACGTAATGAGTGGCTCATCTCAGAGCAGTGCAAGACGAGCATTTGTGGTTAAAAAGTATATAATTTTATTCATTTATTTTAGAAAATGGCCAATGGTTTCTCTAGATAAGACTCTTATTCCTCGTCTGGGATCATGTAGAGCTCTTTGAAGCTGCACTGAAACTGACATTTGGACCTTCAACCCGTTGAACCCCAGTGAAGTCCACTATATGGAGAAAAATCCTGGAACATTTTCTTAAAAAACCTTCATTTATTCTTATTAAAGCTAAAAAAAAGTTATTCAGTCAAGAGCAGTAAGTTATTTTCTCTCTTGTTTGATTCACATTAATGACTCAGAGCAGCAGGTTTATTAGGCTGCTGTCACTTTAAGATCAAACGCACGGATCCATTATACTGATACACATAACCCTCTGTGTTTACATGAATATTGCACACGATGGGCATTTTGGCATAATTGCGTGTGTATTCGACCATTTAAGCGCAATAGGAAGTGAAAGAGAATTGAGTTCACGATCACATGCTGACAGATGCGGCTTTCTGTTTGCACACTTACGCTCCCTGTCAGTTCTTTTTCACTGCTTATTGTGCTTAATCTTTTAACATCAAGCATGTCTTGCTGTTTACATTCTCATTCATGCATTTCATCACTCTGAAGTGTCAATAGTGCTATATATTTAAATACCACGATATACAAAAAATAGCTAAATCTCCAACGATAGACATTTGATACCAGGTTAACGATATATATCGTCATACCGCCCAGCCCTAGATTGCGATCTCATGCTAATTTGCCCTGTTTAGTAAATCTGGCCCTAAGTATGCTACATGTAAGTACAAATAAATCATGGTAGTTTGTGTAGTACTGAATTTGGTTTCTAATGATCTGAAAAAATTTGAAAAATCTGTTATGAATTTAAAAATCTCTCCTGTAGCTCAGTGGTTAGAGCATGGGACTAGCAATGCCAAGGTCATGGGTTCGATCCCAGGGATTGCACATACTCGGATACAAATGTATAGTATAATGCAATGTAAGTCGCTTTGGATAAAAGCGTCTGCCAAATGCATAAATGTAAATGTAAAAATATAACTGTAATAAAAGTAAAGGTATTGTGCTGCTGTCATGAAAATGGTGTTACAATGAAAAATAAATATTCAGGGTGAAATATGACCCAGACATTTCTTTGTGAGATTCATCCAACATCATTTGTATGATTTGGTTTTGCTTACAAAAGAAATACACACAGCAAAATCCCCAGAGTTAAATCAACTCTGCTCAGAGAACATATGGTCCCTCCCTACGTAGAGTTAAAATAACACTGAAGCAGAGTTAAAGTTAATGATATAATTTGCTGTTTGTGGAGTTGTTTAATCAGATCTCTTAGAAGAGATTTAATGCCTTTTATCTTCAGTTTATTTCATCTAAGGCTGTGGCTGGAAGCATTTGTAGTTATTGTGTTTCTCTTCAGTGATTCTGCTTGTTAACAGCAGGTGTTCATCACTAATGCTCAATCATCCCTTAAATAATCTCATTAACTTTAACTCTACTTCAGTGTTACTTTAACACTATATAGAGAGGGACCATATGTAATCTGAGCAGAGTTGATTTAACTCTGTGGATTTTGCTGTGCAGGCAGGCAGAAAACAGGACTGTAACTCACGTGGACAGTGCGAGATGAACAGACAGTGACGTAGTTTCTATAGTGATCTCAGAAGTGCTCAGAATAAGATAGAATTTGACCTGACATAAAGAATTCATGGTCAATTTGAGTTTCCTGAAGGTCAAAATCATGTAACTGTGCATGTGAGACTGTTACTGTACCGTCGCTTCTCTTTTGAGTGGATTTCCCAGTTCACACAGCGCCTGAGAGCCGTTCTGATTGACTTCACACAACACCTTCAAAACAAGAACACATCAGGAACTACTGCTGGCTCTGACTGACACATAAACAAGCTCAGCATTGCTGATGGTGTACCTGCTGCCCCATGAGTCCAGAGTACGAGAGCGTGTTTGGCAGAGACACCAGCAGCTGGGCGGCGTGGGCATCATCTCCATCCTCCTGCGGGGTTTCTGGGTTAGACGGCATGTTAGTCACCGTGACCTCCAGCACTATTGACCTCTGATCCGACAGAGAGAACACCGGCACATCAGACCCGTCGCTAAACGCAGAGCATGTGGGAGAAATTAAAATAACCAGGGCCTCTAAGCTTTACAAGATTTTTACATTTGCACACAGTCATTTTCACTGTGAGAGAAATGCTTGCACTGTACAGCAGAACCTGGTTTAGGAAAAATGTCTTCACATGTACAGGCAATTTATGAATGGTTTGTAGGAACATTTAGGCAACTCTCACATGTTCACATTTAGGCTGAGTCCATGCACATCTTTATAAATGCAATCATGGAGACATCACTTCAGATACAGAAATATGTGTATGGCCACTTACCGTGCTAGAGGAGTGAAGTCGTTTGAAATGGGTGCTTTTGTGCCAAACTGATACACAAGCTGAAGGTTGCTCTGGCATATTTTATCCTCACCACACCCTTCCCTGACAAAATTAACCTGAGAACAGACAGAAAGCTTGCTATTCAGTTTTACTTTTATACTAATGGTTCTTGATGGATTTGAATTACCATTCAACGAACATTATATAAGGGATAATGTACAGACAGCAAGTCATTTTCACAAAATAAGCTGACATGAAGCAAAGAGCTGTCATATGACTACTTAAATGAATACATGGGCAAGCAGTATTGATTTTGGGTGTAATTTTGCAATCGTAGGTGGAGTTTGAGGGGACCAGAGCCAATGAATTTGCCTGAGCTATGAATAATTTAAAACAAACAAACAATAGAATTCACATTTATTTGTCTTATCTTATCATTTTACTGTAGAATGAGTAAATATGTTTGTTGTTGGGATGTTTTAAAAGGTACATTTCTAGGCTGATTACATTTTTAGGCTGCTGTGCCTCAGCAATGTCAAAATGATCGAGATGGCCAATCAAATCAAAGAAGGCGGGTCTTACTGTCACTGTCACAGTGTGAGTTTGTGGAAAGATGCAAGTAGACAATTGTTTTTCGATAGAAATGTTCAGCGACTGACAGTAATAGACTATTTGATGAAAACTGCTCAACTTTTTATGAAATTTCGCCGTTTTGAACTGAAAATATGCAATCGTAATTCATTTACTAATTCATAAATGAATGTGACAAGACAAGAAATGTTTGCGTTTTCAACATATTAGGCATACGAATGAGAGTGAATGTGTGCACATTTTAAAATAAAATATTATTTGCAAATAGTTCAAACTTCATAACTACAATTAGACCCAGAAGTTATTTTACCATTCTTATTTATTTATTCCCTTAAAGTCCCCCTGTGGTGAAAATCAAGTGTTTAATGTTGTTTATATGTCTATGTAGTGTTTTTAATACGCTTTAAGACAAACCATGTGCAAACTCATAAGTCAACACCATTGCTGAGTTGACCGAGTGGATCTCTGAGCTCGTGCGAGTGAGCGGAGGCGGGGCTAATTAGCATATTCATAGATCCGCATATATCAAATGAAGCAAGGGTGTAGAGTTACATTCAAGCATGAAGACATTTTTTTCACAGGGAAAAATGTTTAAATATGTCATTTTGGTGATCAAAGATGAGTTTTAAAGTATACAATTATTGACTACAGGGGGATTTAAATCCCTTTCAATCATTAATTCCTTTATTATTATTATTATTATTATTTATTAAGTAATAAATCCCCCCACCCCCATCTGTCTGTAGGTCTGAAACTCTGCCTATGATTGCAATATGCAATGCAATATTGATGTAAATGTTTTTATTATGTGAGAAGAAAGATAGAGCAGAGTTAATAGTCAAGTCACCTTTATTTCAATATAATGCTTTATACAATACAGATTCAAAGCAGCCATACAGTGATAAACGGGAAAGTATTCGATTCAGTGATGCAAACAGAGTGATGCAAGCAGCTCTAAAAAGACAACAGTAAACATTATTCAGCTGAGATCAGTTCAGTGTTGATTCAGTTTTGTTCAATAACATCACAGTCACAGCTCAAATGCGACTATAAGGCATGAAGATATTAAGATATTGTAAGACATTGACATCATGATTTTCTGTAAAGCTGCTTTGAAACAATGTGTATTGTATAAAGTGTTATATAGAAATAAATAAAGGTGAAACTAATGGCACTATGCAGGACATCTCTTTCTTGAGACAAATGTACATCGTAGAGTCACAAACTTCTGAACACAGAATGCAGGGATTGACCCATTCTCAACCAAAATCAAGAGACAAACCAAATCTAAAAGCATGTGAAGTACATTTGTTTTACCTCAGAGTAGAGTGTGTTGGAGGGACTGACGCTCAGGACGGGGCTCAGCTGGGTATGGTGTTTATGTCCCGTGTGATGGTGATTTCTGCTTCTCCGTATAGTGTGTGTGATCGCCAGAGAGACGGGCCGCAGCTTGTCCCGAATGTTTTCCTGGTGAAATGAGAACAGAAGAGTTCATATGGCCCTGTTTCATCATTAACATGCATCTCCTCTGATCAGACTTCATTGAGTCTCTCCTCTCATATTATGAAATGCAGCTGCAATTTTGATCGTAATGTGTGTGTTTTGGTACAATGCAGCATAGTTTGAACCCCCTGTTTCATGTTTAAAGTGTTGATTTTTCACCACATGTTCCATAGCGGGCAGAAATCAATAGCTGTGTCTCATTTGAAGGCTGAGCCCTCTGGATGCCGCATTTGTCGGCTGCATATGTCATTGAGGCAGCCTCATTTCAGATAAGTAATATTATATTGCAAATTAAGGAAAAAAATACAGTATTTTACACCTCACGAGGAATAATAGACAATTTTATAATGGTTTTGTTTCTGAAATGAGACATTCTCGATGGTGTATACGGCTGAAGATTCCACTCAGGGCTCAACCGTTCTTTTTCGTTCTTTGCTTAGGGGTAAAAAGAAGTTGGAAATAACAGTGGTATGCTTTTAATGAACATCCCGGCACCGTCCACGCTTTCCTCTCAATAACAAAATAAACATTCAACAAAAACGCTGTGAAAACAGCAGTAAAGAAAGCATCTGATCATAGCGAGGTGGAAATGTTTGCAGCACAAGCTCTGCAATACGGCACTATCCAGTGCAGTCACATGGACCAATTGTAATTGAGACATTTATTCAAGAAATACAACAAAAAGACGTATATTATAGATAAATTTTATGTCGTTTGAGTAGAGCGTTCGCTTGGGCCGTGAGCGATTCAGTGGAGCGTCACACCGGAGGGTGCAGCCTTGAAAATGAAACAAAGCTAATGTTGTCAGGATGCAAATATGCATTTCCACAACAAATGCCATGCATTCACATGTTTTTAAATTCCTCATTATGTGGTTTCAGTAGCTATGTTTTCATCCACCTAGTTTTATTTTTTAAATTTTGTGATGTCGCAAAAACTGCGGATGGAAGCGTCAAGATGCGCATAAAAACATATGCGCTAAAGTGAGGTGGATCATTTTTTATCTGTTAAAAAGACATAAACTACGATGGAAACACATTTACCGAATAAAGCCGCGGTCACACTAGACTTTGAGCATGTGAAATTTCTTTGGACACTGCAACAGTCATGATGTGACGTCACGCCCTGCAGCGTCTTTTTTATAAACATGAATTCAACATGTAACAAATAGTATTACATTCAAAATATGAAAATATACAATGTTCTCCACTTTACTGCAGAAATATTGTTTTTTTAATTCAGCTAAGAGGTCACGCAGTGACGTATCGATCTTCTACTGGTCACACGTCTTCACGTGATGCGAATTCGCAGCTCAGAGTTCAGCAAAATTGAGCTCTGGAAGGCAGCGAAATACAAAACTTTTTGCATGAGCTTGTGTTTCTGGTTTTGAATGGAAGTCAATGGAACGAAAAGTGTAGGGTGACCGCCCCTTAAATACCTTGATGCGCAACAAAAACATAAATTTTTCTCAGAGAATGCGATTGGATAACTGGACTAACCAGTGGACCAATCGCATCGCACTGCATCTCAGTTGTCAGTTTAGTTATGATTGGGTTTAATCATAGACTGTAAAAAAAATATGGACGTATTGTCCATGACATCACCCGTAATCTTCTGAAGAGAATTTTTGAAGCCGTTGCCATCTTGGCAGTGCGTCACCGCGCGTCACTCCCAGATAACTGAAAATGGGCAAAGAGGCGGGACGTGGGTGGAGCTGAGGTGACGTGACGGCAGCGGCAATCCACCTGTCACTCAAGTGGCCACGCCCTTATGCAGAACTTTAAGGCTTAATATAATTTAAACGGATAAGTTATAAAAAAATTCACCCCCCTCACAGTTGTCATGATGGGCAAAATTAGCTGTATAGACCAAAACTACAATTTGTACCAGGCTGTAAACATGTTTTTTTCTGCTGTAAAGTTGGGCATTTTAGCATGAGATTCTGCTTTCTTTTGGAGCCTGTCCCTAGCAGCCAGTCAAAGAATTGACCCTTCGCAAAGACCCGCCCCCCTTAGTTACTGTTGCTTTGTCCGACAAGCGTGAAAAATACATTACGAAGCAAAGAGGATACTGACAACACATCGACAGACAAGACAGAGCAGGTTACTTATGATATTAAACAAAGTCCCAGCTTTAAAAAAAAGTGTGTAATTTTTTAAGAAATTCGAACAATAAAAACTGTTTTGTGGCTCTTTAATGTGTCGTGACAGATCGCTGTAGCACCTCAGCTCAAGCGGATCGTGAACCAATCATCTCTTCCTACTAGTTCATTTATAGCATCAAATAAACATGATTGAACATGAGAAGGAAAGTTGTTCAATCGCGGAAAGACGTAAATACACACCATTTTTCAAGTTCAAGTCCACCAACTTTAATCTTCTGACTCCTGACTGCTTTGTCGGACAAAATGGCGGATTCGGCATTATGATTGGTTAGATCTCTTGTCAATCAAACTCCCGGCGAAGGGTCAATTGCAGTTTAAGTCACTTCCGTATTGGCTTCAAGAGAAACCGGGGGAGGTTGCCACTTGGGTTTAATTCCCTCCAGAAGCATCTCACACGATTGCGTTCACTAACACCAGCATCCAAACGTAAGAGAACAGCATTTATTGAATTTTGTCTAAGGCTCTGAGATGCAACTCATTTATGATGGAGGAAAAAATAGCCTGATTGCAGCAACTTCTGATATATTGAGCCAATTTCCCAGGAAGCGATGATTTTGTTCTGTTTGAACACATGAGATGGAAATGCTGCTTTATTCGCAAATTTTTTATGCGATTATTCCAATTTTGTGCACAATTTAAATTCACAACTTTGGATGGAAACACAGCTAATGATACTAGTGATGGCTGCTTTGAAACGAAAAAGTGGTGTAAGTAAAGGTGACTTGACACTCATAAATTGTTTTAGACCCTGCTTCCACCTATATTTAGTGCTCAACAAAAACGCACCTCGTGTACCATCTTTAGACCAGGTGGAAAGAGGGCGCTGTCAATACACACATTCATCTGCATCTCTAGTTCTACCTTCACAGCAAAAGTCACTGTTTGACAGTCCGGATGTTTTTGTCCATGTAGCTCCACTTCCACAGAATGAACGTACTCCGACTCTGATAAACTGCGGTCCAGGAAGTGAACTCTGTGAGGAAGACTCAACTTCCTGCGCTCTACGTCCGCCTCAAAATGTACTCCGAGTGCTGATGTGGAGGAGCAATACAGAAACATTCAAATATGTGTTTATATCTGCACTTACAGCGAATGTTGTTGTTATAGATGTTGAATTTCTTACTGATATGTGGTGAGTAGGAGTCTGGATAAGCCGTGTATGTGTAGCAGGCCTTCACGTCCACACTAGATGAAGACAAGTCAGTCATTTATTATAATGTCACTTTGAAATGGATTTATCTATACTGTGTGTAATGAATATTGCTTGTAATTTCCAAGCAAGATGTCATATACACAATGTGAAGACATTGAAAAAGTGAAATAACTTCTGACCAAACACCATCTTGGCCCTGGCAACTGTGCTGCGTGAGGTCAATGTACTGAGGCTCAATGGAAATTTCTCGGATCACGTGGACCACTGGACGTGACCTGATGGACAAACAACAAGTTAGAAAACATCTTGCATCTCAGAATAACTGCTGCTGTGGCTTTAAATGACAATGCATCCATTTTTAAACATTCAGCTGACGTTTTTCATTTGCACGTTTTTCTCAGGCAGTTCAGATCTCACCTGTAAAGCACAACCTGATCACTGAGGGAGCCAACGGCTAGATCTGGATAAAAATTCCCATCAACATCTAGTCCTCCAGATATGGAGTAGCCCAGTCGCTTGACCCCTGCATTAAGCCCATCCAGAACCTTGATATGATGATAAATATACAGATAATTAAAGTCAAAACACTGTGATGGCACTGCTGGTTGAATGTCAATACATTTATTCAGAAACAGAACTTGAACATGTTACTGAAAAGTAAAAGTTAGTTTCTGAATGAATCAGTAGCTGTGTTTACATGGACCCTACGAATAAAAAAGTCACACGTAACCACGTCAATTGGAATGAATTGGCCAAATCCGATTAAAATTTCATTTGGATTGTAAGGGGTGGTTTATCGCCAGGACATGTAAACACTTGATTGGACTGAAAACAGAAACTGGAAAGTACTGCACACGTGCAATGCCGTAGAGACGATGTAATGACACGCGCAATGAGCTGTTGTTGTTGAATATAGTGTCATAAATTACTGTCGTGTTATTCTAAAGTTCTTCTTCCACTCATCGTCTCTGAAGTGGAGCAGCACAATGCTGTCCCACCAGTCCTTGTTTCGGACTTTCATCCAGAGACATCTTGTTTTGTATGCAGGAATTAAAGGGCGTTTTTACTGCTCGACAGATATAAGATATGTGCTCGTCGTCTCCTAATTATGACCTGAAATAGATAAACATTAGTATGCACAAACAGCGAGAAGTGTGCGCATGTCAAAAAATCAATTCCGATTTGAAGCTTGTGACATATAAATGCGCACATCAACTCGATCACTTTCTTTAGTGTTCATGTAAACACTACGCTCGGATTCATCAATCGGAATGAATTCAAAAGGTGAAACAAAAAGTGCCCATGTAAATGTGTTTTTGAACAAATCAGTTGAATGAAGGATTCAATGACTCACTCATATATATATAAATATCAAAAGTTGTCTTAAAACAATCTAATGTGCCTAAGATTTTTCCAGTGTGTGTGTGTGTGTGTGTGTGTGAGAGAGAGAGAGAGAGAGAGAAGGTTTGCCTGCGAAGGTTTGGTATCAATGCCAGATGAAGTGCCGCGGTAAATAAAAACTTTCCCATCTCCGTCAAACGGGGCTCCAACAGCAATGTCTGAAAACAAACACATTGACTAGATTTTAGGGAATATTTAGAGATATACTGTATACACTAGAAGTGAGTAAACTCCCGTGTAATATCATTACAAAACGTGCAATTTTGAAGCCCAAAAAAGCACATTCATCCATCATAAAAGTAATCTATAAATATCCATATGTAAAACTTTACAAACTATAATCATTGGCTTCCAACAACGCCCATATGTTTCAGTATTGTTTCAATGTTTCAACAAAAGTGATTTAGAATCAACATAACATTGTAACATTGATCGAACAAAACTACCAAAGATTTTATTTGTTAATTTCAGTATTGACTCAACATCGGTGATGTAGAATCAATCATACAATACGAATGTTGATTCAATGACATTACCATTGATTTTTTGTTGTCTAATCTGCTTTCTGAGATACCTTGAAGATGAAACACACTGTGTGTTATTTTGTTCTTACCTTCATAACCATCCCAGTCCAGATCTCCAGCACTGCTGACGGTCATCCCAAACATAGAGTCATAGGTTCCGTTGAGTCGGATCGGTCGTGCCTTTTCCCAGTGGCTGGCTGGGTTCAGAAACACATACACCGCACCTCCAATCTCTGCCTTTCGGTCGAAGAAATTTGGAGCTCCCACTACAAGATCTGTCCAACTGTAGATGAAATAATCCCATTAGATATTGAACACATCAGCTTTGCACAGGGACATGTAAAGGTTCTTACCCATCGCTGTTCAGATCAGCAGTGGCCACAGAATAACCGAAGGAGGAGGCCAGTTCCTCGCCCCACAGAATATGGTCCGGCATTAGCCGGTAGACGCTGTCCTTCCGCAGCAGAACCACGGCTCCTCTGTGACTGGCTCGAGGAGCTCCGGCCACAAGTGTCAACTCAGACTTACTTATAAGACCTTTGGCTGAGTCTACAGAGAAACCTGTGAAGAGTAGGGACAGATTAATACCAACTAAGCATGTGATGATTTTGGACCTGATTTTATATGATCTTGCATGGGATTGTGGTATGTGAGCATATTAGTGTTGCCAGGAATCCACTATCAGCAGTCAATACCAATACATTGGAGTTTGCAAATGAAAAACAATCTATTCAAATATCACATAGAAAGAGTTAGTCCTCATTCAGCCATAAGGTTCTTTGTCTACAAACCCAGGTAGCTGTTCTGAGAGACGTCCTTGACGGAGCTTTTGGACGGTTCCACAGTTTTGTAGACCAGAGCATCCTCAACAGGACTGGCCATAAATAACAGCCCTGAGAGTACAGACAGGAAGACAGATTAAGCAAGAGAAGGGTTCAGATGATTTACAGAAGAGAAAAAAATCCACATCAATTCATCAAAAGCAATTTTCCAGGGACAACTATACAAATAAATAATCTAATACCTAATCGCTGAAAATGTATACCTAAACATACTGACCTACTCATAAGAAAACACTGAATTAATCCAATGTCCAAACATCAGAAATTATTTATATTTGTAGCCTATATGTGATCATTTGGTTACATTTCGATAGTCCACATTAGACATTCTACTAACTACGGTTTTTACCCATTAACCCTTTCTACTAACAATTTTTTTTCCCCACTCAATTATGTTGCAATAACGAGATATTATGTTGTTAAAACAACATCTTTTCTCATAATAACAAGATGTTATTTCATTAAAAATACCTATTTTCTCGTTAAAATGTCATTTTCTCGTAATATGTTATGTCGTTAAAATTACATATTTTGAACATGACGTGTATGAAATATGCCTTTATCTGATCTATAACAGATAATTTATATAGCCTAGATCAGTGCCTTTATCACACTTCTGTGCTCAAAATATAGAGTAAAATACCTTTCGATGCCTGTGTCAATGGCAGTTCCCATAGCATGAGATTTTTGTGATTTGGTGTACAGTTCACCACAGATACTTCATATAGACCAAACATTCTCAAACTTATACGGTAGAAAATTTTCCAAGGACCCTCATAATAGGCTATAACAGTGATTAAACCCAATGTCAGTGTGGGTGGGAGCAATGAACACAATATAATTGTTTTATTGGCGTATATCCACATTTGTAAATATTCACACATGAATTGGCCTCTGGACACCTCTGAGTCCAGACCTTAAACTCATTGAAAGTCTTTGGGATGTGCTGGAGTAGACCAAAAATCAATGCACCTCTTGAATGTTGTGATGTTATTTCCATCAAGATATGTATACATTTTTTGGTCAAGATATTGTATTGACAATGCAAGAGTCAAGCACTCTGTAAAGTCTACTCCAGCACATCCCAAAGACTTTCAATGAGTTCAAGGTCTGGACTCAGAGGTGCCAATTCATGTGTCCCAACCATTCTTTCACAATTTGAGCCCGATGAATCTTGACATTGTCATCCTGGAATGGTTGTTTAAGAAATGAAAAGCTACACAATCCAACTTTTAGAGTTAAAAGAACTGTTGCAAAACATAGAAACATAATAATCACAGCAATAATGATCCAGTCATAGACTGCCTATTTAAATATTTAAATATCTGCCTATTTAAATCCAAACAGTGACTTTGGCCAGGCAGTGAAGTAGAATGTCTATAGTGGACTATCAAAATAAAATGTTAGCGATCATTTCAAGGGGCAGTCGTGGCCTAATGGATAGAGTGTCGGACTTGTAACCCAAAGGTCATGGGTTCGAGTCTCAGGTCCGGCAGGGATTGTCGGTGAGGGGAGTGAATGTCCAGCGCTCTCCCCACCCTCAATACCACGACTGAGGTGAGACCCTTGAGCAAGGCACCGTACCCCCAACTGCTCCCCGGGTGCCGCAGCAATGGGTGCCCACTGCTCCGGGTGTGTGTTCACTGATGTGTGTGTGCACTTGGATGGGTTAAATGCAGAGCACAAATTCCGAGTATGGGTCACTTCACTTCACATTTAAATGAAAGGTCCAATACATTTTTCTTAATCCTTACCTTTCCAGTTGTATGTACCCGGTGCCCCAAACAGGATGTAGTTTTTGTCAGGTGTGAAACTAGCTGACAGGCCCTGCTGGCAGAATCCAAACTGCTCGTGTCCTTGAGAACGACCTTCACAAAACTTCCACTCTCCCCCGTCCAGATCATCTCTCTCAGTCAAATCTTCACTCAGCACATAACAGCGTCCGATCGGGTCACGTGTCTCAAACGTCTGGTTGACATGTTGTCTGTGCTCATAGAGGTGAGCACACGTCTGTGAGATGACATCAGAACAAAAACAGGACTCATTTGGTACACATGCTGTCACAATGACCTTGACCACAATTCTGATTTGATTTTAAAATCCGAACTTTAGCATTGACAGTCATTGTAAGCAAGCAGTGGTGGATGAAGTACTTGAGTTGCATTGAATTCCATCTTATTTTAAATCCATGTTTTTTTTATCTAGTCCTAGACTAGACTTGAATTCGGGTGATCTCAGTGCTGAATAATTTTTCACCAGTTCTGTTCCATCAATAAGAATGTGTGCAAAGAATTGTGGGTGTTTTGAGGACACGAAGGATACACTTGATGCATTCTTCAAAATATGCTGAATGAAGGATGTGAAAAGAAGGCTGCCTTCCAAGGATCCTTCAAATTGAGACCCGTTTGACGGTGCTTGGCAGCCTAGGTTTACAGCCTTACTAGCATGCAGCCTACCATTCGAGAAGAACCCAAATTGAATATTTCTCTACTATATAGTATGCGAAAAACAGTACGCCAAAAGAGTAGTATGTCCAAATACAATGCATTTGAAAAACAGTTGGCGAAAAGTCACTGGATGACCTTCCGGCAAGATTCTGAAGTGCGCGTTTGATGGACACACTTCACTATCCCATGAGGCCACGGGAGAAGATTTATGAAGGGAAGTGAAGCGACGCAATTGACGCTGGTAGGTCACATGACAGTAACAACATGGTGGATGTAGTACATCCGAATTTCATACACACTAGCCATATTCATACTATATAGAATGTACTTTTTTAACAATCGGGAAGTAAGTTCTGATTTAAACTTCAGATTTCGGACGCACCAAAGTTTAGCTCCAACCCTAATCAATCACATCTGAACCAACTAATCAAGGTGTTCATGCTTACTTCAAAATAGCAAGCATGTGTGCTGGAGCAGGAACTGAACTGATATCTGATTGTAAGTAGCAGGTTTGCTACCCCTGCTTAGACACTACTGCACTTTGTGCAGGATGTTATACACAGCCAATGACTGCTTCACATCAGATCTGTATGATCTACATGTGACAGGTATAAAATATACTCACCACCACTTTTCCACCAATCCCCTGACTTTTGACTGTGACTCCCAACCACTGGTTGTCTTTGCTCTCTTGCTCCAGACTCACTTTAGAAAACAAGAAACATGGATAGCTTAGCAGAGATAATACTTTAGTTCATCACATTAAAAAATGAAGCTGTTACCATTTCCATCGATGTCCACTCGTTCACACTTCTCCGATGTAACCGGACAGCGATACAGGGCACCGGGACGGCTCTTCTGCAAAGTTCCCAAACCTCGGGCCTGAGGAGCCCCAACCAATATCCTGTAGAGGAAGACTCTTTAAATGCCGTTCTTAGATCAGTTACAGTAAACATTTACTAGAAAAACCGAATTCATTTTATTTATGGGAGCCTTTCAAGACACTCAAGAACACCTTACAAATAATAAGATACATGAACAATAAATGGGAAAAAAATAATACACAATGCTATATCAATCAGAATAAGCTAATGTCACGATCACCAGTGAGAGTGCCCGTCATTGCCATCAGAGGGCACTCCAACCCGGACTACTATTATTGTGAA
Organism: Anabarilius grahami; assembly: GCA_003731715.1. Lineage (NCBI taxonomy): Eukaryota > Metazoa > Chordata > Actinopteri > Cypriniformes > Xenocyprididae > Anabarilius > Anabarilius grahami. The sequence continues at coordinate 1,472,405 of RJVU01049641.1, forward strand.
AGACTCCATTACCCATAACACACTGCATGGTCTATCTGCCATTATTGTTCACAGCTGTTTCTCTTTATTCTCATTAGTCCTGTCTTTATAAGCCCGTTTCACCCTATTACTCACTGCAAAGTTTTGTTTGTGTTACACTGCATCTCTGAGCAATCTCCCTGGTTTTTGGATTTTTGCCTGTTCCCTGGATTACTCTTCTGCCTGTTTCCTGACACGTTTGTTTGTTTGGACTGCCTGCCAGTGTTTTGACCTTTTGCCTATTATTTTGGATTACGGTTCTGGATTGTCCCTTAAGTAAAGCTGCATTTGAATCTCCAACCATTTGTGTCTCGGAGCAGTTGTGACAGCTAATCTAAAAATGAGTCTTAAGACGTGACTTAAAAATTTAAAGACTAGAACGATTACATATGTCTCAAGGTAAGGTATTCCAAAGACTTGGAGCAGTACAACTAAAGCTCTACATCTCAGTCAAATGTACAGAGGGTATAACTAGAGTCATAGAAGCAGAAGACCTGAGAGATTGGGGTAATCTTGATAGGTGAATACACATGATGTTCACGCTACTATGAAGGTGCTAGATTATGGAGAGCCTTAAAAGTAAAATCTAAGACTGAATTCGATACCTAACTGAAAGCCAATGGAGCTGCCTTAAAACTGGAGTAATGTGCTCAATTAAAGGTGTTTATGTAATGGTCTAGGCTACTGAAGCTGGACCATTTCAAGTTTGTAAAGAAGTTTCTGTGAAACACCACTGAGAAGAGAATTACAAAAGACAATACAAGATGCAACTAATGCATGAACTAGGACAGCAGTACTGTTAGTGATGGTCGAAGATGATCAATATTTCTCGGGTGATAATAAGCTGACAGTGTAATGTTATTTACATGTGCTTCAAAGGTAAAGTGCTGTCAAGGATGACACCCAGACTCTTAACCTGAAGGGAAGGAGAGACAACAGAATTGTCAATAGTCCGTGTGCAATTTTGATTTAGTGCCTACTAATAGAATTTCAGTTTTCTCACTGTTAACCTTAAAAAAACTTTATATGTAAACCATGACTTAATTTCAGAAAAGAGTGGAAGATGGTAATGTTGAATTAGGCTTTGAAGGCATATAGAGCTAGGTGTCATCATGCAGCGTAACAAAATAAAGTTTATATGCAGAATTTGCAAAAAACTTGTCCTAAAGGCAATAGATAAATAATAAACAGAAGAGGGCCCAAAACTGAGCCCTGAGGCACGCCACTAGTAATCTGAGTAGCAATCCAATTGATCATTTTAATTATGTTCACCTGGTCACCAGATATAAACTTGCAATTCTGAACTTAAAAAATCACAATTGCGAGCAATAAAGTCAGAATTGGAAGATATTAACTCGCAATTGTGAGAAAAATGTTTTATTCCATGGTGGCAACAAGCATCCATAGAACGTGCACAACCCTTGGTTGTGCTCAAATGCTGCAGGATCTTTTCTGTTCACTAACTTCAGTTTTCTTAATTTCTAAAGTCTCAGTGTCGGTTTAGCCATACACAGGTTTCCTAGCAGAGGAAGCACAGGTGTAGAGAATCAATAAATGTTTTATTGGTGAGTGTGCAAGGGCATCTTTTATTTAAAATAAATGCTTTGCTTTAATTGTTAAATAAAGTGTTATGGCGGGAGAGGGAAAAACCTACACATTTGCTTGAATTTTTGGACCCCACAGCCAATTTATACAGCCTTGTTTGTAGCTTAAAATGCTTTCTGTGATCTGACGTTGTACACTGAAGATAGTTTTAATGTTGTAGACTCACCAGGTGTTTTTAAGCATTGTTTCAAAGGTAGTAAAACAAGTGGTTTAGAGTGAAAAAATAGCTGTGAGATTTGCCAGAGTTTGTAAGGTTCATGGCATTGTCTTAATACAAGGGTTTTGTACGAACTGCAAATGTCCAGGCGTTGCATATATTGCACATCCTTTTCTGAGCCCCTGACTGTATTTAACAAGCTTTGTATTACTGAGTGGGAAAGAAAGCTGAAGATCTTTGAAGACAGAATGAGAGGGTCTGAGTCTTGCCCTTGGTTTTGTGTTCTGGCGCCTGGATGTGGTACAAGTGCCCCAAAAACTCTGGGAACTCATTAGCATGAAAAAGACTCCATGTGAAAGGCATCTAAATGGAGGACAATGAGCTGATCCTCCCCTCCTGCTGCATTTCAATATTTCTTTCAGCTGTACATTTACTGCTTCTCTCCTTTAATGCATTTTTGCATTCCTTTAGTAAAGGCTGTGATCTGTGTAGATGGGAAATAACACACTCTTTGTCATACAGCAAGCACACAGAAACCAACAGATTTCTTCTAGTGGACTTGAGTTTCTCAACTCAAACGTGACAATCTGTTGAACAGTTGTCGATGCACTGCTGGAGTACATTAGTGAAAGGAAACCGTTTTAATTAGATCCAAAACAACACCAGAAGATGGTGAATGTTCTGAAGACCCAGATCAGCATGACCTACAGTCTTCTACACCTGGAAAATAAACTTGTCGCTGTGCCACCTGACCACTGCAGATTCATTTAGGCGTTGATAGCGTCTCCATAGAAATGCATAATTCCCAGTCCGAGGACGTAATCAGCTCTGAATAGAATGTGTTGTCATCTCGAGCTTATAGTAATTATGACAGGGTGTGAACGCAGCATTAAGCCTTTGCCCCCTCCTGAAGCTTATGTTGCTCCTCATTTACTCTTGTTAAATAAATTCACTTTTTGCACTTTAAAAAGTCTTTTGTTGTTTTGAAGCCTTGGAACTCCAGGGATCTTGTTGATAGGATCCCATTTATATATATATTCAGTCAAAAAATTATTCAGACACTAGATATAATTTTTTATATTTTTTTACTAGTGGGTGCAGGACACTATAGTTCATTTACGTAAGTGAGGATAGTGAAATAAAGTAAACTGTGACATATTATACCTAAAAATACTTCATAGGGTGGACTACCAGTAAAATTTATAAAAATTTGGGACCAAAAATTATTCACACTTTGACCTGACCATTTACTTAAGCGTTATCTGACATAATTAAGGTTTATTTTTTCTGACAGTTCAACTCTGAGATCTTGACATATTTTATTACCATTTTTTTAAACTATAGCGAATAAACTGTAATAATGAATGAAATTTTCAAGGTGTCTGAATACATTTTGGTAAATATACTGTATATATAAATATACTGTGTGTATATATATATATGGTATTATTAGAAAGTGGAAGTGTTTAGTTCCAAACTGCCATTAATATCAGCACAAAAACTGTGTGGCGGGAGCTTCATGGAGTGGGTTTCCATGGCCGAGCAGCTGCATGCAAGCCTCACATCACTGAGTAGTGTTGGATGGAGTTGTATAAAGCAGTGTTTCTCAACTGGTGGGTCACGACCCAAAAGTGGGTCGCAAGACCGCTGTGAGTGGGTCGCGGAGTGTGTAGTCAAAGAAACAACAACAAACGTAATTCTATGTTTTTGTCTTGTATTTTGAAAGACGTGTAAAAGCGGTTGACTCTTCTGTCAGATGCAGTTTAAAGGGGTGGTTGATTATGATTTCACTTTTTTAACTTTAGTTAGTGTGTAATGTTGCTGTTTGATCATAAACAACATCTGCAAAGTTACGACGCTCAAAGTTCAATGCAAAGGGAGATATTTTCTTTTACAGAATTGTATAGAATAAATTTATCCACTAACCATTNGCATCTGCACGCAAGCCTCACATCACTGAGTAGTGTTGGATGGAGTGGTATAAAGCAGTGTTTCTCAACTGGTGGGTCAGGACCCAAAAGTGGGTCGCAAGACCGCTGTGAGTGGGTCGCGGAGTGTGTAGTCAAAGAAACAACAACAAACGTAATTCTATGTTTTTCTGATGCAAGTCTTGTATTTTGAAAGACGTGTGTAAAAGCGGTTGACTCTTCTGTCAGATGCAGTTTAAAGGGGTGGTTGATTATGATTTCACTTTTTTAACTTTAGTTAGTGTGTAATGTTGCTGTTTGATCATAAACAACATCTGCAAAGTTACGACGCTCAAAGTTCAATGCAAAGGGAGATATTTTCTTTTACAGAATTGTATAGAATAAATGTATCCACTAACCATTCAGAAACGTCTAAAAGTTGTATCTTCTTCCTGAGTCTCTCCATCAGTGTCGACTCCGGTTTGAACAATGTAAGGCTGAACACCGTTACTGACAATCCTCATTTTGACTGCGTGAGATTCTTCAGCTTTGTTGTTGTTGAGCTGTTAAAGCTCCGCCCTCTTCCGAACAGCAGCTCATTTGCATTTAAAGGGACACACACAAAAACAGTGTGTTTTTGCTCACACCCAAATAGGGGCAAATTTGACAAGCTATAATAAATGATCTGTGGGGTATTTTGAGCTGAAACTTCACAGACACATTCTGGAGACACCAGAGACTTATATTACATCTTGTGAAAGGGGTATTATAGGTCCCCTTTAAGCAAAGAGTGCCTGAGAGAAATGTATTGTTCTGATTCAGTTTCTGCGGTCAGATGAGATATTATTACATTTACGCATTTGGCAGACGCTTTTATCCGAAAAGCAACTTACATTGCATTATACTATACATTTGTATCGGAGTATGTGCAATCCCTGGGATCGAACCCATGACCTTGGCATTGCTAGTGCCATGCTCTAACCACTGAGCTACAGGAAAGCCTTTTCAAAGACTTTATCAAACCAGTTGACAAACGCTGGTTTAAAGCACACCGCCACTGGACTCTGGAGCAGTGGAAATGTGTTCTGTGGAGTGACGAATCACGTTTCTCTGTTTGGCAATCTGATAGGCGAGCCTGGGTTTGGCAGATTCCAGGAGAACGGTACCTGCCTGACTGCACTTTGCCAACTGTGATGTTTTGATAGAGGAGGGGTAATGATATGGGGCTGTTTTTCAGGGGTTGGGCTACAAGCACCTGATTCCAGTGAAGGGAAACCTTAATTTTTCAGCATACCAAGACATTTTGGACAATGCTATGCTTCCAACTTTGTGGGAACAGTTTGGGGAAGGCCCTTTTCTAGTCCGGCATGACTGTGCTCCAGTGCACAAAGCAAGGTCCGTAAAGACATGGTTGGGTGAGTTCGTATGGAAGAACTTGACTGGCCCGCACTGAGCCCGGACCTCAACCCCATCCAACACCTTCAGGATGAACTGGAGCGGAGATTGCAAGCCAGGCCTTCTCGTCCAACATGGATCCCACAGAATCATGTGGAAAGCCTTCCCAGAGGAGTGGAAGCTCTTATAGCTGCAAAGGGGGGACCAACTATATATTGATGTCTATGTATTTAGAATGTGCTGTCATTACAATCCCTATTGGTGCAATGGTCAGGTGTTCACATACAAGTTCCTTTAAAAAAATCTAAATAACTACATAGTCATCAGAATATGCAGCAAACAGGCCAGAGAGGCTGTGAGGTCGGGTCACTTCTCTTTTAGCAGCGGACTATAATGGGCAGCAGCTCTCATTTGAGTATAAATAGAGCTCTCACCAAGTAACAGAAGGCCAGACGACACCACATTACTTCCTTATACAAGGCCAATCAATTGTGTCCAAACGTGCATTTACTGCCTGGATCTGATCTCCGTGTGAGTCAGAGAAAGATCACTGGACTCATCTGGCATGCCAGAGGCGTTAGAAATGAAGATCTCACAAACTGCGTCCAAGTTCGTGTCAGTACGGTTACCTGAAGAGGTTAGTAGTCAATGCTTCAGTCATATATTCAGGGAATTTCCCTGGATCGAATTACATGAAACTTTAAATCCATTAACTTTTGTAATCTAAAACGTTTATAAAAAGGGAGCAAAGCACCAGAAGCTAGTGCGTCATGGAGATTGGGTTATGTCTGGCTGCACTTCTGAAGTTTCCCCTGAATAAACAATATATACACTCTAAAAAATGCTGGGTTAAAAACAACCCAAGTTGGGTTGAAAATGGACAAACCCAGCGATTGGGTTGTTTTAACCCAGCGGCTGGGTTAAATGTTTGCCCAACCTGCTGGGTAGTTTTATTTAACCCAACAATTGTTTACAAATTACTATATGTCTGGCTTAAAATGAACCCAAAATAGGTTGGAAATTAAAAATCAGACTCATAATTACTAGAGGCAACAATAATAATCAAAAAGATGAGCATTTATTAATAAGCAATTTAATAAATGTTTATTGTTTAAATATTATTCAAAAAAAGTATTAATAAATGTTTGTTTATTAAACATATTAATAAATGTTAATTTCCAACATATTTTGGGTTCATTTTAAGCAAGAAATACAGTAATTTTTAAACAATATTTGGGTTAAATAAAACTACCCAGCAGGTTGGGCAAACATTTAACCCAGCCGCTGGGTTAAAACAACCCAATCGCTGGGTTTGTCCATTTTCAACCCAACTTGGGTTGTTTTTAACCCAGCATTTTTTAGAGTGTATAAATTAAACAACCTGACACGCATTATTTGTAAATTTTGAACAAGTGAACAGAAAGATCTGCTGGTGACCCAAACCTGCATCAGGGGCCGGTTGCATAAACTGATTCGACTAGTCTTAAAAGATAATCATCACATTTTTTTCTTCAAGACTGATCCTAACTTTTTAATGTCAGTTACATAAAAAGGTAGATCAGTCTAATTTGAATCAGAAAATAACAGCTTTCCTGTAGCTCAGTGGTTAGAGCATGGCACTAGCAATGCCAAGGTCATGGGTTCGAGCCCAGGGATTGCACATACTCAGATACAAATGTATAGTATAATGCAATGTAAGTCGCTTTGGATAAAAGCGTCTGCCAAATGCATAAATGTAAATGTAAGACTGATAACTTCTTGACTAACTGTTAGTTCTTAAGACACATAGTGGCTAATAAGTTAATGCAACTGGACACAGAACTTTAAACAAATCCTTTATGCTTTGGGCCTTGACTAAAAATGCTTTAAAGTATTAGTCATTAAACTTTTAAAACTTGACAGCTTCTTGCTAAAAAAGCATCTTGTAACCTTATAGCTTAAACACACACAATCTCCTTTTAGACGCTAGAGACAGACAGACTCCAGTATGAGTCAAGTGAGTGTAGTACACTAGTAAACACACAGCTCTGATGGACACTATAAACAGAAATACATTTACACATCATTTAGAGAGTGAGAAAGAGAAAACGGACAAAGCAAAACCACAACAAAGAGATAGGTTTGTCCAATACATTAACCCCTAAGCATAACCCCTAACTGTAAAATTTGCCTAAAACGCCTACAAAAGCAGACCCAAAGTAAAATGCATGCTGTTTTTGCTGTTTATTTGAAGTATATGCATGGTTTTGGTTTCTTTTGAAAGGTATGTGCACTGCGGGCAGTACAGTTTTAATGCTAACAGGTTAAAAATACATTAAAAACCAAAAACAAAATAGATGGATTTCTTACAAAAGTGCCGTGATGTAGCAGTGAATTTACAGACACACAGTTACTGTCAGCACATAGAACTAAATATATAACTTACATGTTGGGGATGCACGTTATATCGCCACAATATCGGTATCGGCCGATATATGTTCATTTTTAATGTTATCGTTATCGGCCCGATAAGAAAATTTGGCAGATATATTAAAGCCGATAAATAATGGATTATTTCCTTCAGCGGAGACACTGCAGATGTGCACTGATCACCATGATGGTTATGAATTGCTTGAATTATGATTGAAATCACTTCAAAAAGGAAAATACAGTTAAGTGCAATGCAAGTCTGTCATATAAGCTACATAAAATTATAATGAGAACATTATAATTGTGTGCTTGGGACATGGCTTTTAATGGTGAGACTTTTGTTTTTGTAATCAGGCTCTCAAAAATTATATACATATAGATTTATCGGCCAAAATACTGGTTATCAGCTTTTTAAATATAAAGAATTAATGGTTATCGGTATCAGACAAAATTTTCATATCGGTGCATCCCTAAAAAAACGACCCAATAGGTCGTTTTTCAAGCACCTTATTATGACATATATTTACATTTTAAAGTCATGCGCCCTCTACCTGGCGTAAAAATAATGACAGTGTCGTGTTACGTCTGTCGTCATGAAATGGCGTATGACTGTTGTTTCCAATCAAAATGCGTGTTCATTTAAATGCAATGTGTGGACTTTTTACTCCATTTGTCCTATTTCCATTTAGCAAAACTAATTTTTATTAACGACTACACCCACCCCACCCCTAAACCTACCCTTAGTGATTTATAGTACCTATATAAGTGTATTGGTTGGAGAACATGTTGTAATATATATATATATATATAATTTAAAGGGACCATCCTGACCGACAGTATTATGCATAAAAGGCATTAAAGGCTCATTCAAGCAGAGGATAAATGCTTTGCTCCCGATTTCCATTCATTTCAAATCAATGCACATTCATGTTCAAAGACAGATCATAGTAGTGCTTTAGTTCAGGGTGTAGCCTGTTTTCTCTGAGAGGATGATCATGAATAAAGCTGTGTTGTTGGTTCTGAGGTGTAAAACACTGTCTAACTGCTGTGATCATGTGACTTATAGAAGACAGTCCTGACTCGTTCTTATCAACTATAAAGTGAATATGCATGCATTTTAATTTGGCAACACCTCTATAGTCCACTTTAGACATTCTACTAACTACTAACATTCTAAGTAAATTTGCAAGTCAACTAGCAGTCATTAGAGTATTAGTAGTAGAGTATGTTTATTTTGATGCTCCCCAACAGACATTCTACTGACCGTAACTTTACAAGCATGTCAATTTATTCTACTAACCTGAACCCTAAACTAACAGTCTACTAATACTCTAATGAGAGTCAGTCGACATGTCGTTGCAAATTTATGATTTATAGTTAGTAGAATGTCTAAATTGGACTATCAAAATAAAGTGTAACCTTAAATTTTACAAGAGTTCCTTGAAGGAAGTGAACACACATTATAAAGCACAATTGTTATCAATAGATTCTGGTGTCTTTTCATCTGTTTTCTGGTCCAGCAGGTGAAAATGATGCATCCGATCACATGATTTGAGGATGATATCTGGAGCTGCAGGAACTATAGTGAGCAACAATAAGAGTGATGCTGGCCTCTAATAATAGTTGATAATAAGCAGTGAGCTCAGCTCAGAGTAATGCTTCTCACTGTAACTCATCTCATACACACACTGTGTGTCTGAGAACAGAAGCGTTCAGCTTTAACACTGTCAGATGTGTTTGATCATATCTGCTGTGTCACTGACCGAACATCATCCTGAATATTAACAGATCCGTCTCTGATCGCAAAGTCATTCAGCATGACACACACACACACACACACACACACAGATGCATGTGTTAAATAGACAAATAACAGCCTTCATATGTTATTTATTAAGTATTGCACTGATGAACAGTGCTGCTATACAAGATCATGTTTCAAGTCACAATCATTCTCGGCATTGAGATCTTTCGCCGTCTACATGAGCTGAATCAATCGTGCAGGACATGTGCGAAAAAAAATGTGATGTTCATCCTTAGTATTTTTGTCTTGTTTTCCAGCACAAATATCTAAACATTCTTAAATCAAGATACACTTACTGGAGAAGCAAAATGACTGAAGATATTAAGTCTTGTTTACTGAAAAAAAATCATCAAAATGAAGTGAGTTTCTGCCTAAAATAAGAACAAATATCTGCCAAAGATCTTTCGGACCCCACTGGCAGATGTTTGTTTTTACATTTTATAAATTTTTAATGAAACAAGACTTAATATATTTTGTAATTTTGCTTCTCCAGTAAATGTGTCTTGATTTAAGAATGTTTAGTTTTTTATCCTGGAAAACCAGACAAAAACACACAGTCAGAAATCATGTTTCACAGTGTGGCGGTTAGACTCACCAGCTGTGAGGTTCAGGTGTGAGCTGCTGGTGTAAAGCCAAAGAAAAGCCGAAGAAACTTCCCTCCTCTCCCTCCTTGATGAGGCTGGTTGTTGTGTCCAGGTTAAACGCTGAGATCCGGGAGCAGAGCGCGAGCAGGAGCAGGAGTCCAGCCGTGCTCCTCTGCTGCGTGTGCCAGACGGACATGACAGAGTTCAGCAGCACCTACAGTCCTGGATGAGTCCAGATCACCAACACAAGACACTAGAAGCTCTTCAAAAGTGATTAGTGTCTGTTTGCTGCTGCCAGTCTGAGATCGGCTCCAGCCGGGAGTAAGACTGCCAAAGAAAGACTGCACAAGTGCACACACACATACACAGAGCCGTGAATAGACCACCCACACCCCCCTCAGCTGACATCATCACTCAGCGATCCGTGCCACATTGATCTGGATGTGACCAAACGCTGAAGAATACCAGGACCCGCAGCTGCAGATATGTGTTGAGTCACTCCACCAAACTTACATTTAGCAAAGATGAAGTTTACTCCCTGTAACCTTTTAAACATGCCATCAGACACGGAATATGAAAGTGTCATTCAGCTGCACTGAGGCGTCTCCGGCTACACCTCACAGAGCGTCTGTTGTGAAATAGATACTGGGTTGATTTCTTACAGTTCATGCTCAAGGTCGTGATGCTGCAATGTAATTATAAGGAAGAGAAGTTAATACTGATATCTGGATTAGGGCTGGGTGGTATGATGAAATCATTACCACGGTATAAAATGCTTATAGTTAGAAGATTTTGCTATATCGCGTATATCGCAGTATGTACATATATAGCACTATTGACACATGAAGTTTGGGATGTGCACGATGGTAAAAAAGCGTTATTAAGCAGTGAAAAAGAACTGACTTACACACAGAAAGCTGTGTCTCTCAGCATCTGATTGTTAACTCGGTTCTCTTTCATGTCTTATTTCGCTTGGATAGTCGAATACACACGCAATAATGTCAAAATGCCCATCGTGTGCAGTATTCACAGCTGGTTCTGTCTCAAGTGAAAGTAAACAGTTGGGTGTAAACCGGATGTGTATCAGTATAATGGATCCGTGCGTTTGCTCTTAAAGTGACAGCAGCCTAATAAACCTGCTGCTCCGAGTCATTGATGTGAATCAAACAAGAGAAAATAACTTACTGCTCTTGACTGAATACATTTTTTAGCTTTAATATGAATACATTTATATTTAATCAATATAGTGAAGACTATGCAATATTTTATTTTTACATCTGATTATTAAATTTCTGTACTAATTCTAACTACATGTTAAATAAACCTATTCTACCTGAAAAAATGTATTTGTTTAATTCATTTGTATTTGTCCTTTTGTTTGTAATTTGCTTCTTTTTCTTTTAATAACGGAAATGTGATAAAATAACACATAATAAATATATATCGTTATACATATTGTTATCGTGAAATAACATTTCTCATATCGCGAAATAAGAATTTGGTCATATCGCCCACTCCTAATTTTGATAAATATCTAGTATTCAAATTTACTGTTCAAAATCATCCCCTACTGACAAACCCAATGAAACACTTTATTAGATAAAAGTGATTTAAATAAAAACATGGGTCCCACTTTATATTAAATGGCTTTACAATGTACTTATTGGGTTTATATTGAATTGCAAAACACTTTTGCTGCTATTGATGTGGATACAAATTGTCTATATTATATATTGTTTTTTGCATTTTCTTATATATTTGCATATTATTCTTCTATTCTTTTTATTATCTGTGTCTTGTCACTGTTACTCTGTTGCACTGTGGAGCTTCTGTCACTAAAACAAATTCCTATATGTGTAAACATACCTGGCAATAAAGCTCTTTCTGATTCTGATTCTGATACAGGTAAGGTTAGGGACAGGTTTGGTGGGATGGGTAGGTTTAAGGGTGGGGTAAGGTGTAAGGGGTGGGTCAACAGTGTAATTAGGGGCCAAGCACCGAAGGTGCGGAGGCACATATTGCATCCGTTGGCGTTCTTTTTTTAATTTTTTTTTTAAATTATTTTTCTTCTTCTTCCGCTCTGAAAGTCTATGACAGCCCATAGAACCGCTTGCGGGAAAGTTATGAAATTTGGCACACAGTTAGAGGACAGTCTGAACTATGCCCATAGCAAATTTGGAGTCTCTAACTCAATCCCTCTAGCGCCACCAGCTGTCCAAAGTTGCACTTATGTTTATGTTAATAACTTTAAGGGCTAGAAACAAAATTCTTTTTTCCTCTGATTCCTTGGGTCAAGACGAATCGTCATTTTCCGTCATGAAAATTTGTCCGCCATTTTGAATTTTCTGAAAAACCTACTTTTTCGAACTCCTCCTAGGCCGTTACTCCGATTTTCACGAAAATTGAACCAGATCATCTTCAGACCATGCCGACAAACAGTTATGGAATTCAAGTTGATTCCTCAAACCGTTTTCGAAAAACACGCAAACAAATTGTACGTAGTGCTTGCGAAAATAGACATAAGGCTGTATCTCCGCAACGCTTTATCGTATTCAGACCAAACTTGGTACCTGTCATCACAAGCATGACCTGAGGAAACATGCAGCGTTTCGGTGCAGCACCACCTAGTGGTGCGGAGATATGAAAAATGGTTATTTTTGCTTATAACTCCTGGTGGGTTTGGCCAAAAATCATGAATTTGGTCTCGTTGGATTTGGGGCATCATGCCGAGTCGAATGATATCCAATTTTCCCTTATTGGCTTATTCCCTTATTTTAGCTGTCGGCCATTTTGAATTTTGTGCTAAAATGCTGTATTTTATGAACGCATTAGCGTATCGTTACGAAACTTGGTATGGGTCATCAGGACAAAGCCCTGAAGGAGCCTGAGAAGTTTCGGCACTGCGCCACTTGTGGTCAAAAGTTATAACAAAATTTACAAAAATGCTAATAACTTCTGACTATATTTACCGATTGTAATGAAACTGGTCTCAGTAGATTCCTTGGGTCACGCTGAGAACATAGATATACAATTTGCCATAGTCAGCTGAACTTCCTGTCCGCCATATTGTTTTTCTTTAAAAACCTACTTTTTCGAACTCCTCCTAGACCGTTGCTCCAATTTTCACTAAAATTGAACCGTATCATCTTCAGACCATGCAGACAAAAAGTTATGGATTTCAAGTCGATTCGTCAAACCGTTTTCGTATACCGGAGCAATGAATTTGAGGCATGATGCAAAAATTACTCTTGAAGCTGTATCTCTGCAATGCTTTGACATATTGACACCAAACTTTGCAAGTGTCATTGTCACCTCACTGTGACCATACCACATTAATTTGGTCACAGCGCCACCTATTAGTCAAAAGTGATAAACCAGTAAAATCCTCATTTTTGATCATTTTTCAGTTCTTTTGCCTAAAATGATCTTAATAGGTCTCTAATTGCTCACTGCTGCTGTTGGTCTGATGCTCCCAGCCATGTTGGTTGGCTTCTTGTGCCGTTTTTGTGCTTGGCCCCGTAATTGCTGCTTGCAGCTATATTTATAAATGTAATTACAGAAATTAATTACAGATCTAATTACATGCAGGTGTTTTTAAAATATAAGTACAATGTAAAAACATGTATGTACACAATAAGTGCATTGTATCAAATTATTAATTTAAATGTAAGTACATAGTAGTTAAGGCCACTTAATATAAAGTGGGACCAAAACATGATATAAGGAATGATGTTGAATTTTAGTTACTATTTATTTTGTGTCCTTGTTACAGCATAATTATACATTTAAGTACTGAGTAAACAACAGGGTTAGGAATAGGGTTTGGTTTAGGTTTAGTTGCATTTAATTATGCATAATACTACAGTAAGTATGTGTAACAGATGTAACTGACGCTAAAATGAAGTGTTACCCCAATTTATTTATGGAATCATGTTAATATACATTTATATTTAGGTCTGTTCCTCACACAGCACATTAGTTGTGTGGACAACTCCAGTACTTTCAAGATACATTTTTAATTTCTGATAGCATCCACTCATGTGAACATTTATCTCCTTTTGTGCCCGATGACATTTACATTTACATTTATGCATTTGGCAGACGCTTTTATCCAAAGCGACTTACATTGCATTATACTATACATTTGTATCTAAGTATGTGCAATCCCTGGGATCGAACCCATGACCTTGGCATTGCTAGTGCCATGCTCTAACCACTGAGCTACAGGAAAGCATGAAGAAAGAAAGATGACATGAGTGGGAGTAAATGAGTTAAGAGTTCAGATCAGATCCCACGGATACAAACTGAAGCAGCTGTAATGAGACAAATAAGTGATAAAGAGAATGTGAAGATGCTTTTGTGCTGTAATCTCGGCCCAGCCTGTCGACAGTGTTGTGACATATGGCCACAGCTGTTTCCATGAGTCATGTGACCTCCTCTCTTCCTCTCTAGCCTTATGCAACTGTCAGTCAAGATTCCGCAAGCTGTAAACACGTTTCTGAACTGAAATGCACACGGAAAGGTGCTTGAAATTCAGTAGGTTTAATATTGATAATTCATATTCATATTGTTGTTCATTCAACAACAGTATTTTATGAACCCAATGTTAATTTTTAACGTTATTAAAATCCAAAGTTGTATTTGTTAACATTATTTAAAGGGTTATTTCACACAAAAATAAAAATTCTGTCATCATTTACTCACCCTCATGTAACCGACACGCTGTTGAATTATCAGAAAAATAACGCACACCTGAGGTGGTAATAGGGTCACGACACAAAGCGCAGTTTCACATCAGGTGTGCATTATTTTTTAACATTTAAACTACCCGGATTCAATGAATAAACACCTTCATAGATGGTTTGTCCATAACTGCATTTAATAGTGGATGTGCAGCACAGCTCAAACGATGTATGAAATGGATAAAAAATCTCAAGTAAATATCAAGCTATGACTTTAACATTTTTTATTATTGCACACAAATCCATTGCAATTACTGTGATAAAGGCAGCACAATATATACAGTTCATATACAGTGGCCTTTAGGAAGTATTCACACCCTTTTGTTACGCCGCCAAATTTTAATACGTTGAAATATTACCTCCAATAACAGTAAAATCAAAAACAGGAAAATCAACTGGAATCTTCTCTGTAATGAGAAATAAATGGGAATTAATACTTTCTGAAGGCACTATATAATTATAATGTGTGCTAATATTTCAAACCAAATACTGATACCTGCCACTAAAACATTCAAAAACGACCGGGCTTCACACAGCAAATAATTATACCTCTGTTAGTCACCTATCTCTGGGTTATTTGTGTTTTCAACCTTATATTATGCCAATCAAATATGAACGCCACCAGAGAGAGAAGACCAACATGTGTGAATATCATCAGCAGGCATTTCTCCTGTCATGTTTGGATACTGTAACAAAGAAAAAACCCAAAAGAAGTCGTATGGCTGTTATCACATCCAGTTTTTGAAGGACTGTATTGAACGCTGATATCTCAGAGCAGCTGCAGTGCTTCAGTTTATCCTGTTAAACATCGACTACGAGTCAAAATTCAGCATAACAATACGTTTCCATCTTCTTGCACTTTTCGTTCTTTCATGCAAACTCCTCAATGTATCATAGAGTGTCTTTCACATCAAGTACAAAAATATATATTTCTATTGACAAAAGCAAACGTCAGTAAATATTAGTTATCTTCGGACGGATCTGTGGGGTACAAAGTTACTAATTGTTCAGTTTTGTTACTCAAGCTTTTAACATCACATCAGCACATGGAAGTAGATGCCTTACAATGTTTAAACACAGAATGATGTCTAAGATACTGTTTCTGCAGGGCTTTTCTTTGACTCAAATACTTGAAGACAGAAGAACCGCTTGTTTTTCTACCTTACAAACATTTGAAAAGGGACTGAAAAAATACTCTCGTAGTTCATGTGTAGTATAGGCACATACACTAGCTTAAAGGTGAAGTGTGTCATTTCTGCTGCTTCCGCACCTTTCGTCCACGTTGAAGTCATGCTGTCGGTCGCGTCAGTAGTTGACGTGTCGGGCAAACAGACGTCACACGTCAGCACGTCAAACTACCAGTGACGGACTTACAGTACATGAAACTGGCAAGAAAGTATCTTAGTGACACACTTCACCTCTGAAGAGTGACAGACACAGAAATACACACTGATTAAATGGACAAACTCATCCGTAGTTATAGGTGAAGTTGTACGTGCTGGGCTCTTTCGGCACAGGGGGCGGAGCCTCGGGGATGGTGATGTTTTCCAGATCGAGGAGGCGGAGCTTCATTTCCATGCTCATTAATGTGTCAAGGTCACTTCGTGTGAGGTCGCTGCCCAACTCCTTCCCCAACAGAGCCGAGAGTCCATCCGTCCAGATGCAGTACTGCTCGACAGACACATCACAAATGGCTTTAACCACAGAATTCATCTGTTTTTCAAATTTTAAATCACTGTCCATGATTACTCCCAGATTTTAATGGAGGTTGGGGCCATATGGGTACTACTGTTTGGGCCAAATGTCACAATTTTAGTTTTACTCTCGTTAAAATGTAAAAAACTCATGGCCATTTAAGCTTCAATGTCCTTGAGGCACTCCAACAATCATTTTAAAGGGTTGGCATCTTTTCGTTTCAGTTGAATGTCATCCGCATATCAATGAAATGAAATGCCATGCTTTCTTAAAATTGATCCTAATGGGAGCATGTACAAGGAAAAAGCATCGGACCCAGAATACACCCGAGGGACTCCGCCAATGGGGACACGAAGACTCCAAGGCAGACAGAAAACGTATAATTTAATAATTAATAATTTTCCGGACTATAAATCAAATTTTTTTAATCATCTAAAACGTGGTTCTATTCCAAAGTGAATGCATTTAACATCAAATAAGCAAAAAGTGCAGACTTAAAGGTTTTTATAGACATATTTCTCATGTCTGTGCTACAAGTATTCGCTGTGTTTTGGTTCATTTTTGTGACGTGCTCCAGAAAGACGTTCACAGAGACCGAGACGGCAGAAAGCGCCAATTCCTGATTATTATATTTATTTTTAGTTATAATCACTGCTGTAATTATGAGGGGGTCCTTGGAAAATGTTCTACACTATAAGAGGTCCCTGGCCCCAAAAAGACTGAGAACCCCTGAACTAGAGGTCTCTATAAAAAGCAAACTTAAAAATGAATTAAAACTGGATACTGTGCACTTGAAATCTCTGAAACTTTCATTGCTCACTAACTACCAGAAACTAAAGCAATATTTGATTCTTTACCTCATGACCACTCTTACTCTAAAATAAATTGCTTAGAAATGTTGCCATTTAAGTTTTAAGTGTTTAAGTTGTGAGGGGAATGGGACGCCAAAATGTTCAGAAACGTCTGACCATCAAACAAAGGATAACCATTAACTAAACTAGACACAGGTGCAAATCATCTTTAACCAATTAAACAAATGAGGAAGAAACACATGAAGTGAATATTAGAAGAATGAAACAAAATACAAACTAAGAGTCCACGGAAGAGATGAAAATAAGAGTCCTTGGAAAACGTGACAACTATATCTGTGCAATTACTGAGATTTTAATTGATCCACAGCCCATTTTCAACAGAACAATTGTCATAATTGTGATTTAACACCTAAAAGCACTGCTGTTTTTCAGACTCACCTCATATTTGTTGGGTGCCACAAAGTTGAGAGCTTCATCAGGATCATAGAGGATGGAAAATGCCAACTCTAACACTTCCTACAAACACAGCACCATTACAACACTTCAGGCATTTACATATGTGATGTTAGTCAGGGGAAAATAATACAGAATACACAATTTACTGTGTACGATTTACTATTTCATTCCCTCGATTTATAAATCGTGCGCATGATTTAGCCTATTATTTTTTTCCTGCATGTCATGATGCAGAATATGCAGTGAAAATAAAACCCGGTAATGTGCTGCGAAATCCTGTGAAACACTCACAACAGACAGTATCATGTCAGACCTTTCAGTTCTGTTCAATCGTGAGCTGGAGAAGATGAAGTCAGTGTTTTACCTTGTTCTGTTTGAGCGCGCTCTTCTCCTTCATGTGCGGACAGTCTTTCCCTGTCAGCACGGCTTTCATGTCCGACACAGGAACTGTGTGATGACGACAGAGTTTAAATGCACTGTGCAGCACATGCCAGTAATATTGAGTGATTTTATACTGACTCACTCTTATCGGCGAGCAGCTCGAATGGCACTTCACCCTGCGGAGACTCGTCCAGATCTCCGTAGTGAAGGACCTTGTGATTCAACGACAGGCGGCAGAACCAGAACTTCTCTGTGAGAGGAACCAAAGCCAAGATCATTAGACAAACTCATTACATGGCAAATGTCGGCAGATGTGAGGTTACGTCACCTTGTCTCCGTCTATTGCCGAGTTTGCGGAAGCAGCTTCCCTCACACAGGCGGTTGAGTCGCTGCTGTTTGATCAGCTCCAGAATCTCCGGCTGGATCCGCTCACGGAGCTCACTGACGGTCAACAGAAAACACATGTAAGATCAGCTGGATCTCAATCCTTCAGATGGTTCTGTCTCTCCTCGAGCTGTTTGATGGTGTAATTCTCCTGTCATCTCTTTACTCTTTGTTTGGTGGCTCTTCTGTGCAGGTCAAGTGAAGACGAGCAGCTTTAATGATGGAGATGAGCGGCTCTGTGCGTCGAAACATCTGCTAACCTTTACATACTGTATGCCCGTTTCTGACACATAAGAAAAATATCATGCTTTGGTAAATCATAATTATGAAAAAAGTGAAAATTTTGACATACTAAATTGAAATTATGAGATTAAAAAGTTATAGTTATGACATAAAAAGTCAAAATTATGACAGACTAAATTCAAGTTTTAGCATAAATTGAAATTATGACAAAAAAAGGTTAAAATATGGCATACTAATTAGAAATTATTACACCTTAAATTAGACTTTTTGTCATAATTTTGACTTTTCATCTCATAATTTTGACATTTAAGACAATTTCAATTTAGTATGTCATAATTGTGACTTTTTAAGTCAATTTGAAATTAGTTTGTCAATTTCAACTTTCACATAATTTCAAAATGGTATGTCATAATTTCAACATTTCATGTTATAATTTTTGTCACAATTATCTTTTAAAGTTTTTTAAAAATCTTTTTATCTCATAGTTATGACTAAAGCCAGTTTCGACTTACTGTCGTAATTTCAATTCACGCTCGTAATTTTGACTTTTTAAATCATAATTTTGACTTTTTAACATAATTTCAACATTTCATGTCATAATTTTGATTTTTTTATGTCACGATTTTGACTTTTTATGTCATAATTATGATTTACTAGAGCTTTTTTTTCTTATGTGGTGAAATGGGCTTCCATTGTATGTAATAATGTTTTCAAACATAATTATATGTATTACAAAATGATTGTTTGTAGAGAAGAAATATACATGGTTCCAAAGAAATGATGCATATAAAAGTAAAATGCTCAGCAGACAGGCTATATGCAAATTAATTTATTGTTTAAAACACTTGATAAGTCAAATAATATTTCATATGAATCAGGCTTAACAGTTTTTAATTGTACAAGTTAGGGAATATTTACACCTGGTCACTTCATGGGTTTTCTGAAGACCATAGGCGGGCATTATGATAATTAGTTACAAACTTAGGAAGTGAGACTGGAATTACTGACAACTCGTTTCAGGCAGTTCAGAATCAATTATTTCATTCAGGAGACAAAAACCCCATTTATCTTTGATCTACTTTGTAGATCTTTTACATTCACAAACAGCTTTAATAAACACTTTAAAGCGAATATCCCAAAAAAGCATAATAGGGGCACTTTGAAGTTTACAAAATTTACATTTCTTATATTTTTATGTAATACTGAGTATTTATTTTAAATTATTTATGTGCGGATCATTATTTTTTTAATTCATGTGCCCTCGTAAACTCGTAAACCCTCATGTCCCCTCCTCCACAAACCTGTCACTCACATGAGATCACAGTAATTAGATGAGCTGCCCTACATTTCTTCTCATTTGAGAAGCTGATGTATGTCATAATAATGATGGTCACAAACTTCAAAATCATAAAGACCTATTATTTAGATTAATTTCCTTCAAAAGGCATTAGATTAGCATGTTAACTACATCAGACTGATTATTAGACAGCTCACTAATGGTCTCTTGACTCACATTATGGGAGGCGACTGGAAGTCATCCTGGCTCATCCTCTCAGACTGACGCAGACGCAGGATCTCCGAGTAGCTCAGACTGCGCAGTTTGACCCGCAGCTGCTCCAGTGACGGCGGCTTCATGGCCAGAGCTCTGGTGATCTGCTCACGCACAACCGTCATCACCTGAAACACACACTCGGTGTTCACTGACGCACACATACACACTGCAACCCGTCTGTCCTCTAGCTGACACACACACACACACCTTGTTGAAATCTTCCGCAGTGGCCCTCATTTCCTTCCATGTCTTGTTGAGCAGTTGTATGCAAACGCAGAAGAACTCTTCCCAAGCGCGCTCGTGGGTAAAAAACATCGGATGGTAGTCGTTGCACCCTTCATTCGCTGCAGAGACAAACGAGTTTACGTTACATCACAGAAATACACACACTGTAGAAACATTCGTCACTTCTAAAGATGTAACAAACCTGAATCATTCGAATCATGTGATCCGATCAAGCAGATGGGATTATCAGCCAATCAGTGTTTACACTTGCCAACATTAAGAGGCTAACTTATCAGTTCTCTATTTCCCACAAAATATTTAAAATAAGTCTGTAATGGAAAAATGGCCGTGGTGCAAAGTCGACCTGAAGTGTTTTCAGTTGCAGTTTTAAATATTGTAAAACGAGAAGGAGAAGATTGCAAATAATAATAATACTTCTCGATGACATCACGCATGTCGTTAAAGACGGCAAGCGATGATTGGTCGGGAAGCAACGTGTAGTGTGACATGTTTCTTGACATCATAACATCAAATTTGTGTAGTCTGAACCCAGCATAACATAACGACTCCATGTTTGTTGTCCTAAATGCTTCTGAACTAGATATGCTCACTTTTGGAGTTCAGATCAGCCACACACCACTCAACCCTCTCATAAGACATTGATTTTTCCACCACAGGGTTATTACTATAATAGCATCTCAGTGACGATGGAAGAGTAAATGATGAGAGAATTGTAATTTCGGGGTGGAGAATCAGCGCAGATCTGCTCCTAATGGAGCCTCAACATCTCATTCGGAGTCAACTGAGGAATCGCAGACATCGCAAAACACTTACGCAGTTCTCCAACCTGTAGAATATCACACAGCATGCGCGTCAGCTCAATGGCACAGCGACCAAACGGGCACTCGTGTTTATCTTCTCGACTGCTGTTTTCTAGAACAATCTGAAAAACGAAAGCCAAAGGCATGTGACTCTTTTTTGATTTTGCAATACAAGACATAAAAACACAAAAAGTTATGCAACCATGGCTGGGAGCATCAGACCAACTCCAACAATAAGTAATTAAAGACATTTTAGATGATTTTATTTAAAATGGCTTAAAAATCTTAAGCTGGGCGCATACTGTACAATTTTGGCTATGATTTGGTCATCTGATTCCTCTGATCTGTAGTCTTATATGCTCATTAGTTTGACATGTTCACAGACAGCTGATTAATGATCGTTGTGATCAAATTTTACCTAGATGGCGCTGACACCGAATTGATCTGGTGTGGTCAATGTTGGGTGGCAATTACACACATAAACTTTGGGGTCAATATGTCACATCTCTCCAGAGATACAGCCTCAGGTGCAGTTTGGCATTATGCCATCAAATGCATTAATGTGATATACAGGTCCTTCTCAAAAAATTAGCATATTGTGATAAAGTTCATTATTTTCCATAATGTAATGATAAAAATTAAACTTTCACATATTTTAGATTCATTGCACACCAACTGAAATATTTCAGGTCTTTTATTGTTTTAATACTGATGATTTTGGCATACAGCTCATGAAAACCCAAAATTCCTATCTCAAAAAATTAGCATATTTCATCCGACCAATAAAAGAAAAGTGTTTTTAATACAAAAAAAGTCAACCTTCAAATAATTATGTTCAGTTATGCACTCAATACTTGGTCGGGAATCCTTTTGCAGAAATGACTGCTTCAATGCGGCGTGGCATGGAGGCAATCAGCCTGTGGCACTGCTGAGGTGTTATGGAGGCCCAGGATGCTTCGATAGCGGCCTTAAGCTCATCCAGAGTGTTGGGTCTTGCGTCTCTCAACTTTCTCTTCACAATATCCCACAGATTCTCTATGGGGTTCAGGTCAGGAGAGTTGGCAGGCCAATTGAGCACAGTAATACCATGGTCAGTAAACCATTTACCAGTGGTTTTGGCACTGTGAGCAGGTGCCAGGTCGTGCTGAAAAACGAAATCTTCATCTCCATAAAGCTTTTCAGCAGATGGAAGCATGAAGTGCTCCAAAATCTCCTGATAGCTAGCTGCATTGACCCTGCCCTTGATAAAACACAGTGGACCAACACCAGCAGCTGACATGGCACCCCAGACCATCACTGACTGTGGGAACTTGACACTGGACTTCAGGCATTTTGGCATTTCCTTCTCCCCAGTCTTCCTCCAGACTCTGGCACCTTGATTTCCGAATGACTTTGGACCACTGAGCAACAGTCCAGTGCTGCTTCTCTGTAGCCCAGGTCAGGCGCTTCTGCCGCTGTTTCTGGTTCAAAAGTGGCTTGACCTGGGGAATGCGGCACCTGTAGCCCATTTCCTGCACACGCCTGTGCACGGTGGCTCTGGATGTTTCTACTCCAGACTCAGTCCACTGCTTCCGCAGGTCCCCCAAGGTCTGGAATCGGTCCTTCTCCACAATCTTCCTCAGGGTCCGGTCACCTCTTCTCGTTGTGCAGCGTTTTTTGCCACACTTTTTCCTTCCCACAGACTTCCCACTGAGGTGCCTTGATACAGCACTCTGGGAACAGCCTATTCGTTCAGAAATTTCTTTCTGTGTCTTACCCTCTCGCTTGAGGGTGTCAATGATGGCCTTCTGGACAGCAGTCAGGTCGGCAGTCTTACCCATGATTGCGGTTTTGAGTAATGAACCAGGCTGGGAGTTTTTAAAAGCCTCAGGAATCTTTTGCAGGTGTTTAGAGTTAATTAGTTGATTCAGATGATTAGGTTAATAGCTCGTTTAGAGAACCTTTTCATGATATGCTAATTTTTTGAGATAGGAATTTTGGGTTTTCATGAGCTGTATGCCAAAATCATCAGTATTAAAACAATAAAAGACCTGAAATATTTCAGTTGGTGTGCAATGAATCTAAAATATATGAAAGTTAAATTTTTATCATTACATTATGGAAAATAATTAACTTTATCACAATATGCTAATTTTTTGAGAAGGACCTGTATATGAAAATGGTTTTGTCTATCGACACAAAATCCATAATTTTTTGCTAGCATGGTCTAAAGATAATCTGACTCAAATTTGGTGAAAATCAGACGAACGGTCCAGGAAGAGTTTGAAAAACTAGGTTTTTAAAGAAAATCAAAAACTATATGTTCTTGGCTTGACCCAAGGAATCGACCAAGACCAGTTTCCAAGTAATACGCCAATGCGTTTGTAAAATGTAGCATTTTATGGCAAAATTCAAAATGTCTGACTCCCAAAATGGCCGACATAGGAAAATTGGGTATTGTTCGACTTGCATGCTGTACCGAATCGAAAGAGACCAGTCTCGTTTTGGTCAAACTGTTCATAAGTTATAAACAAATATATCTATTTTCATATCTCCTGACCACTAGGTGGCACTGCACCGAAACTGTGCAGTTACCCTTAGGTCATGGTTGTCATAACACACACCAAGTTTAGTCAGAATATGGTTAAGCGTTTCAGAGATATAGCCTCACGTCCAATTTGCCGTGCTCTTTTTAGAATTCGTTCCCGAGTTATTTGAAAACATTTTGACTAATCAACTTTCAAAATTACATGTTTTTGTGTTGGCATGATCTCGTTCAATTTTTGTAAAAATCGGACATACAGTCACATGGAGCTCAAAAAGTAGGTTTTTCAGAAAATTCAAATTGGTGCAATTCATTCGAATCGTCATGAGCCAATGAATCAGAGGAAAAAAATGAATTTTGTTTCTAAAATGACTAAAATTTCTGTGGTTAATGTTGAGACTGTCCTCTATCTGTGTACCAAATTGATTCATTTTAGTGTTATACTCTCGTAAAGATTGGGAGTGCATGATACTGCAAAGATTGACTCTTTTTAGCAGCGATTTTTATTTCCTTCTTTCCGCTTTTGTAACTCTGGATCTATTCAAACAAACATGCTTTGGCGTATCGATAATGATACTTGGGTTTGATAATGGGAACTAAATTTTCAGCATTCCAGCTTTGGCTTTAATTCACTCAGATGGCTATCTGACAAACACTAATAATATTATATTAATGCAATATTATAATGTAGTATTGTTTTATTATTATTATTATAACCAAACATCTTTTTTACACATTTACAAAAAGGAAACAGTGCTTCAAAAAATACATAAAAAAAGAGATAATGGTTATGAAAGTGAGCTCTTACCCTGATATACGTGTCCTGATGCAGTTTGGCGAGGTACAGCATGTTGTCGAGTGCCAGCATTCCCGGTGGCGTCTGAGTGAAATCCATGGCAGGATTCATAGGATTCTGTGCACATAAAGCACTCAAAACTATCACTGATCAGCATTAACCATCACATCACACACATCTGCATCTGTTTCGGAAAGGGAATTTAATTATCTCTTGTAATTAAATATCACCTTCTTAAAGATCACAGGTTATGACAACAAACAGACATCACTCACGGTGAAGCCCAGCATCTTGTAGTCTTTAGTGTAGATTGCTTTTCTCTTTTCTGTTCCGCCTGGATCACTGTCTCCATCAAACGCGATTCTTCGGAGCTCAAATATGATATCTCTCTGTGTCTAAAGATAAGAATATAACAAGAATATAATTATATATTTATAAGAATCTAAAAGAATGCAACTTTCCCAAGTATCTTGGAAAACGCTGAAATCAAATCAGCACTGTTTTCCATTTCGTGCCATGAGTATGCTGGCCAAACAGCGCTATGAATGAAAGTTTATATAAGGGATATTCTGCAGTCAGTCAGCCAAGTTCCATTGTTATCAATAATTACTACACTAATTATTTTAATGACTCAAACAGTGGCTTGTCAGATACTTGGTCCTTAAAGTCCTTGTTTTCATATTAAATATCAATCTTACATTTACAAACATTCCTTTGTAATAATACATTGAGATTTCTGTATGAACAAGAGTCCTGAAACAGATTTGATCCACACAGAGATCAGATCTCACCATCATCAGGTCAGTCTGGGATTGAAGCAATTCAGACTAAAGCCTAAATCCACCTTTAACTGATTTTTAGGGACTTCTGTTATGCTTTATTGATCGATGTGATTATACAAGAACATCAAGACCTGAGTTCATATACTCATCTGTAATATTTTCATCATATGCATGAATACTGAATACTTTCACATAAAGACTCAAGCAGCTGTCTTGAACACCTATTCACTTGAATCATACTACATTAATCTTAATGACGAGTGAAACATTTTCATACATAAAGCTCACCTGGTCATTGGGGTCCATTTTGGTCATCATGCGCTCCTCCAGAAGGTTGAAGGTCAAAACTTGCAGCACGTACAGCTGATGTGCCATTTCAGCTTTGACGGGTCGATTCCCACGGATGATGTGCTGGAAAACAGGTTGTCGATGCTGTTACTCACAGAGGTGTTTCCTAAATCAACACTCTCATTATCAAACTGCTTCTGAACCACTATTAACTGATGATCCTTTACACACATAGGAGGAAATTGGCTAAATTTTTTGTGTTTGGATCCCTTTTTTCTTCTTTTTCACCTGCTATTTGCTGGATTTGTGATATCACCTGTGATTTACACCATCACATTTGGATCTGTATGCTTTGAATCTGCAGTCCAAATTGACTATATGCACGGTTACTTTCTTGGTTTTTGTTAAGCCAGCTTGGGCATTTCTGGTGAACTGTGAGCTGATTATTCTTTACTCCCTGTACATCGACACAAAACCATCAATGGTTGACTTTTTAATGTTGTATATATATTTGAATGCAGTTATCACACTTAGCTAATTTGCCAATAAACCAGTTTTATTGATTACAATAAAGAAAAAGCTAATGGGAACGTTTGAATAAGAAACAGTGTCTGTAATTAGACATGCACACAAAACATTTTTCCAGCACTTTAAGTGTTATTTTTAATGTGATAACCAAAAACATTATTTGTTCATCCTTCTGAGATTGCCCCCATTTGTAAAACTGAATGTTTCAAGATGTAGGTGAAACATTTGATAGACTTTTATTTAAAAAATAGATTACCATTATAACCAACAGATGGTGGCAGAGGACCATTTATTGGCTCATATTGGCTCATTTCCGGTAATAGTTTCACTCAGTTTCGCTTTTGAATAAATATGAAACATTATAAAATCACTAGGTTTAAAAATACATTTTGTCAAGGTGAAGCATGAAGTATTTGCAAAGTCTCATGAAAAACAATAACTTTTCTTGAGAATGAATTACACAGAAAGCGAGCAGTGCACTCTCTTTATAATCACTGAAGCTGTCAGTCAGTGCATCACAAGATCAATGATTTCGGCACACATTTTATTCAATGAATATAACTAAAGTGCACAATAAATCTTTAATTTACAGTGTGCTGACGTTTTTTTTCACACGAAAACTGATGGTCGAATTGAATTTTGCTGAGGAGAAACACTGAAGGATGCATCTCTTTTATGTCGTCTTGTTTGAATAACTAAATGAACACTAGGCCTGACTATTTAAGTGACTATATTCTGATTATAAACTACGTATTACACTATTGATGCTGTTAAAGCTACCTCAAGACATTGAAGACACCAACACACCAACAAGTGACATTTCCAGCTGGATTATATTATTGCGGATGTTCTTAAGAACGTTGCATATGGCCAATTGGCTGGAACATTTAGCAACCACATCTGAATCTGTAAATAGCAACTAATAGCAGAATATGAATGGCAAAGGGAATCTGATGCCATTACGTACGGATCACAGCTACAAAAACCTGACACTTACGTTTAGTATGATGCCACGGAGGTGTTTCTGTGCCAGCGTACTTGCCATCTCCTGTCATAAACACACACATACAGAGTCACATCAGCAGGTCTGAGAATGTCTAAAGCAGACTCCAAACACAGACTACAGACAGAAACACTGCAGTAAATACACAACCAACTGTAAGAAATGAGAATGTTTTGAGAGCATGTAACAAATTGGTTGAGTGAATGAATCAATGACTCATTGGGTGTGTTCACACTTGTAGTTGTGGTTTTCTTGGTTCTTTTGGTCCGGACCAAAAAGAAAATGATATTGATGTTGCGTTCATATTTCAGTGAAATGCTTATTCAAATGAACCGCACTAACAGAGCAATCACACCAGAGTTTGTTTTAATCGAACCAAATCTGCCAAGTGTGAACACGCTCTTATATGTGGCAACAGTAGAGGTCAACTAATTGATCAATCAGTTGATCTCTACTGTTGCCAGATAATTTTTCCAAGAATATAACAAGAATATAATTATATAATTCAAGCTGAAGGTTGTCGATGTTGAGTCCGTTGTTGGAGCAGCTGAGAAGGGTCCGCTATCATTATACAGTGCGATAATGACCTCTAGAGGCGAATTAAAAATCACTGACGCCTCATGGTGTTTGTTTTGATATATCGGCCAAGTTTCTTATCAGGCCGATAACGATAACATTAAAAATGAACATATACTCACGGATACGGTGGTCGATATATCGTGCATCCCTACTATATTAGCGTAGTTTATGTCGTCTGTTACTTTAAAGCAGGAAGGATTCTGATTGGCTGTCAATGTTTTTTATTGTTATCAGCTGGAAAAATAGTTCTGAAAGTGATTCCAACAACATCGGATATAGTTATTTGGTGTGAACGGGTCTTTACTGCCATCTGTTATGTGAATGACAGCATGTCCAACTGTGAATGGACCTTTTAACAATGACAATGACAGTGTGTGTTCACCTGGCGTCTGTCCTCGGGGGTTTTGAGGAACAGGGCGTTGATGAGAGCGATGGCGTACGTCTGGATCTCCTGATTGGACCTGCAGAGTTGATGGTACACACACAGTTAGAGGTATCTTGCTCTTGGATTCCAACACTTCTGGACTCTAGATCATATGTCACTGTCTGGAGCTCTGGAGGTTTTTATTACACATCTACTCGCGTTCAGTGGTTGTGTGTGCGTGCGTGCGGGAGAGAAGCACGTGACCTGCGCTGCTGTGAGTGTGTGCGTGTGTGTGTGCGTGTATGTGCTCACACTTGCAGGTGTGCGATGAGCTGCGCCACAGTGATCTCCTGCGCCACCCGCTGGTACAGGCTGTGGCTGTTGAGCACCATACTCTCCAGGATGGCCAGTGAGCGCTGCAGAATGGACACGTCCACCATGGGCTGGTTCACGTAACCTGCGATCTGTCACACACCACACTCACATGACTATTACATGACATTCACACCAGTCTACCAGGCAATGTAACTAAATATTGACAACAAATCCATCTTCAGACAGGAAACATCCAACAAAATGGTTGAGTGAATGAATCAATGACTCATAAACACAGTCACATGTTTGGTTCCGTAACAAACCAGTGACAAACATGACTTATAATCAAGACCATGGACTTGTGGGATGCTAAATACATTCAATTAAATCCTGAAATAATGCATGTTCTGAGGAGATACACATACCCATTTTCAGAGGACACCTTTCAGAGAGTAAAAGTCAGAGTTCAAAGAGGTTGAGAAAGGCTTCTTTATAAAGAGACAGACCTGTTGTACGTGTCTTACTTGCCTGTTTGATGAAGGACATAGATATCAGATCCCAGGACACGATGCCGTGATCCATGAGCTCCAGAAATGCCGTGAGAGTGAAGGCCAACATCTCCCCAAAACTACACACATAAAACACACATCTCTGAACAGGGTGAAGAAATCATACTTCTTGAGTCTATTTAAGCTTACAAACAACTACAAGCACAATTTTAAACAATAATGAAGGGATATAGGTTGAAATATATATACACGACCGTTCAAAAGTTTGGGGTCAGTAAGATTTTTTAATGTTTTAAAAGAAGTATCTTCTGCTCACCAAGCCTGCATTTATTTGAATAAAAATACAAACAAAAACAGTAATATTGTGAAATATTATTCCAGTGTAAATCAGCTGTTTTCTATGTTAATATACAGTAAAGTGTAATTTATTCCTGTGATCAAAGCTGAATTTTCAGCATCATTACTCCAGTCTTCAGTGTCACATGATCCTTCAGAAATCATTCTAATATGATGATTTGATACTCAAGAAACATTTATGATTATTATCAATGTTGAAAACAGTTATTTACATTTTTATTTCATGATGCTATGATGAATAGAAAGTTCAAAAGAACAGCATTTGTCTGAAATCTCAATCTTTTGTAACATTAAACACGACCGTTCAAAAGTTTGGGGTCAGTATGAATTTTAATTTTAATTTTTGGGGGATAGAAATAAATTAATCAATACTTTTATTCATCAAGGATGAGTTAAACTGATCGAAAGTTACAGTAAAGACATTTATAATGTTAGAAAAAATTCTATTTTAAATAAATGCTGTTCTTTTGAACTTTCTATTCATCGAAGAATTTTGAAAAAAATGTGTACACGACTGTTTTCAACATTGATGATAATAATGAATGTTTCTTGAGCATCAAATCATCATATCAGAATGATTTCTGAAGGATCATGTGACACTGAAGACTGGAGTAATGATGCTGAAAATCACAGGAATAAATTACACTTTACTGTATATTGACATGGAAAACAGCTGTTTTACACTGGAATAATATTTCACAATATTACTGTTTTTGTTTGTATTTTTAATCAAATAAATGCAGGCTTGGTGAGCAGAAGATACTTCTTTTAAAACATAAAAAAATCTTACTGACCCCAAACTTTTGAATGGTAGTGTATGTTCAATTAGAAAAATGTTATTTTAAATTGTAATAATATTTCACTATTTAGCCTTGGTGAGATTAAAGAGAATTCCTTTTGAATGGTAGTATATCAAGAGGTAAAGTGTTGTCATATTTTTGTGATGGGCCATTTAACTCCTTTGCATGATTCAAGAGTTTAGAGTAGTGGCCAAAAGTGATGTCTGGCCTAGGAAAATTGACATCTTTACCCTATATTTAAATACAGTTTAAAAAAATTGTTAAAGATTTTGTGTTAAAGCATATTGTGTAGTTGTGCTTGGAGTCAATTGTGTTATTTGTGATAATAATGCACTGAAATATGCCAAATTGCGTGACGTAATTTTTGGCCAGCCTGACATACAAATAAATTATGAACACATGCAAAAACAATAGAGAATCAAAGAAAGATTAATAACTGATTATGTTGTAGTCAATGTTTGCTTTTTTTTTTTTTTTTTTGCATAGTAAAATAAAACCAGTAGCTGCAGTTTGCCTTTTTTGCCAAATAATTTTGTCAGATTAACACCCTAACCAAGTTTAGTGTTTTGTTCTTCCCTAATATTTAAAAATATCAAATATTTTCCTCATATTTTGATGAGAACTTGTAGGGTCATTAAAAACAAATATCACTTTTGAACACTACTGTATATGAGCTGCCGCTCCATTAAGCTCATCATGTGTCCGTGTGTCTGTATACGGGACACATACTGTGTGCCGCTCTCCACCAGCCGTGCCAGTGTCGCCAGGCCTTCCATGTTGATGAACTCTGTGGCGAATGTGGGGTCAGCTGAGAGTTTAGCGAGCTCTTTCAACGCCTCCAGACGGGCGTCGATCCCATGAGACTGGATCCGCTCCAGCAGCTGTCGAGCAGCTCGCATCTAACACACAAAACAACCCAGTTAACATCAAGTCCTCACACTATTTCTGTGGGAAATCAGAATTCATTCCAATCCAGCAGAGCGTGTTGCGATTGCTGTCAGACTCACAGGAGAGATGGCCAGTCGGAGGATGGTGCCGTTTTTCATTTCACCACGGCTCTGAAAGACATAGACAAATGGAGATTGATTAAACTCCTGTACCACCGAACAGAAAAAGACCTTCTCCGGATAGGATATTATTTATATGTTATGATGATTAAATATTGATGAAGCATATTATGTTTTTTTGTACTAATCATTTAGTTAGCAATGTGCAAAAAGCATTACTAAACAATAATCAAATATCAGTTCTGCATATCAGGTATCACACACATAATCATGGTTTTCAGTCACGTGACTGGCGAGGAGACCTGGAGAGCAAAACATCCATAGAACAGGCCTCAAATTTCCATCTCAAAAGAAGAAAAACTAAAATATGTGAACAAAATGCAAGTTTTGGGTACTTGTGGTCCATATACGGCACTTGCTGCAGTGTTTCGATCACTAAAAACAGTGGGACATTAACGTGAAAAACACTTAAAGTGAAGTGAAGTGAAGTGAAGTGACATGTGGCCAAGTATGGTGACCCATACTCGGAATTTGTGCTCTGCATTTAACCCATCCAAGTGCACACACACAGCAGTGAACACACACACACCGTGAACACACACCCGGAGCAGTGGGCAGCCATTGCTGCGGCGCCCGGGGNTTTCAGTCACGTGACTGGCGAGGAGACCTGGAGAGCAAAACATCCATAGAACAGGCCTCAAATTTCCATCTCAAAAGAAGAAAAACTAAAATATGTGAACAAAATGCAAGTTTTGGGTACTTGTGGTCCATATACGGCACTTGCTGCAGTGTTTCGATCACTAAAAACAGTAGGACATTA
Source organism: Anabarilius grahami (assembly GCA_003731715.1). Taxonomy (NCBI): domain Eukaryota; kingdom Metazoa; phylum Chordata; class Actinopteri; order Cypriniformes; family Xenocyprididae; genus Anabarilius; species Anabarilius grahami. The sequence continues at coordinate 1,504,267 of RJVU01049641.1, forward strand.
ACGTGAAAAACACTTAAAGTGCCTTAATGTACTAAAACAGTGATACTGATATTCAATATACAGCTTATTGATGAAGCATACTATATACAGGTGAGCAGATGAACCCAGAATATGAACGTAAGTGTTTTCTTTACAATGGTTCTCTATGTGTGTTGTGTTCATATTCTGGGTTCATCTGCTCATTCTGGTGTGTATATTGAATTTGATCTTTTAATATCACTGTCTTACTACATTAGTACTTACTACAAAACTGGTAAAAATGAGTGGCGGTCAATGGAGGAAAGTCTTGTTTTGCCCTCCAGGAAAGCGTTCCTATAAGTGAAAACTATGAATATCAGTGGATCTCCAGCTCCAGCTGATCTCGACCTGTTCAGTGATGTAGAGCTGCGGCCCGTCAGCGTAACGCAGGGCGAACTGCTCCGATCCCGACAGAGACCATCTACAACAAACATAACACAGATTCATGTCACCTGATCCAGCATTTCAGTCCCTGTGACCCAGAAACACATGTGGAGCTTCATGCACTAAAGATTCACTGCTTTCTAATGATGAATTATGTTTCTACTCAAAACCGCGGCTGAGAAATAATCACCTAAACATTGGCTTAAACCCTAGAGAGAAAATGAACTCTACAGATGTGAACAATCACATTATTTTTTCGTCTATTTTGCTTCCATATCATGTCTTCTTTCAGACTAGTGGAAAGAAAACATCCAAAATACATATTTAAGTGTTTATTTTATTGCACTTGATCCGTTTGCGTCTGTAGATTTCAAGTTCAATACATATTTTAAAGTCTGTGATTCAGAAGCAGCTTCACACACTTTACAGATTTATTCCTGTCTATATTCTGAAGGATTGTTCATATATCATTCACCTGATTTATATAATATTTTATTCCTAAAAGTGTGGTGAAAATATATGTTGTTCTGTCTGTTTACAGTATTTTCTGATTTATGGAGTGATAAAAAGAGAACTCTGTAAAACTCTTAACAAGAATTTTGAACTTCACTTTAGCCAATGTTCAGATTTCTGTTCTGGAAATGTATGCAAATAAGTGCACTTTTAATTAGATAATAACTCATTTGCATGTTTAAAATACAATTTCAGAAAACACGTAATACAAAAAATGTTTGCAATATAAACTGAAATTAGACATTTTTCACAAAACAACTACATTGTAATATAAACCATTAGTGTGATGTAAAATAAATGCAAAGCAATGCATTACATGATCTAACAGAAGATCTGTCACCTATACCATTCACAACTTCTGATAATCGAAACTTCTTCTTTTTTTTCCATACTGTACTGACAAATTTGAAAGTACATATTTCTACCGCTCTGTAGAAGCGAGTCATATGAGAGAAGTGAGTGTTATCTGCAGCATGTGTGGATTTAGCACACTGTCAATGTTTAGCTTTAGCAGCAGATGCGGGACAGACTGACTTACCCATCACACACTTCTCTAATGATGGACGCCAGCGGCTTCTTCTGCAACACACACACACACACATTACAGACTCTCTGCTGAGAATCTCTTTAATCAAACAGTACATGTAGCTTCAGCACAAATACTACAGACATTGCTAGTGGTTGCCAAGACCTATATATCAAAAACAAAAACAACTTTATTCAACAAGTTCTTCTCTTCCCTGTCATTCTCCTACGCTTTTCACGTTGTAAACACAGTTCAGCATTTCCAGGTTCTTTGTCTGAACGCTGACTCATTACTGGCTGGCGTTCAGGAGCAGAACCTGGAAGCACTGAACTGTCTATACAACGTAAATAGTGTAGGAGAATGACAGGGAAGAGAAGAAATTGTTAAATAAAGTAGTTATTTTTGTTTTGTTTTTGTGCACAAAAAGTATTCTCGTCTCTTCATAACACTAAGGTTGATCCACTGCAGTCACATGACTGTTTTAACGATGTCTTTAGTACCTTTCTGGACCTTGAATGTGGTAATTACAATGCTTTCTCTTGGGGATCAGAAACCTCTCAGATTTCATCAAAAATATCTTAATTTGTGTTCTGAAGATGAACGAAGGTCTTACGGGTGTGGAACGACATGAGGGAGAGTAATTAATGACATAAATTTCATTTTTGGGTGAACTAACCCTTTAATAAACAACAGTCAGGAACATTAAGAACTACACAGCAAAATCACCAGAGTTAAATCAGCTCTGCTCAGAGTACATATGGTCCCTCTCTAAATAGTGTTAAAGCAACACTGAAGCAGACTTAAAGTTAATGAGATAATTAAGCGATTAATGAGCATTAGTGATGAACACATGCTGTTAACAAGCAGAATCACTGAATCAAGAAACAATAATCCTCCTCTACTGACATCTTGTGAGATATAATGTCTTTTATCTTCAGTTTATTTCATCTAAGACTGTGGATAAGGTCAGTTGTTGTTCTTGTGTTTCTCTTTTCTTCAGTGATTCTTGTTAACAGCAGGTGTTCATCACTAACGCTCAATCATCACTAAATTATCTCATTACCTTTCACTCTGGTTAAGCCTTACTTTAACACTATTTAGAGAGGGACCATATGTACTCCAAGCAGAGCTGATTTAACTCAGGTGATTTTGCTGTGTACACACAGGAACATAATGTTAACACGAGACCAAGAACTGAGAAAAACTAAGGGCTAAAATACAAAGAAAAGCTAATCAACAGAATTAGAAACAGGTGCACAACTCATTAACAACTGTGGAAACTAACAACAGCTGTGTTTGAAATCGTCCCCAACACCCTCATTCACTATTCCCTACATTACTCCACTAATAAGCCTATAGTTCACTTGAAGGAGTGAATGAAAGCAAGTGAGTGAATTCAGACGCTGAGTGGCCGGGATCTCCTGTAAGAGGTTTCACTATCTCTCAGTCATTTTCTTCTCCCTTAATTATGTCAGTAGTGGCTGATAACTGTATTTACTGTGGTATTTTGACTGAAAATATCATCATGGTTACTTTTTGGTAAGAAAAGAAAAAATCATTGTGTGCTTTAAGAAGAAAATGTCAGCAGATCAAACAAAAGCACAAAACAATCTGTGTGTTAGTAATACTAGTAGGAGTAAAAAACAATACCTGATCAATTTCGATGAGTTGAGCGTTTGCACCAGGCCACTCGATGGCCACCTTCACGATGTCTGATGGAGGCGGCATGACTGAAACACATGATCACAAATATCAATGACACACTTGTCTCATAACAGCTAGTCGTGTTCACATCAGATATCAATCCAGCAAACATTTACCACATATTTAAACAGCAGAGAGTAATGGCCATATACAGTTTCTGCTCTCCCATTGGTAGTCTCTGCATCACTTCACTGCTCATTTGCATATCTGTCGCTTGGCCAGCGGTCGGCAACTCTCACAGAAACTCGATGACGTGCGGTGGCTGTGAATCGCCGAACACACATCAGTACGCTTCACACGACCACATCGACAGGCCACTGACTCTGACATGCTTTCTTAGTTCAAGTAAAGATGATGTTATAGCAAAAGATGAATTTGCTGACTGTTCTCACTCATGTGAGTCCATATTTTTCTTTCTCTAAAGTAATTTTAGTAGAAACATCTGTGACAAAATTAATACCAGTGAAACACAACAGAGAGCTCCATCAAGACTCACGAGCTATGAAAGAGCAAACTCTGTTTTTACTGTCTAGTTCAGGAGTGTAAAACTGCACACAGCCCTGATAACCCTAATTAAACACACATACCTGTAGTTTTCAAATAAACCTGAAGGACTTGATTAGCTGGATCAGGTTTAAAGATAAAGTTTTGCAGCCCTGGTCTAGCTGTTTTCATCTGTGAAAGTGTTTGTGTCTGTGAATACTTATTCAACTTCCAATCTTAATTCTTGATTTAAGATTTTATTTAACACATTATTTTACAATGTTACGCATCTTGTACTTTACTGATTCTTGAGATAAGGGACAAAACATGTCCTACACACAAAACCCCCCCCTTTATGTTAAAAATAAATAAATTCATCAAAATAAAAATACTTAAAAAGTTACATCTAAAGGAAATCTGGATACTCAGGACATTCTTTGCTTTTATTTTTTAAATAATTTTGTTAGTATTATTGCTCTATACTTGGAAATACATGTAATTTAGCCTGTGCTCAGAATGAGGTCACAATGTAAAATTGCCAAAGAAAGTGTTTAAAAATGCAACAAATTCAAAAATATATATTTAAATTGAAAGGCAGAGATCTGTAATATAGCAAACAATACAAAACGTAAGTCTTGAATTACATTTTCCATAAAAAAAGCCTATCAAAGTTGTGTCCTCGCTTTGCGTCAACTCCGTCAGGATTTTTTATAATTGTGAATAAATCAGATGTGATGGTGATCTTTAACTCTGAGGAGCTCTTACTGTTTCCTGCTCATTGTGGATCTCACAGTAGGACACATAGTTCTGGAAGTTTTATAGTTTTTTACATTTTATAAAAACAATGTTGAAGTTTCTGTGGTCACAGCTTTAACATGTCAACTCCGTCATCCCGGTGTAATAGTTTCTTTAAATAGTTGTAGGATAAATCTGGGCATTTTTGATATGTTTATTAAGGCAGCTACAACTGAGGAAGAAAACAAAACTGCTCCACTGAACAACACATGGTTAAGGTGGACAAATATTGTCAACTCCATCAGACGTCAACTCCGTCAGGTTTAATGTCTGATGGTTGACAAGTGCTCTCAAAAAGTCTATATAATGTGATTTAATATGTTTTTTTGTCAACTCTGTCAGATTTGTATGTATTTGTCAACTCCATCAGTCTTTGTCAACTTCGTCAGTATTTATTAACATGTCAGTATTTGTCAACAGTATTTGTCAACATGTCAGTATTTATTAATGTCAGTATTTGTCAACATGTCAGTATTTATTAACATGTCAGTATTTGTCAACAGTATTTGTCAACATGTCAGTATTTATTAATGTCAGTATTTGTCAACTCCGTCAGTATTTGTCAACATGTCAGTATTTGTCAACTCCATCAGTATTTGTCAACTCCGTCAGTATTTGTCAACATGTCAGTATTTGTCAATTTTGTCAGTATTTCTCAATTTTGTCAGTATTTGTCAACATGTCAGTATTTGTCAATTTTGTCAGTATTTGTCAACTCCATCAGTATTTGTCAACATGTCAGTATTTGCCAATTTTGTCAGTATTTGTCAATTTTGTCAGTATTTGTCAACATGTCAGTATTTGTCAACATGTCAGTATTTGTCAACTCCGTCAGTATTTGTCAACATGTCAGTATTTGTCAATTTTGTCAGTATTTGTCAATTTTGTCAGTATTTGTCAACATGTCAGTATTTGTCAATTTTGTCAGTATTTGTCAACATGTCAGTATTTGTCAACTCCGTCAGTATTTGTCAACATGTCAGTGTTTGTCAATTTTGTCAGTATTTGTCAATTTTGTCAGTATTTGTCAACATGTCAGTATTTGTCAACTCCGTCAGTATTTGTCAACATGTCAGTATTTGTCAACTTTGTCAACATTTGTCAACATGTCAGTATTTGTCAACATGTCAGTATTTTTCAACTTTGTCAGTATTTGTCAACATGTCAGTATTTGTCAACTTTGTCAACATTTGTCAACATGTCAGTATTTGTCAACATGTCAGTATTTGTCAACTCCGTCAGTATTTGTCAACTCCGTCAGTATTTGTCAACATGTCAGTATTTGTCAACTCCGTCAGTATTTGTCAACATGCCAGCATTTGTCAACTTTGTCATTATTTGTCAACTTTGTCAGTATTTGTCAACATGTCAGTATTTGTCAACTTTGTCAGTATTTGTCAACACCGTCAGTATTTGTCAACACCGTCAGTATTTGTCAACACCGTCAGTATTTGTCAACATGTCAGTATTTGTCAACATGTCAGTATTTGTCAACATGTCTGTATTTGTCAACTCCGTCAGTATTTGTCAACATGTCAGTATTTGTCAACTTTGTCAGTATTTGTCAACTCCGTCAGTATTTGTCAACATGTCAGTTAGGGCTGGGCGATATATCGCATGCGATTGTCACGCGCATTTCGTCAGTAAAGCCGGTTCCCTGATTACCGTTAAATCGGCATCACCTGCTTTCAAATGGAGCGGCATTTAATAGACAGAACCGTAGATCACTGACAAGCTACGCAATATCGCGTTCATTATCGCAGATGAATCGCCTTCGATACTGAATGCGATATTGCGTGGCTTGTCAGTGAACTACGGCTCTGTCTATTAAATGCCGCTCCATTTGAAAGCAGGTGATGGAGATTTAGCGGTAATCAGGGAACCGGCTTTACTGACGAAATGCATGTGACAATCGCATGCGATATATCGCCCAGCCCTAATGTCAGTATTTGTCAACATGTCAGTATTTGTCAACTTTGTCAGTATTTGTCAACTCCGTCAGTATTTAATGCCAATAGGTGAAGGTTTTTGTTCATTTTTAAATAAATGTCTTTTTTTTTTCAATTTATTGTGTTAAAATATTAAAACAACACCTTAACTACATGATATCATGTCTGATTTATCTAAGATCATTGGTTAATTATGTTTAATATTAAAACGGAGGTTAGAGAATTAAGGAATTTAGAAACTGGATTGTTCATAATAACCATAACCCAAGAAAAAAATTTAGAGAATTTTTTTTTTCTTCACTTAGCTCCTTTACTGAACACCATTATTACATAATTAAAGACTTTACAGTCAGTTAGATGGATCAAATGAAAATATCATGCTTTGTAATACGTCTGATGGAGTTGACACAAATTAAGTACGGAAGTAAATAAATGTACATTTTTAGAAAAAAAAAAACATTTCAGAGAAACCTGTTCCCTTATGTGGTTCATTAGCTGATATATACAAATCTACAAATATATCAGTTTAAAAATAATGTATTATTAAATAATAAAAACTAACTTCTAAAACATGTTTTGTCCTTTATCTCAAGAATCAGTGACTCAGTAGTAATAACAGTAAAGTGTGCATAAATGCAACTAACCCTATGCATTAATTAACATTACTTATAATTAAACTGTAACAAGGACACCTTTAAATAAAGTGTAACCAAGATTTAAAAAGAAGTTCTATTTCCTAAGTGAAAATGAATCACCATGGTTACTAAACAGAGGATTCTAAATTAGAATGTTTCTGCTACACAAGAAAGCCCCCTCTATGACATAATCGAGATGACGTCACAACTGACAGACTACAACAATCAGTGTGTTTCCTTTGAGATTATTCTTACAGATGTCGAAATGATCTTTCACACTGTATCTGATGTGCTTCGGTGTCTGTTCTATTATCGGACACAAATCCGGATGAAAGAGTGAATATGACGTTTAAACACAATGACACTCAATGACACTGATATGACAGTAAACACGAACAGTAACAGATCTGATGATGGGCGTCGATGCAATGCGAATTAAAATCGCATCGCTTTCGGCAGCGTTCACACACATCACGCGTTTAACTCCGCAGTCATCACACATGCATCGATCATGAAATGTCAAATTGGGATAAATCTGCACGGAATCTCCATCTGAAGGCATGCGAATACCGCTGTCATGCAGCACGCGAAATGTTTTTCATGTTTATGTGATGTTCTTACCCCAAAACGAGCGATAAAACAGCGAAGTGTGTGAGCTGCTGTTCAGATGGAGGCTGATGGGAGGAGTTTACGCCATTACATCTTCATCATCGCACTCTTCTTCATCCTGATAGTCACATTAATCTGTTCTATACCTCTGATCGCGCTATATGATCCAGCACAGAGCGCGCATTTATCGGTGTAGTGTACATGAATGATTCAGCCCTCCATCTGATCCCGCCCACAGCTCACACCAGCCAATCAGAACACAAGCTGCAGTGATTGATGTGATGAAGTTCCGCCCTATGATTCACTGCAGCAGCAGCAGACATCATCAGTCCATGACTAGATCTGGTTAACGACTTCATGACTGCTTGAGTCGAGACAGATGGGTAGAGTAGCTGTACTGGAAATACAACTACTGCTGTGGAAAGTGGATGTATTAAACATCTCAGTCATGACCTGCTCTATGTAATACATCTTAAGTAGAATTAAATGTAAAAATACTAACATTTACTTGTGCAGGAGTCAGTGTCCAGCTGAAATGCTACTCATTTATCATGTTAAAGATGAAAATAATTCAATAAATGTACACAGTGCATTCAGAAATGTCTATAATCATGTGATTCATAACGCAGATGGCCAGTCCATTGCACATCAACACATCAGATCTCTCTTACAGTGTGTGTTGCACATGAAGTTTCATGTTTCAGTCAAACTTTACCTTGAATTAATCTTCTCATCATGAGAGGAGGCTTCAATGTGGCATCATGTGACTTCAATGACATTGGGCAGCCTTCTCTAAATGAGACGCACATATACGTTCAGAAGTTTACTGACTGTGGCCATGTCTAATGTGCTCTTATGTCACCTCTAGATTTTCATTTTTTTGTATCCACAAGTAGGTGCTATGGATACAGCTACTCTGTCGTCATGGAAACAAATGAATTTGGACATATAAGCACTGTGATGGACTGGCCAATCATCTAGGCTGTTTTCCGAGAGATGCTGATAGACTCCAGCATCCCATGACCCTATGGAGGACATACAGTTTAGATTGCACAGGAATTAAAGGATTAGTTCACTTTCAAAATACATTTTCCTGATAATTTACTCACCCCCATGTCATCCAATATGTTCGTGTCTTTCTTTCTTCAGTCGAAAAGAAATTAAGGTTTTTGATTAAAACATTCCAGGATTTTTCTCCATATAGTGGACTTTAATGGACTCCAGACGGTTGAAGGTCAAAATTAGTTTCAGTGCAGCTTCAAAGTGTTCTACGTGATCCCAAACGAGGAATAAGAGCCTTATCTAGTGAAACCATCGCTCATTTTCTAAAACAAAATGTAAAAATTATATATGTTTTAACCATAAATGCTCATCTTGAACTAGCTCTCTTCTTCTTCTTCTTCTCTATTAGAATTCCGGCAGTGTAGACGTATAGAGTGTATTACTGCCCTCCACAGGTCAAAGTTTGAACTAAATTGTCATATGCAATATGCTAGTGCAAGTATATAACAATTAGTTCAAACTTTGACCTGTGGAGGGCAGTAATACACTTAGCAGTGTCTACACTGCCGGAATTCAAATAGAGAAGAAGAAGAAGAGAGCTAGCTCAAGATGAGCATTTATGGTTAAAATGTATATAATTTTTTATTTTTTTTTAGAAAATGAGCGATGGTTTCTCTAGACAAGACTCTTATTCCTCATCTGGTATCGTTTAAAGCCCTTTGAAGCTGCAATGAAACTGTAATTTTGACCTTCAACCGTTTGGGCTCCAGTGAAGTCCACTATAAGGAGAATAATCCTGGAATGTTTTCATCAAAATCCTTAATTTCTTTACGACTGAAGAAAGAAGGACATGGACATCTTGGATGACATGAGGGTGAGTAAATTATCAGGAAATTTTAATTTGAAAGTGAACTAATCCTTTAAAGCCATGACCTTGTCGCTGCAAGCTCCACACACTACTGTTTGAGCTACAGGGACACTATTAAATTCTCTTAAGTCATCCAACATCAGAATTTGAACTGTGTTAGGATGTTATAAAACACTGCATCATCTCTGAAGCCAACATTGCACAATATTAGAGTATTATCGTACAATATTCAGCCTCATGTCACTCTAAAGATGCATTTCCATCAATATAAATGTTCTGCCATCATCGAAAGGAAGTTGAAGCAGATGTAAAACTAGATTGGCACACAAGCTAATTAATAGGAGTTGATTTAAGGCTTTGGGGTGGTTCAGTGATTGTGGATGATGTGTCTTCAGCTTCAGATGTGATGATCTCTGGAGGTCGGCAGCTCATTCCACCAGCGAGAGTGGAGGGTCCGGACAGTGACTTTGTACCTCACTGTGAAGGAACAGGGAGATGTCAGTCAGTACAGCATTGCTGGAGTCCAGTCTTGGAACAACAAGAGCTGCACAGCAAACACTGATAGGAAAATAATGCGCCTTCATGACCGTGTCCAGTGAGGATGAGTATACGGAGAACAGGAGAGGACCAAACACTGAGCCTTGAGGCACCCCACGTGACTCGGACAATCCTTATATCCTGCAGATCTGCCTGTAAGCGAATGGACATCATGTTAACACTTAAAGGGTTAGTTCACCCAAAAATGAAAATTCTGTCATTAATTACTCACCCTCATGTCGTTCCACACCCGTAAGACCTTCGTTAATCTTCGGAACACAAATTAAGATATTTTTTGATTAAATCCGATGGCTCAGTGAGGCCTCCATAGGGAGCAATGACATTTCCTCTCTCAAGATCCATATTTCCAATCCAATTTCAAAACACTGCTTCATGAAGCTTCGGAGCGTTATGAATCTTTTGTCGAATCAGCGGTTCGGATCATGTGTCAAACCACCAAACTGATGAAATCACGTGACTTTAGCGCTCCGAACCGCTGATTCGACACACTGATTCATAACGCTCTGATGCTTCCTGAAGCAGTGTTTTGAAATCAGCCATCACTATATAAGTCGTTATTTTGTTTTTTTGGCGCACCAAAAATATTCTCGTGGCTTTATAATATTAATATTGAACCACTGTACTCACATGAACTGATTTAAATGTGTTTTTAGTACATTAATGGATCTTGAGAGAGGAAATGTCATTGCTCAGGCCTCACTGAGCCATCGGATTTCATCAAAAATATCTTAATTTGTGTTCCGAAGATTAACGAAGGTCTTACGGGTGTGGAACGACATGAGGGTGAGTAATTAATGACATTATTTTCATTTTTGGGTGAACTAACCCTTTAAAGCTGAAGTAATGCCTTTGTTTATGGTTCATTTGAAAGTGTTTCAATAAAGAAACTCCCAATTCCACTTTCCTCAAACCTTCAGTTGACGCTCACAGATGAATAACATGCAGTCACAGCTACAGCCCAACCACAACATCACTTCATGTGTGATGACGCCATGTTCGCTTCCTGAGTTCAAAATCTGCACAGGAAACATCTTCAGCTGTCAAATCATGATCTTTATTAGTGTCATTGACAGTTTGAATGGTTTCACTTGTCAGTAAAATTAGGTTCAAATGAGACCAAGTTCAGAAGTCAGGTGGTGTTTAACTCTTTATTAACTATACCATTTAACTATCAGAATATAGTGTAGCTCACCCAAGTTTTCCAGACATGGCAGGTGTTTTTACAGCTCAAACATACGGCATGATGCACAGATTTACAGATGTACCACAGGTGTTAGTCAGGTACTTACAAAATCAATTGATTATTGAACACATGATGTTTGGATAATAGTTCAATATCATAGAGAGATTCAGGGCGAACTTGACGATAATACAATAAACAACCACCTTATTACTGAGGTAAAGAGACACATCCCGTTCAGCCGAAATCACAAATAAGAGAAATAAATAACGATGTTTGATGTCCATGCCTTGAGTTTTACATGAAACCTTGTCATAATTTGTTCTTGCATGTAATTCAAGAGCTCATGAACAGCTGGAATGACAGTATGAACAACACTCAGCAGCCATTACAGAAGGGGGAAACAAACGAACAAACAAAATACATCGTATGATTATATACCCCCAAACTATTTTTTAAAAATATCAGCCATATCCACAAAAGGCCATGAGGTGATGGATATTAACTAAAAAGTGTCATGCTTCTACAGACAAACGTTGTTATGATTTCATAATGAGCAGGAAGCCTGGATGAGGACTGAACGATTTTGCTGATAAAAATGAATTTTTTTGAATAGGAATCTGTCATATTATATATATTTAACACACACGTATAAAACAAAAACTCATGAACAAACAGACAGCAAAAGCTCTCTGGAGTCTGTCATGACAGGAAAGCCAGTGCGATCCAGATCACATTATCAGAAAGTTTATGATCCACGGACCACAAACAGCAGATGACATGCAGATCTCTGCTGGTGTCAAATCCACTAGAACATGAAACATTATACTGTAATATCAAACACCTCCATCATGGACAGAGACATCAGAAAGACCTTTATAAACTCATTCTCAACAGAAACGAACAACGACAATCGAAACGAGCGACGCATCCGGTCAGAGGTGTGTTCATGACAGTGGGTTTCGGGAAGGACAGATGAAAGCAAACACACATGTGGAGCCGGTTTCTGCTGGTCTACCAGCCGCTGTTGTCCCAGGAGTCCTCGGCCGGTTTCGACGGGCTCTTCTTGTTCTTGGTCTCTCCAGCTTTCTCCCAGTCGTTGTCCCAGGTCTCCCAGCTATCTCCAGCACCATTCTTAGTGTCAGACTGCACCTCTGAGCTCCGGCTCTTCTCTACAGAATTGCCGCTGGGAGACTCGGTACTGCCGAAGGTTTCCCAGAAGTCCTTCTTAGGACCTTGAGTGCTGAAGGGATCCTGGTTCTGATAACCTTCTTCATAGGCAGAGCTGAAAATAAGATCAGCAAAAATATTTTGCAACATTATAAACGTTTTTACTCCCAATTTTCTTGTTGAATAAATGTGTAATTACCCATCATCAGCGGCCTCTTGTTTCCCACCGAAGAATGATGTCATGTCCTTCCAGCCTTTGGCACCTGCACCCTGAACCTGAACGAACACAGAGAGACTTAACAGCGCTGACCCGAAGACATCCGATTACACAGAAAGGATCAAATCACCAATTGCGCAGTGTTTTAAAGGGTTAGTTCACCCAAAAATAAAAATAATGTCATTAATTACTCACCCTCATGTCGTTCCACACCTGTAAGACCTTCGTTCATCTTCAGAACACAAATTAAGATATTTTTGATGAAATCCGATGGCTCAGTGAGGCCTGAGCAAAGACATTTCCTCTCTCAAGATCCATTAATGTACTACAAACATATTTAAATCAGTTCATGACAGTACAGTGGTTCAATATTAATATTATAAAGCCACGAGAATATTTTTGGTGCGGCAAAAAAACTAAATAACGACTTTTTAACAATATCTAGTGACGGCCGATTTCAAAACACTGCTTCTTGAAGCTTCGGAGCTTTACGGATCAAATCAGTGGATCGGAGCACTAAAGTCACGTGATTTTAGCAGTTTGATACGCAATCCGAATCACTGATTCGACTCAAAAGATTCATAATGCTCTGAAGCAGTGTTTTGAAATCGGCAATCACAAGATATTGTTAAAAAGTCATTTTTGGGTTTTTTTTTGGTGCACAAAAAATATTCTCATCACTTTATAATATTAATATTGAACCACTGTACTCACATGAACTGATTTAAATATGTTTTTAGTGCATTAATGGATCTTGAGAGAGGAAATGTCATTGCTGGCTATGCAGGCCTCACTGAGCCATCGGATTAAACAACAATATCTTAATTTGTGTTCTGAAGATTAACGAAGGTCTTACGGGTGTGGAACAACATGAGGGTGAATAATAAATGACAGAATTTTCATTTTTGGGTGAACTAACCCTTTAAGACCCTTTCACAGCCAACAAATATCCGTCAGCAAAATAAAACACCCAGGAAAATATCAACGTTCAATAATGACATAATACATTACTAAAAGATAAATGGACTTTATGGATTTAATCTCACTTTATTTACCATTGTTTGTGCTGATTTAGGACGGTTTCATTAATTTATTGCTGAAATGTGAGGAATTTGCTTCACACTCACTTTATATTTTATTCTCAGTGTGAACAGACCAATGATTTTTTTGCTTTGGTGTGAAAGGGCCTTTAGGTTATTCCGTTTGATTATCACATAACGGTAAATGTGTGATGATTCAAAGACCCCATGAAATGCCCCGATGAGAATATTGGATATATTTCCTAACATGAAGTTTGGGCATAACATTATGGAGAGTTTGTGCCATTTGTATTTGTCGTTTAATATCCAGAAGGTTCGAGTTGCGCCACATCCCCATGAAGCCTGATGGGATGCTTAAAGGGGTCATAAACTGAAAAATAAGGTCATCATACTATAAAAATATCCTGTAAGTTTTAAAACTGAAAAACAGTGATTTCTGATTTGTAATGATTCATGTTCAGTCACATGTCAGTAAATCAAACCAGTGATGACTTAACGGTCAACTTCACTATGTTTCTCTTAGTAGGATGAACATAATCTGTTACTTAAACTGTGATTAAATTATAAATAGAAAGCGATCAAAGAACGCTGCCTTTACAATCGCTGGAGCTGTCAATCAAACAGCGCGAGATTATCAGTGACTGAGTTCTGGACTCGCACCAAAACTCCCGTAATAATCAACAAATCTCTTATTTTCATTGTGTTTGCACTGTTAGTTATGATGAAAGCATTCGTTAGTGTGCAGAAATTGAGTTGCAATGACGAGATCACTGCTTTCATGAGCTCAACAACATGTCTGTGATCGACTACAGTGTTCATCACTGCAACCTTTCATGCCACGATCTAAATATAATGCTGTTAAATACCTAAATATAAACACTTTACATGATTATTTAACCTTGAGAGCTGTAATAGTAAAAATGTGCTAAAGTTTAAGAGAATTCCACATGTAATACTAAAGCTATTTCATATGCAAAGATGTCAGCCAATCACAGCAGTGGGCGTTTACACTGAAGTCTCATAGACACGCCCCTTAAAACAGAGCGTTCAAATCAGAGGGATAAAATCAGGGTAGGAAAAATGCCTTTTATTTCTAAATTATGACAATTTTTTGATGTAAAAACCATACTATCAGTATAAGTGCACCCCAGGACACATTATAAAACAATAAAATAATGCAGTTCATGACACCTTTAATGTCAGTGACAGGTGATATTATGGGGCGGATCGTTCTCATTCTACAGAGCATGTGATTGGACAAAAAACAGTTTAAGGTCAGCAGTATTTTGGTCTGTTATCCCAGCAGAGAGAGAGTGTTTATCAGCTAAAACTTCACGAGCACACAGAGCTGCAGTCCGGATTTCATGGGGTCTTTAATACAAGCATCCATGATTACTGATTCATTTGCATACACTTGATTACATGTTAATTCTAGATCATCATACTCACCACCGTAATCACAATGCCAGCAAAAAAAAGAGAAAGAAGAGTGAGTTGAGACACAGAAAGAGCACAAGGGTTTCTCTCACACGGCTCCTCTGATCCAGATCACCGACGCGCCACTGAATCACAGCGACGCGTCAGATGAGCGCGAGCAGACGAGCCGCGCGAGAGCGACCGCAGCCTCGTACCTTAGTGGCCAGACCTGTGATGCCGACGGCCATTTCATCAAACAACTTCCCCTCCTTCACCTAGACGAGTCACAGCAGAAATGTGTGTGTGAACGTGATCAACACACTTCAGGCTCGGCTGCACATTCGTATTTGTATCGGAGAACTAGCTTCATGATTCACTGCAGAGCTGAACCTCACATATAAACATTTCACCACAAAATAATAATAGTAAATGACTTTGTATAAGATGAGAAGCCATTTTAGCTATTTTGTTTTGCTTTGTCCCATTTTTAATTGACAATTTACAGCAAGATCTCAGAAATGAGATGGAGCTCGAACTAACACTCCTGATTATATTTCAGGATCTGGAAAGAGGAGAAAGTATCAGTAACATACGGACACAAACATTCATGTGTCTCATCAGAGGAGTAGCTGTGCGAACCATTTACATTACAATTAACAAATAAAAATGATGAAGAAAAAAAAATGTACTATTGCATAATCTGTTCTGCCTCACTTTCCATTTTCGTAAAGCGGCATTAAAGAGGATCTATTTTTTCCATGTTCATCGTTCTTTGGCGTGTAAAAGAACGATGTAAAGAACGCCTCCATTATAGTCTTGAGTTTTCTTCACAATATTCCTCATTTAAATAATTAATGTGCAGAATAAAGGGGCGGGGCCTGGTTGAGTTAGTTAGTAGTGTGTTGAAACTGGCAGTTATGGGAAGGGGCGGGACATTTCCCAAACATGCTTGAAGCGCTTGACCAATCAAAACACACTGGTCTTGGTGGACTTTGTGAAAGGGCATTAATAGGTCCTCTTTAATTGAGTCGCTGGCACATCTTACCCCACACTTCAGCTCACAGTGAGCTTTTTAAGGGTTCTTTCACACTGGCAGTTTGGTTTGAAACAGGACATGGTTTGCATTAAACACTGGTAAAGTGAAAGCTGTCGTGCGGAGGGGGGAGCACAGGGTTACACACGGGGGTACCGAACCCCGAGACGACCTGTGGGTAGTGATCTGGGTTCACTTGCACTGTAACTGTGGAACCGAACTCTGTGAAAAGAGAGCTTATTTTTCTAACTACATTTTAGTGTCATTTTTTCGTCAATGATATTGCATGTTGATATAGTCTTGTCTTAGTCATGGATAAAAGGTTGTCAACATGAACAACACTAAACGTGCCCAGTGTGAAAGCCCTACAAGAAAAACACTTGAATTCATGACTAATACAGTCAGTCCAAAAGTTTGGAACCACTAAGATTTTTAATGTTTTTAAAAGAAGTTTCGTCTGCTCACCAAGGCTGCATTTATTTAATTAAAAATACAGTAAAAAACAGTAATATTGTGAAATATTATTACAATTTAAAATAACTGTGTACTATTTAAATATATTTGACAAAGTAATTTATTCCTGTGATGCAAAGCTGAATTTTCAGCATCGTTACTCCAGTCTTCAGTGTCACATGATCCTTCAGAAATCATTCTAATATGCTGATTTGCTGCTCAATAAACATTTATGATTATTTTCAATGTTGAAAACAGTTGTGTACTTTTTTTTTCAGGATTCCTTGATGAATAGAAAGTTCAAAAGAACAGCATTTATCTGAAATACAAAGCTTCTGTAGCATTATACACTACCGTTCAAAAGTTTGGGGTCAGTAAGAATTTTTATTTTTATTTTTTTGAAAAGAAATTAAAGAAATGAATACTTTTATTCAGCAAGGATGCATTAAATCAATCAAAAGTGGCAGTAAAGACATTTATAATGTTACAAAAGATTAGATTTCAGATAAACACTGTTCTTTTGAACTTTCTATTCATCAAATAATCCTGAAAAAAAATATTGTACACAAATATTTTGTACAATTGTACACATTAAATGTTTCTTGAGCAGCAGATCAGCATATTAGAATGATTTCTGAAGGATCATGTGACACTGAAGACTGGAGTAATGATGCTGAAAATTCAGCTTTGCATCACAGGAATAAATTACTTTGTCAAATATATTTAAATAGTACACAGTTATTTTAAATTGTAATAATATTTCACAATATTACTGTTTTTTACTGTATTTTTAATTAAATAAATGTAGCCTTGGTGAGCAGACGAAACTTCTTTTAAAAACATTAAAAATCTTAGTGGTTCCAAACTTTTGGACTGTACTGTATATTGGCAATTCACCATCATGCATGATATACACCACTGTTCAAACATCTGGGGTAAGGGTTTTTGTTTTGTTTTGTTTTTTCAAATAAATAATTTTTTTTCATCAAGACTGCATTAAATTGATCAAATGTGACAGTAAAGATGTTCATAATGTTACAAAGGATTCTATTTCAAATAAATTCTGTTCTTTTGAACTTTGTTCATCAAAGTATCCTGAAAAATAAAATATATGGCAGTTTCCACAAAAATATGAAGCAGCACAACTGTTTTCAACATTGATAATAATCATAAATGTTTATTGAGCAGCAAATCATCATATTAGAGTGATTTCTGAAGGATCATGTGACACTGAAGACTGAAGTAATGATGCTGAAAATTCAGCTTTGATCACAGGAATAAATTACACTTTACTATATATTCATATAGAAAATACTTATTTTAAATTATAATAATATTTAACTTTTTTACTGTACATTTGATTAAATAAATGCAGCCTTGATGAGCAAAAAAAAAAAAACTTTTGAATGGTAGTGTATGTATTTTTAAACCAGGATGAATTTACTTGGATATAAAAATTCATTTTCCGTGCATGTAGGAAATGTAATCTGATATGATAAAAATGCTTCTGACTGCGTCTTTCGTTCACAGCCATCATCCACTCATACAACACTCACTCTTAACTAGACTAGTGTCAAACATGGTTACCTTCTCTTGTGTGGGCTTGATAACACTGTCATTTAATGTCTGGCCCAATTCAGAAGCCTGAGAGAGAAACATAAGAGTGAATACACACTGACAAACACACACACACACACACAAAATATGACATATATCATACAAACACACAAATAAAACAAGATGAAAACATGAGAGAGTCACAGCACATGCATGACGGACCATGAGCCACTACATGTGTGAGGAGGCGCAATCTGTCACATGATCTGTAAACCGAATGCAATGGGAGTTTATTGGCCGAATGGAGTAAAGCGATGACATGCACACTGGAAATGAAATGAGCAGAGTCTGAACACCCGTCACATGCGTCTGATACAGTGTTCACACACACACACACACACAGCATGCGATGAGTGTTTTACCGGCTCAGGCGGCGATTTATAACCCCGTAACTTCATCCACAGCAGCGGCAGAGACAGAATAAAGCAGCGATATAAACTACAGACGACAGCGGTTACTGCTAGCAGAAACTGTCAGTGTCGCTTTCAATTACAATCACAGCTTCAGTGTTGTTCATGTTTAAAACTGTTGAGCTGCTGCTTTGAAGCAATCTATTCTAGATACACGACAGGAGAGCTGCAAACATCCACATCACTATCATCTGATGCTTTCTGAACTGCTGTTTTCTCACCGCTGGGATTTTTGTTGTGTTTATTTTGTTATTGAGAGGAAAGCGTGCAGCACATTCATCTGGACGGCGTATATCGCTGCACAGGGACTTCAAACTTCATTTTACCCACAAGTGAGGAAAGGAAAATGACTTTGCTGTGAGCATATCGGGCTCTTAAAGGAATAGTTCACCCAAAAATGAACATTTCCTGATTATTTATTCATCCAAAGGTCATCAAGATGTATATGATTTTGCGATTACAAGATGGTAGGAGAGCTACAAATAATGTTTAGTGCCGTTTTGTTCACTCATCAACTAAAAACAGCATCGATTAAAAGATTGATCTCTGGATTTAAGAACCGATATCAGTAGGTTAAAATGAAGATGGATTAAAATAGGGCTGCCACTTAATATTCACTTAAAAACCTTGATAGGTTAACCCTGATAAATGTGCAGTACTATTAGGAAGTTAAATTAGCATGACTTAAAGTGCATTTCCACATCCGCTATACTGTGAGAGTCAGCGTTGTCAACTTCATCTTTGACAGACTCAAAAAATACTAGTTTATTAATAAATCATTAAAATGTTCAGACATTCATAATCATTACTTTTACCAGCGAGATTTATGCATGTGCTTAATTTGTGCTTTAAAGGCTCATTATTACGGTTTAGTGATTCTCTGTCATGTGGAACAATGTTAGCAATGTTTCATATAACATTCTTTCTCCACCCTGAAACTCAAACTATTTTCCAAAGCCACAAAACTCAACAACATGACACACACCTTCAGAGTTGCTTGGCTGGCCAATTTTGTGGTCTGTGAAGGAGAAAAGATAAAAAGAAAATTTCTTTATTATCACAATCGCATCAGTTATTATGCAGTGGATCTCACACACAAAGAAATACATTTATGAATTATGGTTGTATAGTGAAGATATTATAGTGTTTTATGATCATTTTCTGAAATATTTTAGAAGCTGTTTATGCAGAAAATCTCTGTTTGATTATTTATATAGTTGCTAAATGTAACTAATGGGATACAGCGGGGTTAACGGCGCATTTGACTTTATTCTCTTTTGAACCACTCAATGACACAAAAATTCAGCTCAGAACTTTTCCTAACAACCGCTTTTCAAGATTAATGATCGCAGACAGCAGCGCAAAGTTAATTCTGTGCTAATTTGATCAAATATTTAATGTTTTTTAAATGTTGTAGAGTTATGTAGCATTGATTCATGGTTTTCAGTTTTGTTCAAGGTAATTAAAGCAAGTTTTTCAATAACGGAAGAATATGTAAAGTATGGTATTTGAGGTAAAAGACACAATTAACAAACATGATCATAAACAGCTGGATGAGTTTTGTTCACATGCCATGGTTAGATTCAGATGGGAAATATATATTAAGTTGGGTGTCCATCTTAGAGATAATCACCATATTTATAATGAAACCATCATATTTAAAAAATATGATATTAATCATATCATAAAATATCATTTATTTGTTGCTACTGTAAATCTATATTAAATTATCATGGTATCTGCAATGCTTTCAGAATCTTTACTTTAAAATAATTTTGTTTCTATATTTTTAATATTAACATTTTAATGACTGTATAATTATTGAACAATTTATTGAACAAAAATGAATTCTTTTATTGATCATAATTAACCAAAAATAGTACAAACTTTGCTAAAGTGATGTACATTATTTTAGCTTATTTTAGTTTTACCCCCTTCGCCACCTCATACATTTATATGATTTTTAAAACAAAATAAACCACTTTTGTGATTTATTTTCACACAAAATCTGTTGCTCCATCTGATTGGATGGTGTCGTCCTTCACTAGTAGGTCTAGTGGTGTGATGTTAACAGTTGGTGTGTGTGTGTGTGTGTGTGTGTGTGTGTGTGTAGTGATGTACTTACACTGTCTTTAGCGACAGACGCAAACTTG